>CM022303.1:601504113-602052839 GCA_011799875.1 Thinopyrum elongatum | reverse complement strand
ACACACGGATAAGATACTGAAAATGTGGGAAAATAGGCGTCGGTCACACACAACCCTGATGTGAGATGTGTGCACGGGGTAGAGGGGGGGTCCGAGAGGAGTGCCTCGGAAAAGGATCGGACCACACAGGGAAAAAATGGGGGAACTACGACCATGATGTTGTACCGTTCGCGCCAGCTCGGGCTCACGCCGCTGCCGAAGAGGTAGTGGTCAAGGGAGCCTCGGGGCATGTACTCGTAGACGAGCATCTTCTCATCGCCCGACGAGCAGAACCCGAGGAGCCGGACAAGGTTCACGTGCTGGATGAGGCCCAACATGCTCACCTCGGCCCGAAACTGCTTGTCGCCCTGCCGTCCACCAAGAATTTCCAGCTTCTTCACTGCCACTTGGACTTGGGTTGCGTTGTCTCCCTTATGCCGCTTCAGGACGCCACGGTACACCGAGCCAAAGCTGCCGCCGCCTAGCCGCTCCGAGAAGTTCTTTGTGGCGGCACGGAGGTCACCGTAACTGTACACGGCCAAGGAGGATCCCTTCTCGTTTTCCATGCTGGCTAGTCGTCTCCTCCGAGCAAGGAGAATCCTCCAGGCTAGTATCACCGACGCGCCTAATGCTGCAACGCCAGCCAATGGGATGGCAAGAACAAGCCATAACGTTCTCCCACGTTTCTTCCTGTTTGCGCTGTGAAGAACTTGCAATCCTGCTGCAGAAAGCCGGAGATGGAGGTCTGACCCAGAGACGCCGGAATCTGCGTAGAGCTGCTCAAGGTTGCGGATCTCTTCGTGTCAAACGGTGCATCCCCCGCCCCCGGCGGAGAAGGCGTAGGCCTGGCAAGAGCAGTTCCTTTGGCAAGTCGATTCACACTCTACTTTGCTCTGGGCAACGGCCACGGCGAGGGACTCGTCGGGGAGCTTCATGTCCGGCAGCGCTAAGAACCCATCAGTCGTCGACCCGTTGTGCGCGCACGTGAGCAGCGAGCTCCGGCGACAGCCACCGCTCCAGTCGCTGAGCGTCCAGTCCTCCTCCGACACCGGAGCGAACCCGGGCGGGCACTGGCACGGCAGTTGGCTCCTCTGTTCGCAGACGCCGAACGCGCCGCAGAGCGCGTACACTTCGCACTGCATTGTGGGCGCGGTCCAGAATATTTGCCAGCTCTATCTCGCGGGCACCCAGATGTACAGCTTCGCTTGGCCGGTGAGATCGAGCACCAAGCGCGTGATGGTCGTGTTGTCCGTGATGACGTTGGTGAGACGCTGGTACGCCGGCGTCTCCTCGTACGACGTGATGCTCCCCGTCGCATCCGGCAGCCTCTCGAAGACTTCCCCTGTCCAGACACCGTTCCGCCAATACGCGCGGGACCGGTTCCACATGTAGAAGAACTCACTGGTGCCGTTGGGGTCTATCATGTCGGTGAACATCCCCGGCGCGGGGTCTTGAGCGTTCCGCCACGAAGTCAGCGTCTGGTACTCGCCGGTGAGTTTGTTTTCGCCGATCCACGCCCCCGGCACGTGTGTATCCGTCGGGTGGTCGAAGCTCTGCCACAGTAAGTTGGAGGAGTTGCCGCCATCCATAAGGACCAGGTTGCGTCATCGCGGATCTCGGCCGTGTTCGAGCCCGCAACGACGACAGGGACGAAGAAGAGAGGTTCGACGACCAGACGACGACCGGCAAGGCGGAGGCGCGCGGTGGGACCGACGAGCTCGAGGCCTCGAGTTTGCCGTCGTCGGCGGATACCGGAGCTCCCGGACGTGACGCCGGACAGGGGGGGTCGCGCGGTTGCCGACCCACACGACGGTCTGCCCAGGATGTTCTTGTACCAGATCCCGAGGTAGAACCTGGCGTCGAGCTGCCAGCGGGGCTGAATAGGCCGAGGTCGAACCTCCCTGTCGGAGACCAGCGTGTCGTTGCCCCGCAGCGGACGCCGCGCCCATACTGTCGCCGCTGCAGCCAGTGCAGGGGCGAAGCACAAAGCAAGGGCTACGGAAGTGGCAATGATCATCAGTGACATGGTGGAGCACTTCCGTTTGCCGGGGAATGCTCAGGAACGAGGGCTACGGAAGTGGCAACGCTCGTGGTGATCCCGGCATTTGACATGGTGGAGCAAGGGCTACGGAAGTGGCAACGCTCGTGGTGATCCCGGCATTTGACATGGTGGAGCAAGGGCTACGGAAGTGGCAACGCTCGTGGTGATCCCGGCATTTGACATGGTGGAGCAAGGGCTACGGAAGTGGCAACGCTCGTGGTGATCCCGCGTACTAATAACCTATCAGTTACTAGTAAAATACCCGTGCGTTGCTACGGGCAAAGTATAGAAAAATAATGACTAAGTGACATGAGTTAAGTCCTTCAAACATATATTGACTTTTATCAATTTCTTTAGCTGATACTATGAGAGCAACTATGCATTAGTCGCCTCTTTTTTTGGTGGTAAATTTTTTTGGTCGTCGTCTTCTTCCTTCTCTTCGTCTTCCTCCTTCCGTCCCCATGGCCCATCCTCCGACACTGGCCATCTTCGGTATCAATGTCGTGTGCCACCATACCTGAGCTGCCTTCTCTGCTGGTACACCGTTGCCCGACACTTGCCGCGGCCGGTGTCGATACCGCCCTGCTAGAGCTACCTTCTCCGCCGGTCCGCCGTTGCCCGCGATCCATCCTCCAATACTGGTTGCGACCGGTGCCGATATCGCGTGCCGCCCTACCCGAGCCGCCTTGTCCGTAAGTCCACTGTTGCCCCTGACCCTCTTCTAAAATTACATGCTTGGTGTCGTCTTCTTCTTCCTCCTTCCGTCCCCAAGACCCACCTTTTGACACTGGTTGCGGCCGGTGCCAATGTGGCGTGCCCCCTCCCCTTTCTACAACGCCAGTGAGCACCCACACTTCATGATTGGTAAGGCTACATTTTTTGTTGTCAAATTTGACATAAATAAAAAATGTCTACTCTTTCGGTCATAAGTTGCACTTTATTTGAATATCAACATGGTATAATAAAAAAACATGCAGTACAAACAATGGCGCTAAGGACAAGAACACGCATTAAACTTCGTCAGATGGCCTGTCACTCACATCACGTTGGTCATAATTTGATGAATCATAGCACGACCTATACAAAACTGAAAAGTATGACATATGGTCTCTCCTGCTATAGTATATGACACTATAAAGAAATGTGAGCCCATCAGCGAGTTGCTGCAAGTAACTTCTCTTACCATACAACGAGAGGTGATTGCATGTTAAATCATTATTTAGAAATAATGAAATTTGCATGTAGTGCAAAGTTAGTGTTTGTCTCTCCTTATTGTTCGACCGCAACGAGATGTTTTATTCTTCTAAGGCCACGATAAATGAAAAGAACAACAATCAGTACAACCAAGTAAACAAAACTAAAACAAATACCTCATTAACTAAAATACCCCCTTCGATAAAATTCAACCATTTCATTGTGAAATGAAATTCGTTAAAATTGTTTAGAGACATCTTCAAAGGGCAGATCCATCATTCGTGTCCTGAAGTGTAACCTGAATCAAAAGATCAAAATTCTGATACTAATTAATTGCTTAGAGGGGTGTACATGCGTAAAATATTATATCTGGATTTGCGTAAAACCATCATTTGCTTACAAGTTCAATACAATCTTTGACATTCAATCATGGTAATGATAATATTGGAAACAATACGAAGTTAGCTATATTTGGAAGCAAAATATCTTAAAAACTGCACTATGCAAAGAATACAATTTATTCAAATAAAATTTCCCGAATTGTTCCATAGCAACATTTATTCAGGATTGCCCAAAGTCTAAATATGTAATGGCAAGGATTGCTAAGAAGATTGTTATCCTCATATATTGTATCTAGAGTATAGATTGATATCTACTATTATAATCATGCTACTCATAATTCAGTATCTTTGGTTGCAAATTTGCAGTCCCTTCCTGATCCAGTCTATCTGGTCAACTTACCAAGATCTGATCTTGCAGTACCAACTCAAATTCCTTATGACCAAGACTTGCGGATAAAATCCCATGCAGCAACATGCAACATGATTGGGTATAGTTAGGGAGGAAGACTCTCTGCCAACCATTTAATGCGCTAAAAAGTGAGGACACACAATTCCAGTTGTTTAAAAGTTGATCCATTTATGCCCAATCATGGTACATGCACCATGTGCAATGTGTTATTTTTTTGTAGTCAAATCAAATAAAGCATTATATAAACAATTCCAATTGTTTAAAAGCTGGCCAATTTAACTCTTGGATACAAGAGACTGCAGAGGGTCCTCTCCTCATGTGTTCAATTTTTTATGTTTCGAAGAGTATATCTGTAAACAATAAGGCCCCGCTTCGATCGTTAGTTGGCCCCTAAATACACCTGCAAAGAATACACACCTCAAGGTGTCATTTATTTTTCCAAGCGGAAAATGCAACCGATAATCTACACCTGTAAATTAAACATGGGTGCATATATTTACACCCATGCCAAGAGAGGCCTTACATCAAGTCGTCTTCTAAGTCTTTGAAAGAATTTTAACACTTCAAAATTTGGCATCATCTTTTGGAATTTTTTGCAGGCACACATTCGAAAATCCATTTGAGACAAGCTCACTAATCATCATGATGCCTATGTGTGCCTGACCACTGGTCCGACCGCTCTAGCCCTTTAGAACCTGCAATCGAACAAAACATGAATACATACAAGCAACAAGTGCACTCACAAAGATTACAACAGTAGAGCATTAGAAGCAGCATACATCTGACACCAGCTTCCGAGCTTCTTGCAACTCAACAACAACCTTTTTTGCCCGCAAGATCAGATATTGGTCAAAATTTCTGTATACTCCATCTCGTTGGTCATATCACGTGGCTCCTCTATCAGTTCAGCTATTTTTTTTTCTTGCTGATTCTGAAGTTCCATTGCCTGGTATGAGCTTTGTCACTTTTTCCCGTCAGGTGCTTTATTTCTTGTTGAAGTTTGTGTTTCACATGAAATTGTTCGTCCAACTTCTTAGTATTGTTTAAAACAGTTTCTTTCTCTTTCTGCAGTATGTACACAGGAAGACACATATTGCTTATCTCTTAAAATAATCAATATTGCTCATGTTACTGACCAAGAAGGAATGATGGTCTGCCAAGAAATCCTAGTGAAACTACCAATTAGCCATTGCATGCATGTTCTAGCATAATAGGAACTTTATTTCATTAATATCTAGTACAAAACCCAAGTATATATACGTCAAATAAATATAATGGAAAGGATCACAATGACATATCTGCAGGAGAGCCACAACTTGAGCAGTAAATTGCAAATCAACTTATCTTGCTTGAGGAAATATAACAGGTTAAAATCGCCATGGTTCCGTATATTGGTATATGCATAAGCATCATCATCCTGCAGGCAAGCATGACATAGCAAAGCGGATCAGTCCACGACATCCAAACTTACCAATAAATCCAGAAAATGTGAAATTTTTTGTGTTGTCACGGCAAGCACGAAAGCCACTACAGAAATTTTAGCATTAGCCATGTCGCTGCATATATGGAATATTATAATGTTATTCCTACTTAACCTCACTCAGCGGTTTGCATAATTACAACTAAAATGCTATGCGACTTTCTATATTCCTTTTGTAAACCTAATAGGAATTTTTATATTTGGCTAAATTTACTGTCTAATGTCCATGCTTATACACCACAAAAAGTGAACTCGGTTGATGACCACGATCAATATCCCAACTTTCCCCGTATAAATATGTACATGATTATTTTATTAGAGACAGTGTACGCGCACAATCTCAAATTCTTAACAGGGAAAAAACGAATCTAATCATCACTGAACTATTGTGCTTCTTTTGCATCAGGTTAGAGACAGTTTATGTGGGAGTGTGAATAAAATTTAGATGTTGTCCTGCCCTCTTGTGCATCGCCTCCATCTTCTCACACTTGAGAGATGTCAGGGCACTAAAACCCAAGAGACTTGATCTCCCTATGGAGCAGTTGGAGCACCATGGAGAAGAAGCTTGTCCCCGAAGCCAAGAACTGGTAACAGTTGAATGTTCTGTCTGGCTAGGAGTACAACCCTACAGAATCAATGGGTGACCTGGAGACATCATGACTGGACAAAGCATATGTAGGGTGCACCCACTTATGTAGGTGTAGACATCTATACCTCCACCGTCGACAGTTGTTAGCAACTCAGAATTAGGGGTTTGGGGCGGCGGTAATTGAGGATCATGCATGGGAGGCTGTGACGCACCTTCTCATGAGAGTCGTCTCGCACGATCGTTGATGTTTTTACCTGTATTCGTCAAGCCGTCCAGCACTCTAGCCATCGCCCGCTCATTGTCGCATGTGATCACCCTCCCCGTCGTCGCTGCGAGAGGCCGCTCTGCGTAGAGCCGCCGCCGTGCGGGATAAACGAGTACGAGGGATGTCGCCGTCGCTACCCTTGATCTGATCTGAGATGGGAAAAGAGTCCGTGAGTGGACTCCAGAAGGGCATGAGGTGGTTTTTTTTTACGCGAGGGCGTGGGGTGGGGTTTGTGCGTGTGAGGGAAAATTAGCAGCGTGGTGATGTATAAATAGGGAGCGAAGGAAATCACGAGGAAGAAAACCGGCATAAAAAGATCGGATGTGGGAGCTGGGGGCGTAAAAAATCGGCAGGGGAGAACGGGAGGTGGTATCGATGGAAAAAATAGGCAGGCGAGATGGTCGTGCGAGGCTGCGAGCGAAGAAACTAACGAATGACATACGTAGAGTACAGATTATTTGTTTCCTAAAATTCGATTATTTGTTTTCTAAAATAAATTGCACTAATGAAAGGATCGGTTGATTATTTGTTTCCTAAAATAAATTGCACTAATGAAAGGATCGGTTGATTATTTGTTTTCTAAAATAAATTGCACTAATGAAAGGATCGGTTGATTTGGATAACTTAGGAAAGTTAGATCCGTGATTTTTTTTGTACACTAGGAAAGTGCTGATTTGCAATAAAAGACAAGAGTGGAGAGAAAAATAAATCAATAGATAAGAAAACCAGCGTGGGAGGGATGATAGGAGGTGGGACAAAAATAAAATCAGAGTGCCAAAATAAAATCGAAGTACCAGGCTACCAACTGCTCTATTAGGAGTAGATATACGTTTCGTGCATGGCTGATGTGATCATGAATTGGCCTCAGCGGCGAAAATGTGCAACGAGTCCTCGCTCCCAACTATCGATTTGACTAAACACGTTCCGTTATCGCTGACCCAACAATCACGTGGTTGACTATCGTTTCGTTATTGACGGCATCCCCTCATGTCTTTTGGTAAGACGCTTTCATGCTAAGTTGGTTCTAATATAATACAGTGTGCTACCCCAAAAAATTAATCTAATACAGTGTGTTCATTGTGCTATATTTATCTACTTCCTCCGTCCCAATATAAGTAGAATTTAGGTTGTATTAAATCAACGATACTTATTTTAGGACGAAAAATACTATATTTTAAAAAGATCCAATGTTTTATGTACTACTCCTATATATTAAGAACAAATTGGTTATCTAAACTAGCAAAGTGAGCCGCTGGATGCTCGGGTTAGGATTTTATAAATTTTAATAATAGGAATATATCAGCTGATTTGTCTAAAGAAAAAAAGTATATCTCATTTTCTATTGATATATAAATGAATATTGTGCATTAATCATTAACTTAACTGGTATTTTTATGTAGCCGTGTCCTGCCAATTATATTTGAATCATTTTCTGGCATTTTTATCATATTGCTTTGTTATCATTTTTCCTTAAAAACATAGATTTAATAGTTCTCATTTTTTGTGTAGGCGTAGGTAAATTTCCTCATCACAAAAGAAGGTAAATTGCTAACATTGGGCAAGATTAACATATTAAATTTTGTTTTAGTGAATTTTTACGGAAAGCCATTTTTTGAATTTGGTATATAAATTTGGAGTGTATTTATATAATATATATCCACTAAAATTGCCGTCTTTATTATATGTATTACGAAACGACTCTTGATGACATACAAAATATGTAAATGTTTCTCCTATTTTAAACTTAAGTTGGCCATTTTTTTAGTAAATAGAACAAAATAGCACTAACTAATGAATGAAAAATATGAAAAATGAATTAGTGATCCATCTTAAGTCTTCAATCTAAATAATTTATGTTTACTTCTCTAGCGACCATATACGTCCATTAGCATCAACACACCACTGCGACAATATTGCTTCAAGTCAATCCCAAATTTGATTACTCCATACTCACCTAAAATGAAATTTGAACCGAGATATAATATGACAATTCTTAGGACTCCCTCTATTTTTATTTACTTCGCATATTAGCTTTATATCGAGTCAAACTTTGTTTTGACCAAGTTTATACAAAAAATTATGAACATCCACAATACCAAATCAATAACGATTAGAATCATGATTCAATATATTTTCATACCATATATATTTGTATTGTGAAAGCTTAGATTGTTTTCGATAAACTTGATCAAACAACAGTACACTAGTAGAAAACAGGGCTTTGGTCCAGGCCTGGCCAGCCCATTAGTCCCAGTTCAGTGACGAACCGGGACCCATGGGGGCATACGTCCCGGTTCGTGCGCCCAGGGGGCCGGCCGGGCCTCGTGGGGCATTGGTCCCGGTTCGTCTGGACCCTTTGGTCCCGGTTCCAGACACGAACCGGGACCAATGGGCCTCGCTCCTGGCCCACATCCATTGGTCCCGGTTCATGGCTGGAACCGGGACCAATGAGGTGCCTATATATACCCCCTCGCCCGCAAGCAGAGCACTCCACTGCTCTGTTTTTCCTGGCCGGCTAGGGGAGTGCTTTGTGGTGCTCTAGCTCATCTCCTATGCACATGAGGTGTTCGATGAAATGCCCGAGCCACACTACTTAAGCTTTCTTCTCTCCAAGCTCGACCTCCAAGCTCCATTTTCCTCAAGATTTGTCTAGGTTTAGCGGTCCGTCACGTCCCGTCCCCGTCTTCACCGCCGTCGATCGCCCGTGCCGATCTCGTCGCCGGCACCACCGTGGTGAGCCTCTTGTTCTTATCTTCTTTCTAAAAGAGAAAAATTCTTACTTGTATGATTTAGATAGATACTTGTATAATTTTCTTACTTTTATTATTGTTTGTTATTATATAGTGCGATGGTTTTGGTATCCGCCCCCGTCGGCCCTCGTCCTGTCTATGATTCGGATGTGGTATATATTATATTTTATAACTATTTGGTTCATTTATTGTTTATGACAATTATGCCGACCAACGTGACATAGATTTTTTTATCTAGGAGGTATGTGAACCGGAAATTCCAACCTACCCTATTGTCGAGAGGTTAAATTTAGTTGAAGAAGAAAACAATTACTTGAAGGAAAAATTGAAAAAAATTGAGGAGGAGAAGATGATATTGGAGTTGCATGTTGCGGATGTCGTCGATGATCACAAGATCAAGATGCATGCAATGCGCTTCAAGATTAGAAAGTATAGAAAATTTGCCATTCATACCGAGGCTTGGTTACCTTGGTTGCGATTATGATCGCATTTGTTGTTGCATTGAAATGTTTTACATAGTTTCAATGTATGGTTTAATTAGATGCCCTGGAGAGCTATATGTTGTTCAATGAGAACTATGTATGTACTTTGGTTTTAATGTGATGATGAACTTCTATTAATTTGGTCACTTATCTATTCATGATGTTCTGTAATGATTTTTGACACACTTAATTATATATAATGCATGCAGATGAACTGGCAATGGATGTACGGTGACAGACGCACCTCCGAGTACATTAAGGGCGTGCATAATTTTCTCGAAGTGGCTGAGGCAAACAAGCAGAATGGTTTTATGTGTTGTCCATGCCCTATATGTGGGAATACGAAGTCTTACTCTGACCGGAAAATCCTTCACACCCACCTGCTTTATAAGGGTTTCATGCCACACTATAATGTTTGGACCAAGCACGAAGAAAGAGGGGTTATGATGGAATACAACGAAGAAGAAGATGATGATGACAACTATGTGCCGCCTGAATACGGTGATGCTGCAACGGGGGAAGCTGAAGATCAAGAGGAACCAGACGATGTGCCCGATGATGATCTCCGCCGGGTCATTGTTGATGCAAAGAGACACTGCGAAAGTGAAAAGGAGAAGCTGAAGTTCGATCGCATGTTAGAGGATCACCAAAAAGGGTTGTACCCCAATTGCGAAGATGGCAACACAAAGCTCGGTACCGTACTGGAATTGCTGCAGTGGAAGGCAGAGAATGCTGTGCCTGACAAAGGATTTGAGAAGCTACTGAAAATATTGAAGAAGAAGCTTCCAAAGGATAATGAATTGCCCGACAGTACCTACGTAGCAAAGAAGGTCGTATGCCCTCTAGGATTGGAGGTGCAGAAGATACATGCATTCCCTAATGACTGCATCCTGTACCGCGGTGCGTACGAGGATTTGAATGCATGCCCGGTATGCAGTGCATTGCGATATAAGATCAGACGAGATGACCCTGGTGATGTTGACGGCGAGCCCCCCAGGAAGAGGGTTCCCGCGAAGGTGATGTGTGGTATGCTCCTATAATACCACGGTTGAAACATCTGTTCAGAAACAAAGAGCATGCCAAGTTGATGCGATGGCACAGAGAGGACCGTAAGAAAGACGGGAAGTTGAGAGCACCCGCTGACGGGTCGCAGTGGAGAAAAATCGAGAGAAAGTACTGGGAGGAGTTTGTAGGTGACGCAAGGAACGTATGGTTTGGTTTAAGCGCGGATGACATTAATCCTTTTGGCGAGCAGAGCAGCAATCACAGCACCTGGCCTGTGACTCTATGTATCTATAACCTTCCTCCTTGGCTGTGCATGAAGCGGAAGTTCATTATGATGCCAGTACTCATCCAAGGCCCTAAGCAACCCGGCAACGACATTGATGTGTACCTAAGGCCATTAGTTGAAGAACTTTTACAGCTGTGGAATGGAAACGATGTACGTGTGTGGGATGAGCACAAACAGGACGAATTTGACCTGCATGCGTTGCTGTTTGTAACAATCAATGATTGGCCTGCTCTCAGTAACCTTTCAGGACAGACAAACAAGGGATACCACGCATGCACGCACTGTTTAGCTAACACCGAAAGTATATACCTGGACAAATGCAGGAAGAATGTGTACCTGGGGCATCGTCGATTTCTTCCGACCAACCATCAATGTCGAAAAGAAAGGCAAGCATTTCAAAGGCGAGGCGGATCACCGGAAGAAGCCCGCCATGCGTACCGGTGATCACGTACTTGCTATGGTCAATGATTTACACGTAATCTTTGGAAAGGGTCCCGGCGGACTATCTGTTCCGAATGACGCTGAGGGACGCGCACCCATGTGGAAGAAGAAATCTATATTTTGGGACCTACCCTACTGGAAAGACCTAGAGGTCCGCTCTTCAATCGACGTGATGCACATGACAAAGAACCTTTGCGTGAACCTGCTAGGCTTCTTGGGCGTGTATGGGAAGACAAAAGATACACCGGAGGCACGGGAGGAACTGCAATGTTTGCACGAAAAAGACGGCATGCCTCCAAAGCAGTATGAAGGTCCTGCCAGCTACGCTCTTACCAAAGAAGAGAAGGAAATCTTCTTTGAATGCCTGCTCAGTATGAAGGTCCCGTTTGGCTTCTCGTCGAATATAAAGGGAATAATAAATATGGCAGAGAAAAAGTTCCAGAACCTAAAGTCTCATGACTGCCACGTGATTATGACGCAACTGCTTCCGGTTGCATTGAGGGGGCTTCTACCGGAAAACGTTCGATTAGCCATTGTGAAGCTATGTGCATTCCTCAATGCAATCTCTCAGAAGGTGATCGATCCACAAATCCTACCAAGGCTAAGGAGTGATGTGGCGCAATGTCTTGTCAGTTTCGAGCTGGTGTTCCCACCATCCTTCTTCAATATCATGTCGCACGTCCTAGTTCATCTAGTCGACGAGATTGTCATTCTGGGCCGTGTATTTCTACACAATATGTTCCCCTTTGAGAGGTTCATGGGAGTCCTAAACAAATATGTCCGTAACCGCGCTAGGCCAGAAGGAAGCATCTCCATGGGCCATCAAACAGAGGATGTCATTGGGTTTTGTGTTGACTTCATTCCTGGCCTTAAGAAGATTGACCTCCCTCAATCGCGGTATGAGGGAGACTGACTGGAAAAGGCACGCTAGGAGGGGACTCAATAATATGTAGGGACGGGCATTCTTGGTCTCAAGCACACTACACAGTTCTACAGAACTCTACCTTGGTGACCCCGTATGTCGATGAACACAAGAACATTCTGCGCTCCAAACACCCGGAGCAGTGTGATGACTGGATTACATGTGAACACATCAGGACTTTCTGCAGTTGGTTGGAAACACGTCTCAGAGGTGACAACACTGTTTCTGATGAGCTGTACTCGTTGTCCAGGGGACCATCTTCGACTGTATTGACTTACAAAGGATACGAGATAAATGGGAATACATTTTACACGATCGCCCAAGATCAAAAGAGCACCAACCAAAACAGCGGTGTCCACTTTGATGCAGCAACCAAGAGGGGAAATGACACATATTATGGTTACATAGTGGACATATGGGAACTTGACTACGGACATGATTTTAAGGTCCCTTTGTTTAAGTGCAAATGGGTCAATATGTCAGGAGGCGGGGTACAGGTAGACCCACAGTATGGAATGACAACAGTGGATCTAAACAATCTTGGGTACACAGATGAACCATTCGTCCTAGCCAATGATGTGGCGCAGGTTTTCTATGTGAAGGACATGTCTACCAAACAGAGAAAAAGAAAAGATAAGGAAGCGAATACATCATACGATGAGCCAAAGCGCCACATAGTTCTTTCAGGAAAAAGAGACATCGTGGGATTGGCGGGCAAGACAGACATCTCTGAAGATTATGAAAAGTTTCATGAAATTCCTCCCTTCAAAGTCAAGGCTGACCCAAGCACCCTGTTAAGCGATGAAGAATATCCATGGTTACGGCGCAATAAGCAAAGGACACAAGCGAAGAAAAAGTGAAGACTTTCTCTCCACAACTATTATGATGATGCCTTTGATCTAGAATATCACTGCAGTTACATGTGAAGAAATGAAATGCCTTTTGTAACAGACAAGTTTCCGGAAACCCTGATACTTCGAAACAGATTGTCCATTTTGTACACGAAGTGTATCCAGTTTTTGCCGTAACCCTCTCAACTTTTTAGCACATGCTATGTGGGTGAAATGATGATACCATGCCAATTTTCAACCTCTTCAGAGTTCATTTGAAGTGCTTTTCAATTTCAGGGTCATATAGCTCAAAAAAAAATCAGTAAATGCATGAAAAATAACAAATGAAGTCAGAAAGGGTTGAAAATTGATGATGTGGCTTTGAATGGTGCATTTTGAACACACAAAAAGTCTGGAGAGTTCAAATAAGTTAACAAAAAAATGAAATCCCTTTTGTAACAGACGAGTTTCCGTATGAAACCCTGATACTTCGAAAGAGATTGTCCGTTTTGTACACGAAGTGCATCCAGTTTTTGCCGTAACCCTCTCAACTTTTTAGCACATGCTATGTGGGTGAAATGATGATACCATGCCAACTTTCAACCTTTTCAGAGTTCATTTGAAGTGCTTTTCAATTTTAGGGTCATATAGCTCAAAAAATCAGTAAATGGATGAAAAATAAGAAATGAAGCCAGAAAGGGTTGAAAATTGATGATGTGGCTTTGAATGGTGCATTTTGAACACACAAAAAGTCTGGAGTTCAAATAAGTTAAAAAAAATGAAATCCCTTTGTAACTCACGAGTTTCCGTATGAAACCCTGATACTTCGAAAGAGATTGTCCGTTTTGTACACGAAGTGCATCCAGTTTTTGCCGTAACCCTCTCTACTTTTTAGCACATTTTATGTGGGTGAAATGATGATACCATGCCAACTTTCAACCTTTTCAGAGTTCATTTGTAGTGCTTTTCAATTTCAGGGTCATTTAGCGCAAAAAGAATGAACTAATAGTAAAAAGAATGAACTTAAAATAATCAATTAAAATATTCTGTTATGATCAACTAAAACAAAACTATAATATTCTTCAATAGCAAAAAGAATCAACTAAAAAGCTTTTATAAAACTCTAATAGCAAAAGGAATCAACTAAAAAGCTTTAATAAACCTCTAGTATTTTTGAAACTAAAATTATAAAACAAAAAGAATTATCATAAAGAATTTTTTTGTTAGAAACTTTAATAGCAAAAAGAATATCATAAAGAATTTTTGTTAGAAACTAAAATAACAAAATCTGTTTTGATTAAAATGTTTAAAACACAGTAATATTAAATAGCAGGAAAAAGAATCACTCAAATCTATTTTATAGTAAAGTTTATTCACAATAGTGATTCACACAAATTTCAAAGAATTCGAATTTAAACTATTAAATTGAAAAAACTAATGGCACTAACAGAAAGTTTATAATTTTTGTGACCTAACAGCAAAAAGAATTAAAAAAATAAAGCAAAAAACCAAAAAAAAAAATAATGCAAAAAACAAAACAAAAAAACTGGAAAAAAATAAAAAAATGCCACCTACTCGGCCACCACGGCCTGAATATGACTAGAAACCCAACCCGGCAGGTGGGCCAGGATTCAGGCCCGCATAAGGCCCAGTAGGCCCACAGGCAGAGAGACACATTTAGGACAGTAGGCCTGCAATAGAGAGGAGTTCGAAAGGGGAGGCACAGCCGCACATATAAACTGGTGCCGAAGCTCCTCAGCTAGCGAGGTGGGACTAAACATCCACCGCGGCTGTGCCAGGCACAGGCTATTGGTCCCGGTTGGTGGCACGAACCGGGACCAATGCCCACCTTTGGTCCCGGTTCGTGGCACCAACCGGGACCAATGCTACCCTTTGGTCCCGGTTCGTTCCACTAACCGACACTACTAGAAAAAAAGCTATAGCTAATATGGACATTAATGGCGCACCACGTATGTGGTGCGCCACTGCTATATGGCGGTGGCACACCAGATATAGGTACGCCATTAGTGGCCATATCACTAATGGCGCACCACACCCATGGTGCGCCACTACTAACATTTTTTTTTTCAAAACTAGTAATGGCGCACCAGGGGAAAGTGCGCCATTACTAGTTTTAACTAGTAATGGCGCACCACACCCTCTGTGCGCCACTACTAACAATTTTTTTTTAAAAAAACTAGTAATGGCGCACCTGGGGATAGTGCGCCATTACTAGTTTTAACTAGTAATGGCGCACCACACCCACGGTGCGCCACTACTAACAATTTTTTTTTTCAAAACTAGTAATGGCGCACCATACACCAGGTGCGCCATTAGTAACCCTGGTTACCAATGACGCATTCTTAGGAGGTGCGCCATTGGTAACCTGAGAGCAGCTAGATATTTTGGACAACCACCTACCACACTCACTTTCCCCACTTCATTCTCTCTACCTCTACCAAGCTTGGTCTCGGCTGCCTCCTCCTCCTCACCTCATTTGCACCATAGATTCACCCAAATTAAGTGGTTAAATTTCCTTTTTTTGATAGGTAAGTAAGGGGAAAGCTTTCTTTATGTTCTAGATCTACTTTTTTCTCCCTCCAACAACGTGCACACTTTTTATGGCCTAGATCTACGTATGTTTGTGGTGTTGCATATGTTTGTGTTTGGAGGTACCGGTATTTGAAATGCGATAGTTGCCAATATTTTGCCGGAATGTTGATTCATTTTCGTTTCGGCGAGAATTTGGCACTATGCATTCTTTTTGGTCCTATTTTTAGGCAAAGTCATGCCAAATTTTTTTTTTGGTTCTAAAATATCGTTTTGCTCTACCCCGTAGGCGACCATGGTCCGCACGATGACCGAAGGCATCGTGAATAGGTTTTTGAGCTCCGTGAAGGCCGAGATGCTTCAAAAGAACGAGACGGAGATAAGATGTCCGTGTCGAAGATGCAAGCTGAGGAGCCTTATGGACCCGGATTCCAGACAGGTGCGGGACCACCTGCTCGTGCGTGGTTTCATGGATGGCTATCGGTGGCAAGGTGATGAAGATGATTATGAAGTCGTCCATGGGGGCCGGGCAAGAAATAAGGAAGGGCAGCAAGACAATAGCGGCGAGGGCGGGCGAGAAGACGAAGAATCTCCAGGACATGATCACGAAGTAGATGCAGGACACAGTCATCATGTAGAAGATGCCGGACATGATGATGAGGAAGATCAAGACGAAGGGCATGATCATGGAGATGAAGATGCCGGAGCAGACGACGATGGACCATCGATGGGCTGGGTGCAGGACCCTCATATTCAAGAGCTGCTTCTCAAGCAGACGGGTAACGCAAGAGCTGCCGCCCGAGAGAAAGACAAGCTGGATTAACTGGAGATAGACGCGGTTACTCCATTGTATGAAGGATGCAGGCCCGAGGATACCCGCCTGAAAGTAACGCTCATGGCTTTGGAGATGAAGGTAAAACACAAAATGACCGACACATGCTTCGACGAGAACATGTCATTCTGGCACGAACGTCTTCCCAAGGGGAACAAGTGCCCGACCAGTTTCGAGGAGGCGAAGAAAATCGTGTGTCCTCTGGATTTACCGCACGTGAAATACCATGTGTGCATGAATGATTGCATCATTTATCGGGACGAGCACGCGGAGTCTACCATATGTCCGGTGTGCGGCGTCACTCGATACAAGAAGAGGAAGAAAGCTCCTCAAAAAGTGGTGTGGTACTTTCCGATCACTCCTCGTCTGCAGCGGTATTTCGCGGACCCTAAGCTAGCAAAGCTCCTGCGTTGGCACGCGGATAGGGAGGAGAAGAAGCGAGAAGATGACGGAAATGATCCGGAGATAAATAAAAAAGACAAGATGCTGAGTCACCCTAAGGATACGAGCCAGTGGCAAGCGTTGAACTTCGAACACCCAAAATTTGGGGACGATCCAAGGAACATCGTGCTGGGCGCGAGCACCGATGGAGTCAATCCGTTTGGCAGCCAGAGAAGCACACATAGCACCTGGCCTGTGTTTGTGTGGATATACAACCTTCCCCCCTGGTTGTGCATGAAGAGAAAGTACATTCACATGAGTATGCTAATTGATGGGCCGAAACAACCAGGGAACGACATCAATCTGTATCTGGGGCTGCTGAAAGAGGAGCTAGACAAGCTGTGGAAAACGCCAGCCAATACGTGGGACGCCGCAGCGAAAGAATATTTCCCTATGAGAGCCGCACTGCTCACGACGGTGCACGACTATCTCGGTTATGGATATGTCGCGGGGCAGGTGGTCCACGGATTTTGTGCATGCTCCAGGTGCATGGATGACACAACATATCGCCAGCTAGATAGAGATCCTGGGTCTTCGAAAACCGTGTTCATGGGACATCGAAGGTGGCTTCGCGACGATGACGCATGGAGAAAACGCAAAGATCTGTTCGATGGTGAAACCGAACCCCGAAGACGCCCGCGTACGAGGAGCGGCGAGGAAATAGACGAGCTGTTGAAAAATTGGAAAGAGTGCCCACCGCCGGGAAAGAAGCGAAAGGCGCCAGAGCCGCTACTGAAGATATGGAAAACGAGGTCTGTTTTCTGGGACTTGCCGTACTGGAAGATCCTCCGTGTGCCTCACAGCCTTGATGTCATGCATATCACGAAGAACGTGTGCGAGATTCTGCTTGGTACCCTGCTCAACATGCCAGAGAGTACCAAAGATGGGCCGAAAGCAAGGGCAGACTTGCAATCAATGGGCATCAGGGAGGAGCTTCACGCAAAACGCCCTAATGATGATGATGAGGCGAAGGACACGGAAAGTCGTCGCAAAGGCAAAAAGGCCAAGAAGATCGAATATGACTGCCCTCCCGCGTGCTTCACTCTAAGTCAGGAGGAGATCGAGCAGTTTTTCACCTGCCTCGTAGGAGTAAAACTTCCTTACGGTTACGCGGGGAAGATAAGCAGATACCTAGACTCAGCGAAGCAGAAGTTCAGCGGGATGAAGTCTCACGACTATCACGTGCTGATGACGCAGATACTTCCAGTTGCAATCCGTGGGATCATGGACGCGCACGTCCGTGAAACGCTATTTGGCCTATGCAAATTTTTCGACGTCATCTCTCAGAAGTCGGTTGGCGTGAGGCAACTCAGAAGGCTACAGGAAGAGATCGTGGTGATACTATGCGAGCTTGAGATGTACTTCCCGCCCGCATTCTTCGACGTTATGGTGCATCTGCTGGTCCATATCATGGAGGATATCATCCAACTCGGGCCGACGTTCCTGCACAACATGATGCCGTTCGAAAGGATGAATGGTGTCATCAAAGGATACGTTCGCAACAGGGCACGTCCAGATGGAAGCATAGCCAAGGGCTTTCTGACCGAAGAGTGCATCTCCTACTGCACGAATTATCTAGGCATCGAGAACCCCGTTGGTCTGCCCGTCAACAGGCACCTCGGCAGGCTCGCTGGATGGGGTCACCGCGAGGATCGCCGCGAAATGCATGTCGACTTCAAGGGTCGACTCGCCGACTTTGAAAGAGCAAACCTAGTCGCACTACAACACATAGACGTGGTCGATCCTTGGGTGGTAGAGCACAAAACCTTTATTGAGAAGACGTACAATGACCGAGGCCAACAGAGGATGGACGGAGATATAATCAAAGAGCACAACTCATGTTTCACGCGTTGGTTCAAGGACAAGCTTCTGGCGTACCTTTACATGAGGATTCTTCCGCGGAAGAAAAACTCATATCCGCCTTGTCACAGGGCGCCGAGCACAACCTGATGACCTATGAGGCGTACGATATCAACGGCTACACATTCTACACCGAGGAAAAGGACATGAAGAGCGATTATCAGAACTCCGGGGTAACGATGGAATCCTACACCGGTAACGACAAGGACAGATACTACGGAAGGATCGAGGAGATCTGGGAGCTGAGCTACGCTGGAGAGAAGGTCCCGATGTTCCGTGTCAGATGGGCCAAGAGCGTCCTAAAATAAGACCGGTATTTCACCACCATGGTTATACCCGAAGCCAAATCCAAGACCGCGGGCGCAAACGTCACCGTGAAAAATGAGCCATGGGTACTGGCTTCCCAAGTGGACCAATGCTTCTTCATTACCGACCCGTCAAAGCCCAGTCATGTTGTCGTGAGGAGAGGCAAAAGGAACATCATCGGAATGGATGGAGTCGCCAATGAGCAAGACTTCGACAAGTACGGCGACCCGAAGATGGAAGATGACGACGACGATGAAGTACCATACACCACAAGAAGAAGCAGGACCACCCTACCTAAAGGACGTCCGTTCAAGAGAAGAACTCCATTTGCGAAAAAGAAGGGCAAGAAGATTGTGAAAAGATAGCTAAGATCGAATCACGACGTGTCGGCCGCGTGTGTGTGTGTCAGTGGCAAGCTCAATTATTACATGCAACTAAGTTGAAGTATGGAAATGGCATTTCTTCTGTTCTAGTCCTCTATCTAGTAACCTCTTTTGTTCAAAACAGTGGGGATTGATGTTGTCTATACTTACCTTCCTTTTGTAACTTCTCCATCACCAAGTTGAAGTATCGACCACACCTTCTTCTTGGATTTGTAATTTTTGTTCTTCTCCCTCTTGTTTTGTTGCAAATCATCATTTACAGGCACCTTGGGCTTCTTTGTGTTTTCTTCTGGTATTTTAATTGTTTTAAATGTTTTACCAATTCACAAATGTTTTGCAACGCAAGTATTTGAAAATTAGTAATAACTACTTATATCATAACATTTTAAAATTTATGGTCATTTTCTAAAAAATTATTACATGCAACTAAAAATCCAAAAAAAAAAGTTAGTAATGGCGCACTAGGAGAAGGTGCGCCATTGCTATCACGGTGTTTATGGCGCATCTCTAAAAGGTGCGCCATTGCTAACCCTCCCCCCACTAAAAGATCCCAAATCCTCCCCAATCTCACACCTCTCTCCCCGGCTGCCCCCGACCTGCGCCCCCGACCTGCGCCGCCGCCCCGACCCACTGCGCCACCGCCCCTACCTGTGCCGCCGCCCCTACCTGCGCCGCCGCCCTGCCTCCTCGGGCCCCCCTCCCCACTTGCCCCCTCGCGCTTCCCCTCGCCCTCTTCGCCTTCTCCTCTCCCCCAGATCCGCGTCGGCAACCCACGCGCGACGCGCCCGTCGCCGGCCACCTCGCACCGCCGTGGCAACCGTCGACCTCATGCCACACCGACGTGCCCAAGCACTCCACCTCCCTCGACTACGTCTCCGCGGACAAGCCGCAGGACGCCGGACGCCCCCGCGACGCCTTCCCCGCCACCGGCTTCCTCCTCGGCCCGGTGGACTCCGTCGACAGCTCTCCCCCGAGCCCGCTTTGCTCACCTGCAGGTCACGGTGAGCTCCTCAAGGTTTGCCCTCCACTTCCCATCCCTTCCCTTCCTCATCTCGTTTCCTTCCCTTCCCTGCTCTCTTCTCTGACCCCCATCTCATCTATCTTCTGCTCTCTTCTGATGTTCCAATGCTGGCAGCTTCTGATTCCAATGCTGGCAGCTTCTGATGTGAAATGACCCCTTTCTCCTGAAATGTTGATTAATTTCCGTTTCGGTTGAGAATGGGGCACTCCTAGGTCAAGAAAATTAGCAAAGGTCATGCCCAATTTTCTTGACCTAGAAGGTGCCCAATTCTCAACCGAAACGGAAATACAGCGGCATTTGAATGATGCAAAAATACAGCGGCATTTGACCTAGAAGGTGCCCGCTCCTTGTATTTGCAAATTCGAAGGATGGGTGGGTTATAAGGATTCTTCTAGGGAGGCTCTAATGCTGCATTTGCATAGTTGGAACTATGCATAAATAATGCATGTGAAAGTGATTCTATTGGACCGCCACAGTAGAAAATTTGCTGGAAATAGAAAGTTGGATGCATCTATTACTGCTGTTTTTGTGCTTCTGTTTTACTCCAAAATCCAAATAAATGTTTGCATTAGATGCTAGACAAAATGATATGCTTTTAAGTCACATAGAACCGTACCGTTGCTCCACACAAGTGACTCATGGCAGAGTTATAGTTCCTCCTGTATTAACTGTAATTTTTCTACAGCAACTTTTAAGTTTCAGTTTCTTTCCTGGAGCAATAGTTCAGAACTTTCACACTACTGCAGCTCTGCTACCTCAGTTACAAGCTAACCTAAAAGAATCAACTACTCTTATGCTTAAAAAAATGAGAACTTGTGTAGTAAATTACAGGATATCTATATGCATGGTGCATTGCTATACTGCAAATTCATAAGCAACAAAAATATGCCTGCAGCAAGAGCAATAGTGCACTTAGTAGGATAGAAAATATATAACCTGCAATGGTGCACTTAGTAGGATAGCAATAGTGCACTTGGAACAATCTTTTGGGTAAAGGGGTGTTTATAACCTGTAATGTGAAAATATATAGGATAGAAGAATAGATACTACCCTGATCTCATCCAATAACTCTAGTAGCCTTTTTTCCTATTTAGAGCGAACATGGCCGACAACGATGAGGCCGGTGGTTCGGGCAAGCAATTCTGGGAGCTGTCCCAGGAGATGGAGGAAGAACCTCACCGCTATGAGGACGCCGCGGAAGACACCGATCCCGACTACACAACCCCTAGTGGCATCGGGGATGACACCACTGATGGTGCCACCGGGGATGCCACCACTGATGATGGCAGCGCACGCACAGATGGCAGCCAACCGAAGAGGCAACGGAAGGACCGGCGCCCGAACGTGCTCGGCACCGTCAAGGCGGAATTTACTGAAGTGTCCTCCAGTGGGCATCCAACGGCCTCCAAAGAATTAGTCAGTGGGTACGCGGGACAACTCGGGTGCATTCTCCGGAGCACCGTCTCGATCAACTCCGAGAACCTAAGGCATCGTGACCGAGGGAATTTGCGCAACCTCCTCTTCACGAAGCTGCACGAATGATACAAGTTCCCCGGTGACTTCGCAAACACACGCCTCTCAGGGAATAAAGTGAACAGTGCTGCCCTCACGAAGATGAGCACGGCCTTGGCTACTTGGAGAGCTGCGGTGAAGAGAAGGATTCTAAGTGGTGATAGTTATGAGAAGATCAAGGAGACAAATCCTTCGATCAGCGAAGCTGACTACCAGGAGTTCAAGATCAAGTGCGAGAGCAACGCATCCGCGGAATCAAGTCAGTGGGGGAAAGATATGCGGGACTTGAACTTAGGACACCACACACTCGGTCCCGGCGGTTACAGAGTGGCGGAACCTATATGGGACAAGGAGGATGCGGAGTGTGCCGAGCAAGGCCTACTACCCCTCTTCGATAAATACCGTGACAAGCAGACCAGGAACTATGTCAGGGCCCGGTACAAGGTGGACCCGGTAACAAAGGAGCTTACCACGGATCCGAAGACCAAGGCGCTTGAGCTTGTTCTGGTAAGGAATACACCCCCGCGTAATTAGCTCCATATGGTTTCATTCTAATTAATGAAGCCAAATTTCTAAATGGTTCACGTTCCTTCCGCAGGAAACTGAAAGCAGTAGCGCGGGGTCTTAGAGCTCCCCGTCTGTCCCTTGGGACAACACTTTAAATAGGGCGTTGAACGTAATGAAACACAAGGATAAGTTCAGTAAGCCGTCGTCAGCTGGTCGTGTGGCCGGCAAAGGCTTGTCCACGAAATGGTCGGAATACTATAAGGCTGGGCGAAAGGAGAGAAAGACCAGCTCGGAAAGCCAGGAGCGCGAGGTTCAAGAACTCAAGGCACATGTGGCGCGGATTCCGGAGATAGTCCAAGAGCAAGTGCGAGACCAACTGGGAGCGACGATCACCACCATTATGCCTACCTTGCTTGAGGGGTTGCAGGCGTGGATTGCGGGCGGCCAACAGGGGCCGCCCCCGATTCCCAGCTTCACGGGCAGCAACTCGCCGGCGCCATTGGTGTCTCCGGCGGAGGCGGCATTGGTGTCTCCGGCGTCGGCGCCGGCATTGGGAGCTTAATGCACCCGGGTGTGGGAAGAATACGCCGGCCGGCACCTCGGCAGCAAGCGGCCCCTCCGTCACTTGCACGCTCGCCGTTGGCGGTGCCTCGACATTAGCCGAGCTCGACGCCATCACGGTAACTAAGCCTCGGCCAATGACTTCATCTCCTTGCCTTTGACTGGGCATCCCTGACACCCTACATGTTTTCGCAGCGCGCCGCTGACGTTCCATGCACTCTCCTGCACTTCGTGGACGGCGAGTTGATCGATGTCGCCAAGGCCAGAATCGTTCAACCGGGCAACCGCGTGTTCCACGGTAATCCGATGCCACCCACCGTGTATAGGGTTCAACTGGTTCGGGTGCTGCGGGGCTGCGACGACTTGTTACCTCCGTTTCGACCCCCTGGGGCCGACGAAGATGATGTGATGACCCTCAGCGCCTGCTTAAGCTGGCCCCTGCTTTGGCCGAAGAGCCAGATTCATTTGGGGCCGGGGGACACCACCCCACAGACAACACCGCCAGTCGTGCCGGCGCCAAGCCATGGCAAGACCGCCGCAACGCTACCGCCGTCAGCTGATCCGGACATGCATATGGCACAGGATCCGGACGACGACGATGGTACATTTTCCAACGTTGATAAGTACTTCAACGAACATGGGTACGGTGACGAATTCTTGGGGCCTCCTTCTCAAGAACCCAACCCTGCAAAAGACGATCGCGATCTAGCTGGTACCGCGGAGAAACCCAATTGCAACAGGCGTCGTCTGGTGTTCAGTTCTCAGGAGACGCCTCCAGCTGCCGCCTTCACCGAGCCTCAAATAGCCGAGGTGCGAAATATTATCAGCCCCAACACACTCAAGAAGGTGGTCTCTGAGCAGAACTCGATCCCATTACAGCAGAAGAAGCAAAAGGGACGGAAAAGAAAAAATAACAAGGGTGCGAGCCAGCCAGCACCGAGTACGATCCGTGCTCAGGACGGGCCACCTTCACCTAAGGATATCTCGAGGAGGGTGCATGTGGCGGGTAGGTCGATGCTACCGACTAATCTGCTCAATGCTGCAACCGGTGCTATGCGGAGTCTGCATGACAGTGTTCTTTCTATGGAGAAGCGGCGTCTCTCCGAGAATGATGTGGCATACCCGGTTTTCGTGGCCAAGGTGCCAGAGGGCAAGGGCTTTGTCGATAGCTCCATCGGGCGTATGATCGTCCTGCGGTTTGATGACATCTTCGCTATGTTTAACCTTCATCCGCTGCACTACACCTTCATTCGGCTATATTCGCTCAGTATGGAGATGCGGATCATTAGAGACAAGACCCCGGACATCGTGATAGTCGACCCCTTCTACATGCGTGCCAAGATCTTGGGCAGCGCTGGGGACCGGCAAGTCGCGAGTTCATACCTCGAAGGCGTCATTCTGGCGAACCCAGATAAGGATAACTTCCTCGTGCCTTACTTTTGCGAGTAAGTCATCCCCTCACCGCCCCGTAACATATGATTTCTTAGATTTCGATCGTTCTTTTTTTTCTAACAGTCCATGTTTTGTGCAGTGACACACATTGCACACTCATCCTCTTAAGCCCGAAATATTCCATGGCCACGTATTTTGACTCGGACCCTCAGTCAAAGAAAGACTACACAAATATCAAGAAAGTTCTTGATGATGCTCTCCCCGGCTACGCCAAATCTGGAGGCACCTTCAGGAGGCCAATTTGTAGGTACGGCAAGCACGTGTTCACCCACGTAACGACGTTCCCCTGCGTCAAGCAGCCGCCTGGCAGTCAGAAGGATGCCTACTACGCCCTCCATCACATGCGGGCGATCGTATGGGACCATAATCACCTTATGCTACCAACTAATCTCAAAGATTGGGCCGCACGCTTGTCGGCAATCCAGGACGCGGATATCAGACAAGAATTCTTTCGCATCCAGTCGGAGTTTGCGGAAATCATCTATCAAGATGTCCTTCATACCTCGGGGCAGTTCTACCTCAAATATCAACCGTCCAACAGTGAAATAGAAACAACGCTACAAATGCAGGCTGACAACGACCGCACATTCATGACCATCACGGAAGACGGCAGCTTCATCCACGCTTCGGTCCCTGAGTCGAGTCGAAAGCATTGATGCTATGTAGTTATGAAATATCGATTAGCTCATGTTGTAATTAAACTTTAATGAACTTGTATGTCTCTTTAGTTTGGACAGTCGTTCAACTTATATGTAATCGATGCTATTTATTAGTAGGACCATGAATCGTGCTATTAATGTGTTGCTTTTCTCTTCCGATCCTTTTGTTGCATACTTATATATTGCTTATATATTATCTGTGAATTGCTACTAACGTTTTGTTTGTCTAGTGCATAGAGATGCCGTCGTATGTCGTGTACAAGGGTAAGGTTCCCGGAGTCTACGACGACTGGGAGGAGTGTCGGAGACAGGTTCACCGTTTCAGCGGTAACAGTTACAAAGGGTACACCACTAGGGCTGAGGCGGAAGCTAGATACGCGCGCTATCTAGCGGGAGAGAGGAGGGAGCGGAGGAGGAACCGGATGAAGACCAGTTTCATCGCGATGATGCTCATCGTGACCGCAGCTCTCTTCTATGTGATGGTAGTTTAGATGATCGATATCGACTTTGTAATGTGACGACAAACTCGGCTAATATGATGAACTTTGCTAATGTCTCGAGACCTAAACTTGGCTAATGTTTGAACTGTGTTCGCTATTTCGAATTTGGAGACTAATATGATGAATTCTATTGTGTGATGTTTATATTCTGTGCTGTAACGTATTTTGTAACCTGTGCAAATACCAGAAAAGCAAAAAATAATAATTCATAATATTCATAGTAGTGGTGCACCGCATTGAGCACTAGTGGCGCACCAAGGCTAAATACCAGTGGCGCATTATGGGGCATAGTAATGGCGCACTTGGGGGCATACGTGAAGGTAAATATGGCCCCTAGGAGGCATAGTAATGGCGCACTGTTGGACATAGTAATGGCGCACTACGTGGTGCGCCACTATTATCTGGGATACTAATGGCGCACCAGAGGTGCGCCATTACTATTTGTTACTAGTGGCGTGTTAATAGTGGCGCACCTATAGTGCGCCATTAATAGCAAAAACTGGTGCGCCACTAACAGCCTTTTGTCTAGTAGTGCGGGACCAAAGGTCTCCACTTCCCGCCCTTTGGGCTGATGAAAAGAGACCTTTGGTCCCGGTTGGTGGCACGAACCGGGACCAAAGGGTTGCATTGGTCCCGGTTCGTGCCACAAACTGGGACCAAAGGTGTGGGTATATAACCCCACACTTAGAGAAATTTCCCCCCACCCCGCCATTCTTCTCTGAACGCCGCCAGGCTGCCCCTGCTTCCTCGACGCCGTCGCCGCCCCGTGGTCGCCGTCGCCGCCCGCTCCTCGACGCCGTCGCCACCCGCTCCTCGTCGCCGTCGCCCCGCGCTCCTGCCCTGCCCCGACGCGCCGCCCGGCCCGTGCCCCCTGCCTCGACGTACGCCGCCCGCCCCGTGCTCCCTGCCTCGACGCCGGCCGCCCCGTGCCCCTGCCCTGACGCCGCCCCGCGCCCCCGGCCTGCCCCGACCACACCGCACCTCTCCTCGCCGTTCGGTCCGGCCGGCCTCCTCCTCTCTGTTTTTTTAATATGATGATTTTTTTTGTTCATAGATGATATATATGTAGTGTATATGATGATATGTATGTGTATATATATGATGATATGTCCTGTTTTTTCATAATTTTTTTGTTCATAGATGATATATATGTAGTGTATATGATGATATATATGTATGTGTATGCAAAAGTTACATTTAAGAAAAAAAAGAAAATGTAAGTATTATGTTCATATGCAAAGAATATGCAAAAGTTAGAATTTTTGTTCATATATGTATTTTTTTTGTTCATATGTGTATTAATTTTTTTGGTCATAGCATTTTTTTTTCATATATGTATTTTTTATAGCATTTTTTTTTCATGTATATATGTATGTGGCTATGTATGTATAGATGGATATCATTTTTTTCCATGTATGTATGTCGTTGTCGATATACCCCCTCCCCCGATAAACTCGATATGGGAGGGGGGGGGGGGGAGAGTCTTCGAAACATATCAAGTGCACTTTATAAATTCATATGTTGAGTTAGTTGATTTAGGTTAGTGCATTTTAGGTTAGTTGATTTAGTGCATTTTAGGTTAGTTGTATTGTTAGTGCATTTTAGGTTAGTAGATTTTATGTTAGTGGAGAGGAAAAAGGAAAATAAGGAAAAAGAAGAAAAGAGGAAGAAGGAAGAAGGAAGAAGAAGAAAAGGAAGTAGAGGAAAAAGGAAAATAAGAAGAGGAAGAAGGAGAAGAAGGAGAAGAAGAGGAGAGGAAGAAGGAGGAGAAGAAGGAGAAGAAGAGGAGAGGAAGAATAGGAGAAAAAAATAAGAAGAGTAAGAAGAACCAAAAAAAGAGGAGAAGAAGAAGGAATAGAGGAATGGAAAACTAACTTATTCTCCTCTATTCTATTCCTTCTTCTTCTCCTCATTTTTTTCTTCTTCCTCTTCTTATTTTTTATCGGGAACGAGGGTGTCGAGGATCACCGAGCGGTCGAGGGTCGGGAACTAGGGTAGAGGGTCGAGGGTCGTCGAGGGGTCGAGGTTCGAGGATCGCCGAGGGGTCGAGGGTCCAGGGGTCGAGGGTCGAGATTTATCAAGAATGCCCCCATTATGGATGTGCACAAGTTGATCCAATTTTTTTCTGATCTCATCTATATATATATTCTTCTATATGTCACGTTGTCTGTCAAAGTATTGAAGAAATCCATGGCTTCATCATTAGCCGGAAGTAACAGGCGTATGATGCTACGAAGCTCTTCAAAGTTGTTTTGGAACGGAGTTCCGGATAGAATAATTCGCTTTTTGGTACGAATTTCAGCAAAGGCCTTCCAAATAGCGATATTCGGAAGGCTCTTGCTGAACTTCGTACCAAAAAACTAATTATCCTATCCGGGACTCCGTTCCAAAACAATTTTGGAGAGCTTCGTACCATTATGCGTCTGTTACTTCCGGCTAATGATGAAGCCATGGTTTTCTTGAATCCTTTGACATTGACAACGTGACATATAGAAGGGTAGATGAGATCAGGAAAAATATGAACCATTTTCTGCACATCCAGAATGGCGCCATTTTGTTAAATCCCTTGTTTGACATTCATGAGAGAGGCGGTCCGGACGTCGGACATTGATGAGAGAACTCCGGTAACTCTTCAACATGAGGGGGGACGTCGATCAACCCCCTCTCGCCCGACCAAACCCTAGAAACGTCGAGGCCACCCCAAACCCTAGAAGCGTTGCCGAGGCCACCCCAAACCCTAGAAGCGTCGAGGCCACCCAAATTTACCAAGTTAAAAGAGCGTTGTCGAGGCCACCCCAAACCCTAGAAGCGTTGTCGAGGCCACCATAAACCGTAGAAGTGTCGAGGCCACTAATTAATATTCCTTTGTTGTGATTAGCTAGCTAGGTCTATGTTTGCCACTAATATATCCATCTCTCATGTTTGTATATTAATTGCCATGTTGTAATATTTGCAGAAACTATGGATCAACAAAGACACTTGGAAACAGAAGAGTTGTTGGGGGACATCATCCTCGGCGGAGGTGATGTCTTGTCATATCTCAACGACACCGATTTTCTGGAAGGAGAGGGTGAAGGCTCCGATGATCGAACAATGGAGGAGTAAGGACATGATCATGATGGCTTCGGTGACCGAATGCTGGAGGAAGAAGGAGACCATGATGATGGCTTCGGTGATCGAACGGAGGAGGGATCTGTTGCAAAGTCCGGCGAGGTATATATATTAATTAAGCCTGTGCTGACTAGCTAATTGATGCATTAATTGTTTTGGTATGTACACATATTAACTCTTCTTTCTTCTTTTAAATCCCTCCGGATCGAGCCAAACTTCGGTAACAAGACGAGGCCCGAAGAAAAGGTTGCGTCAGGATGAAAGGTTCACGATCACAGCAATCGCGAACGATGGCCAGCCGATTGAACCGAGGCGGACCAAGGATGCATTTTCTGCTCAGTGCGAAGCTATTGTTAATGACTGCATCCCGATCAGCATCCAGCTATGGAATAAGCCTAAGAACGAAGACCCTCAAGTTTCTTATGTCACCGATAGGCAGAAAGATGATCTTTGGACCTCGCTGAAGGAAAATTTCACCCTACCGCCAGAGGAGGATCCGGATAAGCCAGTTATAGAGCCATTGGTCAAGGCGTGTGCTCTTAAGAAGATGGAAGATCTATTCAGTAGGTGGAAGAATGAGTTGAAATCAACGTTTGTCGACAAAGGGAAGACTCCAGAATTCACCGGCCGATTTGAGAAGATAAGAGATCATTGGCCCGCATTTGTGGCCTACAAGACATCGGACAAGAGTAAGAAGATGTCAGAGACAAATAAGATAAATGCTGCAAAGAAGAAGTTTCACCATCGCACGGGGTCAGGTGGCTACCTCAAAGCCCGGCCGCTATGGGACAAAGCTGAGAATGACCTGCTTGCTAAAGCGGTCGAACCAGAGACATTGAACTGGCCAGACCGTTCAAGGACTTGGTTCTTCGGGGTTGGGGGAACCTTGGACCCTGAAACAGGAAAGTGCGTTTGGACGGACGAGCAACTTGCAATACCCGTCAAGAAGATTCAGAAGTGTATCGCCGCAGCGCAGCAAGGGACGTTCATTCCCGACAGAGAGAATGACGAGCTGACCGAGGCCCTCGGGAATCCTGAGCACCCTGGACGAAC
This sequence comes from Thinopyrum elongatum, assembly GCA_011799875.1. Lineage (NCBI taxonomy): Eukaryota > Viridiplantae > Streptophyta > Magnoliopsida > Poales > Poaceae > Thinopyrum > Thinopyrum elongatum. Next base: position 602,023,077 of record CM022303.1, on the reverse strand, counting down.
ACGAGGCACGCCAGGCTCCGTTGCGTGGAAGGTTGGGTTTCCCGGCGTAGGCGGTTACAAAATCCGGGAGAGGAAGAGGAAACTGGAGCAGAGTGAACTGCAGAAGCTGAATGCAAGGGTACAAAAGCTAGAGGAACAAGTTGAGAGCCAGCGAGGTGCCAGAGCTACCCCAGAAGCTACCCCGCCATCTCAGCGGAGAAGCAGCGTGGCTTCCACCGAGCTCGTTCAGCAGCCTGACTTCACGGCTCCTAGCTACCCCGTGGATGCTATCACGGAGGCTCATCATTGCCAACTCATGACGCAATAGTAGCACCTCAAAGTCAAGGCGGCTGTCGGCTCTGTTGCACCTCCTGAACCCGACGCAACTTTTCACTATCGTCCAATTCCACAAGGCTATGCTGTTGTGATGGTGGATGAAGTAACGGAGGGATTTGAGGAGCTCGAGCTTGACCACCCTACAGGTGAAGGGGATACTCAGCTGGGTCTTGCTTTGAAGACTCCATGTCTATGGCGGAAGGAGCACATCAAGCTTCCGAACTAGACGCCTCCGCCTCCTCCTCCTCCGGCGAGTGATCAGGGCACTCTGCCTCCTTCTCCGGCTGCTCCGGCGCGTGAGGCCACTCCGCCTCCTCCGGCGCGTCCGAGCAGTCCGCCTCCTCCTCCGCCTCGTCAGCAACGGTGGAAGATAGACGCCGCCGCTCCGGCTCCTCCGGCGCGTCGGAGCACTCCGCCTCGTAAGCAACGGCGGAGGAGAGACGCCGCCGCTCCGGCGGCTAGCAGTACAAGCAGAGGCGGGAGGCAATTCAGATACGGTCCATCTCTCAAGCCTCTGGAAAAGTTACCATATGAGAGGACCGACAAGGAAAACGAGGACATCTCTCGTGCCCAAGTGAGGGACTTTTTTGCAAAGAAACCTCCACCTCCGGAGGAGAAGATAGATCCGGTGAAAGCGAAGCGCACTCTCGATGCCCTGAAGCGACCACCACCGTCTCCGCCGCAAACCAACTATGAGCGCATTATTGAAAGGACATATCAGGAAGCGGAGCGGTCGGGAAGTACTTGCAGTGATCAAAGGTTAGCAGAACGAAGAAGTGGGATAAAAATTCCGAGCTCGGCGAACAAGCGAACCAATCGTGCCCCCCGCTCAAGGTGTCTAGCGATATCGTCGCTAATCATCCGGGGATGGTGCCCGGTACCAATCCTGCAGATTACCTGCCCGACGATGCACATTTTGATATAATGGAGGTGGACGAACACAAATACCGGCACGGGAAGTCTCTTGTCAAACCTGGTCATCCTCCTCTAACAACGATGATGCGAAGATTCCATGAGTGGTACATGGACACCTGCAGCGAGTTTGGGAAGGATACTTTGACGCTGAGAGTTAAAGAGGAGCACGACCTCGTTGGAATTGATCTGTTGTCTGTTCCATTTGAGGAGTTCTTCTAGTTTTTCAATCGAAGGGCCCTCGATAAAATAATCGTCACTTGCTACTGTCTGTAAGTACTACTTCTGTAATTAAGTCTCTATATATAGCTCAGCTCTTTCATTGCATGTATATATATTTATCCTCACTATATTATGTAGATTGAAGATCGTCGAATGCAGAAAAGCACAAATCTATGATATTGGGTTCATTAACACAAATCTCATAGATGAATGGACGGTTAAATATAATGACAAAGAAACCGAGGCCAACTTGCTACAATCGTTGCTTCGAAATCAAAACAAAGATAAAATACTATTTCCTTACAACTTCAAGTGAGTGTTACTGTCTTGTGCATATTCGGTTTCCCTTATTACTCGAGGTTATAGTAATGTAATTGATGAGTTATGCATGCGTGCGCAGCTTCCACTTTATTCTCCTAGAGATTAAGCTTGAGCAGGGACTAGTAACCGTCTTAGACTCGAGACGAAAAGATCCCAAGGAGTATGCGGCCATGACTAAAATGCTCGAGAAGTAAGTTCAATCGATCGTTATCGCACCATATCGGCAACTTTGTTCATTTCCTGATATCAAGTAATTGTTTTCTTTGTCTGGTAGGGTTTGGAAAGAGTTCACCGCAGAAGCTCCGGGACTGCCGGGGAAGCTCCGATTTACACACCCGAAAGTAAGTACTACTAGCTAGTTCCGCGCATCTCCCATTGATTCTAGCTAGTTTCATCAATACCATTTAGCATGCTTGCTTATCAGTTTGATTGACCTCTATTTCCTGTAAAGTGGTTGTGGCAGGAAGGCGGGAATGATTTTTGTGGATACTACGTTTGCGAGTTCATCCGCCACACGACCTGTGAGCGGGGCTACTCTGAAAAACAATATGAAGTGCGTAAGCAATAATATTCATAATTTTATTTTATTACCATCATTTGTGTTGAGTTTCATTCATATATATGTATTGACCCCCTTCTTCAAATTAGATGTGGCAGATGCGGGATGAACTCCTACCACAAGATCGCATAAAAGCAATTCAAGAGGAATTGGCGGGATTCTTTCTTGACCACGTCATCAATAAAGCCGGAGAATACCATGTGGATCTTGACATCATATGTTAGGGATTGTAAGAGATCTTATATTGTATATATGTAGCTAGTAGCATCGGATAGATATACGAAAACTTCTTGTTCGACCAATCTCTCGGAGAAGGAGGAGGTCGATCACTTCTCTCTGTATATATATGTTCATGACGATCTTGTATACTTAATGGTTTTCTTCATTTCCTTACTAGCTAGCGTGTCGCGAGTTCTCTCTATACGTATAGTACGTAGCGTCGACCAAGCACGGAGATAAGAGAGGTCACTTCTCTCTATTAGCTAGCTAACACAATATATGAAACCCCTAAACTAACCCTACAAAACCCCAAACCCCCCCTTTAAAAAAAACAAAAACCCCAGCTCCTGAACTGCTGACGCGTGGATGCTTTTTGGTCCCGGTTGGTGCTACCAACCGGGACAAAAGGCCCTCCTGCCTGGGCAAGCCGCAGCGGCCACGTGGAGCCCCATCTGTCCCGATTCGTAAGCGAACCGGGACTAAAGGTATTAGGCTTTAGTCCCGGTTCCAGAACCGGGACAAATAGGCCTCTGGAACCGGAACAAATGGGCCTTTTTCTACTAGTGGTATAAAGTTTGACTTAGGTCAAAATTAGTATGCGGAGTAATAAATAAAGAGGAAGTACTAAAACAATTCTTCCTATCACCGGTGGCGATCCTCAAATTTGATATGTATTCTTGAACAATTTGTCTAATTCACATCTAGATATTTTCTAAGGATGTCACATCTAAGCTTCCACAAATAACACAGCAACAAGGAACAAAAAAAAACTGGGACAAAAAAAATAGACAACAAACATAGTGGACGTCAGGTTAGATGTGACATAATTATGTCACATCTAGATGTGTTCTAGACAGACCCATTCTTGAATGGCACGAAAATTCTTTTTATTATGATCTACGCTTGTAGAATTGTCCTCTTGTGAAATTGATTCACTCATGAGAAGATTCGCGCGGTCCCGGCGTGTGAATTACGTGAGCTCATGAAACGATGTGATGTAGCACTCGCGGCACCGGCGGCGCGTGGACATGGACGACGCCCTCTAGCGCCTGCACGACCTGCGCCATGGTTGGCCGCAACGCCTCGTCGTCCTGGATGCACCAGCACGCCACCCTGCACGCCCGCTCCAACTCCTCCGGCCTCACCTGGCCGCGCAGCCGCGGGTCAGCCACGAGGCCCACCTCCCCTTCAACAATCTTTCCTGCGGCCCACACTGGGAAGAAGGTCCACGAATCACTACTCCCGCTCCCTGTCGCATCCACCTCGCTGTATCGCTCAGAGTTTCGTCGTCCCGAGATGAGCTCGAAGAGCACCATCCCGAAGCTGTACACGTCCGCCTTGGCGCTGATAGGCTGCCCGGAGATCCATTCCGGCGCCAGGTACCCGATGGCGCCCCGCATCGTCGTCAGCGCGCGGCTGAAGTCCCTCCCAACCAGCTTTGCCATCCCAAAATCGGCGATTCTCGGGGACATGTCCTCATCCAGCAGGATGTTCTCCGGTTTGATGTCACAATGTATGATGCACTCATGGCAGCCAAGGTGCAGGTAAGCCAGCCCTCTCGCCACACCGACCATGATGCAGTACCGGTCGCGCCAGCTTAGGCACGCATCATCGCGGAAGAGGAGGCTATCAAGGGAGCCTCTGGGCATGTACTCGTAGACGAGCATCTTCTCGTCGCCTGACGAGCAGAACCCAAGGAGCCGGACGAGGTTAACATGATGGATAAGCCCCAGCGTGCTCACCTCCATCCGGAACTGCTTGTCACCCTGCCGCCCAAGACTTTCCAGCTTCTTGACTGCCATCTGAACATGGGTCGAGTTGTCTCCCTTATGCTGCTTCAGGACGCCGCGGTACACCGAGCCGAAGCCTCCGCCGCCGAGCCTGTCCGAGAGTTCTTTGTGGCAGCACGGAGGTCGCTATAGCTGTACACGGCCAAGGAGGATCCATTCACGTTTTCCATACTGGTCAGTCTCCTCCTCCGGGCAAGAATAATCCTCCAGGCTAGTATGACCGATACACCCACTGCTGCAACACCGGCCAATGCGATGCCAAGGACAAGCCATAACTTTCTCCCCATTTTTTTCCTGTCTACGCCAAGGAGATCTTGCAATTCTCTTTCTGAAAGCCGAAGATACATGTCTGACCCGGGGCTGTCGGAGCCCACGTAGAGTTGCTGCAGGTTGTGGAGCTCTCCGTGCCAGACGCTGCACTCCCCGGTAGAGAAGGCGTACGCCTGACAAGAGCAGCTCTTTAGGCAAGCCAATTCACAGTCTACTTTGCTCTGGGCAGCGCCCACGGCGAGCGAGTCATCGGGGAGCTTCACGTCTGGCAGCATCAGGAACCCGTCCGTCGTTGATCCGTTGTGCGCACAGGTGAGCGGCGAGCGCCGGCGGCAACCACCACTCCGGTCGCTGAGCGTCCAATTCCCTTCCGACACCGGAGTGAAGCCCGGCGGGCACCGGCACGGGAGTTGACTCCTCTGGTCGCAGACGCCGAACGCGCCGCAAAGCGCGTACACATCGCACGGCATCATGGGCGCGGTCCACAAGAGTTGCCAGCTCTGGCTCGTGGGCATCCAGATGTAACTCTTCGTCTGGCCGGTGAGATCGAGCACGATGCGCGTGATGGTTGAGTTGTCGTAGAGCACGTTGATGACACGCTGGTACGCTGGCGTCTCGACGTAAGTCGTGTTGTAGAAGGGGTTTCTCATCGCGTCCGGCAGCCTCGCGAAGGCGTGCCCCATCCAGATGTGCGTGACCGGTTCCACATGTAGAAGAACTCGCTAGTGCCGTTGGGGTCCACCGTCTCGCTAACATCCCCGGCGTGGGGTCTTGGGCGTTCCGCCACGACGTCAGCGCCTGGTATTCGCAGGTGAGCTTGTTCTTCCCGAGCCACGCCCCCGGAACGTGCGTGTCCGTCGGATGGTCGAAGCTCTGCCACAACACGTTGGAGGAGTTGGCGCCGTCGACAAGGACCAGGTTGCCCTTGTCGCGGATCTCCGCCGTGTTGTTCGAGCCTGGCGACAAGGAAGACGACAGGTTTGAAGACCACACGACGACCGGCGAGCCGGAGGCGCTGGTGGGACCGACGAGCTCGAGGTTGCCGTGGTCGGCGGACACACGGAGCTCGGCGGAGGCGAGACCAGACAGAGGACTCGCGCGGTTGCCGACCCAGATGATGGTATGTCCAGGGATGTTCTTGTACCAGATCCCGAGGTAGAACCTGTCGCTGGAGCTGCCAGCAGGGCTGAAAAGGCCGAGCTCGAACTTGCCCTGTGCCGAGACCAGCGTGTCGTTGCCCCGCAGAGGACGCCGCACTGAGAGTGTCGTGCCTGCACCTACTGCAGAGGCGAAGCACAAGGCAAGGGCCATCAAAGTGGCAGTGATGAGTGGCATGGTGATGGTGGAGCGCTTCCGTTTGCAGGGGTGCAGGCCGAATTTACAGGTGAATGGGGGAGACGGGTCGCGTGATGATCCCGGCAGGCATATTTTTGTGGTCAAGTTGTACTGCTCGTGGGTCAAAAAAGGACAAGAGAGTAGTTCCAGATAGAAAGTTTGAGAGTGAGAAATGGGGACAAGAGGCAACTAGTTTCAATGAATGGCTGCTGTACCGCTGAATTAGTCCGTGGCATGGGGACAAGAGTCCACCATGGTGATGTGCAAAGCAGCTGCAAATCTGGAATCACATCACCTTGGCCCATACTAGGACTGACGGGCAAAAGTGTCGTTCTAAGCAAAATAGGATGACCGTACTTCAACGAAGCTTCACCATCGGCGCCGCAAAATTTCGTATTTCGACCCTTTTCTAATACTTAATCAAGATTTAACCCTGGTTTATAAAAATTTCAGAATCTGACCCTTTTGCTACCGCCAGGGTCCATGGCGGTAGAAAATAGCCCTACCGCCAAACAGGCTGGCGGTAACCTGTATAACCCTACCGTCAAGCTGCCCGGCGGTAGATGCGAGCACGCACCGTGTTTCATACTTAGGAGAAATATGCGGTAGGGCATGAAACCCTACCGCCAGGGACTTTGGCGGTAGGCTGTTATACCCTACCGCCATGGACCCTGGCGGTAACAAAAGTGTCAGATCCCGAAATTTTTACAAACTAAGGTCAGATCTCGATTAAGTATTACAAAAGGGTCAAACTACGGAATTTAGCCCATCGGCGCAAGTCAGTCGTGCTTAGAGAATCTACAGTCAGACCTCTCAAAGCCCCTCATATGCCCGGACGGGCCACCCGGTCACTGACCGGTCATATTCTTTTGACTCAGACGGACGCCTCAAGCGGACCCCAAACGCCCAGGCCGACCGTCACCCCCCATATCCAGCCCAAATATAGGCGGATATGGGGGCGTCCGGACGCGCTCGGGCATGCCCGCCACGTCGGACACGACCCAAGCTGACCCGTCCGACCCCACTTATATTCGTCCTCATCCGCACGTCGGAGCAAACCCTAGCCACTTCACTTCACTCCCCTCCGCCACCCGAGCTCACCTCCGGAGGTGTCCGGCCTTCTCCGCCATGGCAGGCAGCGGATCAGACTCCAACCAGTCCGGATCCGTCGACTGGGGTGTCATCCCGTGTGGGTTGGAGGAGGCAATGGCAGTCCGCATTGCACTCTGCCGTTCCCGGGAGGACAGCGCCCGGCCGACGGACGGATCCATCCGCCGCGACGCCATAGCGTCGGCTCACTGAGCGCTCGGGTCCTCTGGTGCTGGATCCTCGCGGCCCCGGCAGCCGGAACACCTCTCCTTCCCCATCACCGGTCGGCCAGACTATGAGTCCCATCGGGAACGGGCGGCCCAACGTGGGAAGGAGAGGATAAGGGCTGCCGAGGCCCGTATCACGACGGAAATGGCGGCGGCGGAGGCGGCTGATGTGGCCGCGCGGGCGGCCGCAGAGGAGGAAGCCATATGCGCCCGCATTGTGAAGAAACGGCAGCGGAGGAACACGCGCGCCCTCGCCCGAGAGCAGAATCGGACTGTCCCTCCCATGGCCGGACTGCCACCGAAGGAGAAGGAGTGAGGGAGTCCTAGACTAGGGGGTCCTCGGACTGCCGGCTTATCTCTCATGGGCCGGACAGTCGGGCCGCGCTACATGATACGGCCAGTCCTAGCTTCGGTCGTGTTGATGTTCCAGTTGTTCAAGGGTTTGAACGCATGCATGTTGGTTCGGGCCATGCTGCTTATCATATGTTTAACATGGACCAAGGGGCGCATGCATATGCTACTACATTGACGTACAAGGTCAAAGCATTAGCTGGTTCAGTTCTAAATACATCAGACTCAGGTCTTGTTCAGAGCTCGAATAAAATAAGAGATACGATTAATTTGTTTGAGTTGTCGAGGCCGCCAAAGGTAAATCCTGATTCAGTTTGGACACGTACAGATAAGTTTATGTGGGACTCTAATTGGAGAGATAGAGATGTAGCTCGCTGGTTTAAAAGGAAGCAGGTGGAGCCAAGATTCTTATTTTTGTTACTGCCATGTAAGGAGAAGATTGGTCACGCATCATCCAGAAAATTTGCATGGAACTTCCTTTCCTTGAAAAGCGTCGGTTGGGGCCCACCAGAAAGAAAGATGGCGTGCAAGATTAAGCTAGCTAGAAAATCTAATCCAAGATGTAAAAGGATTGGACCCGTTTATTTTATAGTACTAGTTTATTTTCTTTTCAAAGTTGTGTGCGTGCGTGAGGGGTTAGGCCAAGTTCAAGTGGTTATATAAAGGCTGGTGCGTCGTTGTAATAGATTAGATGATGTTATTATGAATTAGACACCGTGTGTTCCGGCCGTCGGTCATTATCGAGTTTAGAGAATTCTTGTGCAAAATCTCTACTGACGTGTGAGTTCCTGCGACGTGACGCCTAGGTGATTGCAAGCTGAGCCTATACGGTTCGTCCACGTTATTCCTTCGAATTGAGGGGTTGGCGTGTTGTTTTTGCGGAGTTTGTGATCATCTTCGTAAACCCGCGACTTGTTCTTACTGCGATGAAGGTTTGTGCCGTGAAAGATCGGGCCAACAACGGATCGACCCTCGCCTTGAGGTTCGCTCCTCATCACTACAGCTGCTGGAAAGCCGGACTATTAGGCGACATCGTATCCAGACAGGAGATCTATGGTGCCTTGGTGTGTACTCTAAGTCTAGATAGAAGATTCGACATGCTTATTCCCTTGTTGTAACCAACCATATGTAACCCTAGTACCCCTGTGCCTATATAAACCAGAGGGTTTAGTCCGTAGAGGCAAGGAACAACAACCATCATCCTACTCGCTTAGGGTTTAGTTCATCTGATATCGTGGTAGATCGACTCTGTAATCATCCTATACACTTCAATATAATCAAGCAAGATATAGGGTTTTACCTCCTAGAGAGGGCCCGAACCTGGGGAAACATCGTGTCCTTCTTCCTTTGTTCCCCATTGATCGAAGATCCACAGCTCGGGACCCCCTACCCGAGATCTGCCGGTTTTGGCACCGACATTGGTGCTTTCATTGAGAGTTCTGCTGTTGGATCGCCAAAGGATCGATAGCTCGCCTGATAATCGGAGATGGCATCAACACCGGGGACATCTTCGTTCCCGGCTAGCTTTTCGCGTTCGGCAGCATCGTTCTGCACGCCAACTCGACCGGTCATCTCGACCCGGTCGACAACTTCGCCCCTGAGCGGCAGATCAGGTTCGGTAACCTAGAGTACGTCACTGATGCTCAGGGAAATTTGATCTTCACCGGCTTCTCAGCATCGCCCGAGGCGCCCAAAAATCCTGAAGCCTCGACTTTGGGATCTCTCCTCGGTCCGATCGTTGGATCGACCATTGACTCGCACCCGGCCTCAAGCCCGGACATGACCAATGCGTCCGAAGACCAGGATTCAACCCTGGCCGGACTCACTCTCCCCACCGCAGATCCAGCTTTGAGCCGTAACGCAGCTTCAGCGTCCGAAGACCGGGAGTCAGCCTCGGCCGGACTCGCCCTTTACCCCACTACACCGAAAGTTGACCCCGAAGAAATCCTAGACATCGACCTAGCTGGTCTCTCCCTTTTAAGCGAGATGCTAGATTGGATCCAAGCGATGACTATCATGGATGTCCCATCCTCGGCCTACGTGCAGCGGAGCCTTGAGGCGGGCCACATGGAATTTTACGTCCCACCCACCACCCACTTAGTAGCCATTGTCGAAGACTTAACCGACATGCTGGACTACGCCTCCGAGGAGACCGAAGACATGGACGAAGATGCAATGGCCCACGCCGCCGGTACCCCACCCATCACCGGACGATGGACAACCACCACCACCTAAGATGTTTACATTGTGGACACCCCCAAGAACAACGGCAACGACGCTAGCAACGGTGACGGCACCCCTAGGAGGAACAACAGCAAGCCCGGCGAGGAGCCGCCCAAACGCCGAAGACAGCACCGACGGTCTAAGGGGCGCAGGGGCAGGGAAAGCAACACGGGCACCGGGGAAGGAGACCTCGACGACCCCGCCCCCGAGCAACAACCTGATGACTCCGAGGGGCATGGGGACCAGCATAATCCTGAGGAACTCAACGACTCCGAAGACAGCAACTACCTTCCCCACTCCGAAGAGGAGGTCAACCTTGGAGCCGAGGACTTCATAGTCCCTGAGGACCCACTCGACCAAGAACGATTTAAACGGCAATTTATTGCCACTGCACAAAGCCTAAAGAAGAAGCAACAACAGCTCAAGGCCGAACAAGACACCCTCAACGATAGATGGAAAAAAGTCCTGGTAGCCGAAGAACGGTACGGCTATGAGCAGCAAAACAAAAACTACCCAAAGCGGAAGTTGCTGCCTCAGTTTGACGACGAGGCCCTGGAGCCCGTACCACCCAGACGAACTCAGGGCAACCAGCCAGACTGCCCCCCTCGAGGTAGGGATAGGCCGGCCGGAAGGCCCAAGGACCCACCTGCGCCCGCCCGCAGGAGAGGAAAGGAGCCAGTAGAGCCCGAAGACCCATATGACCTGCGACGCGACTTGGATGTCAGAACGGGTAATGTAAGATCCATCTATGGATCCATAGGATACCCTCCCAATAAACAGGACGGATACCAAGCTTGGCTCGACCGAAACATTAGAGCTCGGGAGCAACACCGGGCCCGAATGAAAGCCGAGCTCCAGTGTGACATAGCCCGAGTGAGGGGCGCAGCTCACCCAATGTGCTTCACTGACGAGGTGATGTAACACCAATTTCTAGAAGGGTTTAAACCCGTAAACATTGAGCCATACGACGGGACAACAGACATGGCCGTATGGATTGAAGATTTTCTTCTCCATATACATATGGCCCGAGGGGACGACCTCCACGCCATAAAATATCTGCCATTAAAGCTCAAAGGACCAGCCAGACATTGGTTGAATAGCCTCCTCGAAGATTCAATAGGGAGTTGGGAAGAGCTTGAGGATGCTTTTCGAGCTAACTTTCAAGGCACTAGGTCCGTCCTCCGGATGCCGATGACCTGAGCCATGTGGTCCAAAAGCCTGGTGAGTCAGCTCGGCAATTTTGGAATCGGTTTTTGACCAATAAGAACCAGATCGTCGACTGTCCGGATGCCGAAGCCATAGCCACATTTAAGCATTGTATCCGGGACGAATAGTTGGTTGGCTCGTAGAAGCACCAACCCAGAAGACCCCGGCACTTCAGAAGTCTGGGATGGCAACGGGAAGCCACGGCGCAATAAAAATAAGCGTCGACACAATGGCACCGATGCAGATGACACGGCAGTGAATGCCGGATTCTGCAACTTCAAATCGGGACTAAGGAAGGAGCCCTCTAAAGGGAACCAGGACAGACCCACCAAGTTGGACGTAATCCTGGATAGGCCCTGCGAGATCCACGGTAGCTCAGACAAGCCCGCCAACCACACCAACTGAACTGTTGGGTAATCAAACAGGCCGGCAAACTCATAGCAAGGGACACGGGCAAAAGCCCCCGCAGCGAGGATGGTGATGAACCTCGCAGGCCAAACAGTGGAGGCCAGAAACAATTCCCTCATGAGGTCAAAAGGGTGAATATGATCTACGCCACTCATATACCCAAGAAGGAGAGGAAACGCGCACTTCGGGACGTCTACGCTGTAGAGCCTGTAGCCCCAAAATTTAACCCATGGTCGGCATGTCCGATCACCTTCGACTGTAGGGACCACCCGACCAGTATCCCTCATGGAGGATCGGCGGCCCTGGTTCTGGACCCCATTATCGATGGGTACCACCTCACTAGAGTCCTCATGGACGGAGGAAGTAGCCTCAATCTTATTTACGCAGACACAGTGAGGAAAATGGGTATTGACCCGTCAAGGATCAAGCCCAGTAACACCACCTTTAAAGGACTAATCCTAGACGTTGAATCCTGCTGCTTGGGCACCCTTACCCTAGAAGTAGTGTTCGGCTCACTGGACAACTTCCACAGCGAAGACTTGATCTTGGACATTGTCCCTTTTCGCAGTGGCTATAACACACTCCTGGGCCGAACATCGTTTGCTCATTTCAACGTTGTCCCCCACTATGCATACCTCAAGTTAAAAATGCCCGGACCCAAGGGCTTCATCACAACCAATGGCAATACGGAGCGCTTACTCCGGACCGAGGACCATATAGCAGCTCTGGCAGCCAAAGACCAACCGGAGTCGAAGGACCGAAGTACCAGCCCGCCGTCAAGGCACGAGAGGCAAGTAAACGGACCCGAGCCATGTCTCCGTTTGAGGAGCCACCCTACGTTCAACATAAATAGGGATACGCACTCGACAGCATGCCCACCCCAGTCGCACACTACGTGCCTTGTCAGCACAACTTCGCGCTAAAAATACCGTGGGCAGCTGTGGGGCCTAACTAAACTAAACACCAAGTGTTCGGTTCAACCGAACTATGGTCACATACGTCTTCAGACGACAAACTGGTACCATCCAGGAACCATATGGTATTAAGCCAGAACAAAACGGCGACCTCTCAAGGCTCCTGGTCAAAGGCCTGTCGGCCGATTATCATCCCCCTAGAGAGTTCTTCTTCTCGCTAGGAGCAAAGGTGCAAATGTGCAGCAGGGAACATTAGGGATGTCAAACTACGAATCAAGGCCTTGCGTCAACCTTTCTTCTGTAAAACTCATTCCTCTTTTCCCCGAAGTACATGTAACAGTTGCCTCTACAGTTCGAATTATATGAGTTAATCGGCAATAAAGGCCATTGTTCACGGTCCTCATGCAGTTTTTTATGTTGCATAATTTTTTCTCCGACAACGAAGCAACTTAGTGCGGTACACGTTATCTCTAGATGCAATCGGCTAATAGACTGGGGGCTCGATCGTAGTACTCGCCCTATGCATCATGTCCGGCACTATCTTTTCTTCACGTGTTCGGTGTGTCGGATATTGCATTATATGAATCGGTTCCGAATTATCTCTTGGGTCAATAGTTTGGTTGCCCGGCTCCTGTGCTTACCTTCTTACATTCCGCATGTTCGGCTAAGAAGGTAAAGGGAGAAACACTGCGATTGTACTTCCGGCTAGTCTGGTCAAGTACTCAGTGGAGAAAGCCGAAAACTGACTGTCATAATAAGCGAGAACTGGTCGGCGATCCAATGACAAGTGTTAAACTAATAATCTTTGGAGATTTCACCGTGTTATATGAAGGGTTTGTCTTTGGCCAAACCACGTGATAAAGGCATATACCTCGGATCTCTCGAATATCACAAAACACTGGGGGCTAGTCACTAGCCCCCGTAGTCAAGCTCCTATGGCTAAGTGAGAGCAATAAAACCGCATAGTCTGATTGCCTTGTTTCCGTCACGCACTACCATCTTTGGGCACCAAGACTTCGGCTAAGGGTAACAGTGCGGAGGATGAAACACCCCTCGTAGTATCTACATGGGGGCTGAAGTAGACAATCGGTAACTTTCAGATTATAAACGGCCGCACAGGAGTCAAAATAAAAATCAACAAAGATACAAGTATGATAAACCATACAAAATAACCGGATTATGAAGCAAAATGCCCAATTGTCATTTAACACATGATAGTACACTCATTCAAGGATTACATCTTTGGGACATTGGTCCTATATCGCCCGAGCACCATCCATCACGATGGGGAAATACTGCTCAGGGCGTTGGTGCTCCTTTCCAGCAGGCAGGGGGCCGGTGGCCATCTCAACTGGCTTGATCTTGCGCCAGTGTACCATGGTCTTCGCAAAGGCCATCCGACCTCCCTCGATGCATGCGGAGCACTTAACATCGTCAACCCGGGAAGAAGCGACGCACAGCTTCTGCACCAGGCTGAAGTAGCTACTCGGTATTGGCTCTGAGGGCCACAGTCGGACACAAAGTTCCTTCATGGCCGGCTCCGCCATCTGGTGTAGCTCCATCGGCTGCTTCATCTGATTACTAAGGAGGGGAGGGCGTTTGGGCGCCTGGAACTGCGCCCAGAACAACCTATGCTCAGTGTCACCCTCCCGAGCCGCTTAGTGCCTTGCCGCATCGGCCGCACTCCTTGGAAGCTCCACAAACGCGCTTGAGGAACTCCACACTCGTGTGAGCAACGCAAACCTGTGGCCGCCAAAAACACTCTGCAGTAAGTACGTCTTACCATCTGCGATCTGCTTTACTTGGCGGAGCTCTTCCCGCGCACCCCGTGTCTCCGTCCTCGCCTCCTGGATCTCTTTCCTTATCCTGGACAGCTCGGTGGCTTGACCATTATTTTTCTGCTCAAGGACCTCACATTTCGTGACGGCATCCTTGAGTTCCTGCTGCACTTCGGCCACTCTGGCCTCGTGCTTCTCACCGTCGGTTTTCACCAACGTGAGTTCGGCAGCTGCTCGCTTGGCCGCCATCTTCTGTTCGGCCGCCTCTTCCTTGGCTTTCTTTAGCTCATCCTTGAGGCCCCCGACCTCCGCGGCAACAGTTGCAATCATATTCAAGAACCTCTTGTTTTGGGATAATTCCGAATACCTCGCTCGACAAGGAAAATCCAAACTACTAAGTCTTGACCGGACTAAACTTGCGCCTCGTCAAACCGCTTGTTGATAAGGTCGAGCTCCTCATCGGAGCTTTTGAGCTTCCGATTCATCTCGTCCAGCGTCGCAGCATTGGCAGCTGCCACCAAGGACGAGGCCTACAATGACAAAACGATCACATCATTCAGACTCCCGATTCAATGATTTTCGATCCTCCGCTAGGTTGAATCCTGATAGAGTCTCGGGGGCTGCTACATGTAAGGATTACACAACTTTTAATCCACTCTAAGGAAAAAACATTACATGGCTTACCTCGAAGCATGTCAGGAGGCCACCAAAGGCTTCCTTCAGCCCACTGTTAACGAACCGAATGCTTTGCAAAACCACGCCCATCAGGGCACGGTGTTCTGCGACAACGGAGGAGCTGTTCAAAGCCTCCTCCATCACGTCCAGCCACCCAGCCGCAACCCGATCTCTGGTGTTCGGCGCTGGCGGCGGGGCCCCGGCTCCCCCTTTGGTGGAGGGCGGAATTGACGCCTTCGGGTGCCTTGGGGGCTCCAGAACCGTCTTTTGGGAGGGCTCGGACTGACCGAGCTCCCCCTGCTTGTTTACCAAGATGGATTCCCCTTCCTGGTCTTCGGCGACCGAGGTGTTAACCTCGGCCATGACGACATCGCCACCACCTCCCATGTCCGGGACGGGAGGGGTCCTTCGGGATAGCACCTCTCCAGTCTCCCTGATGACCGGAGGTGGCGTGGAGCGCGACACGGTCCCACTCTCCACCAAATCGGCTGTCGGAGATGTCCCCTATGACACTTGGTTGATGGGGAGGTCGCGCGGTGGGCTGACTCATAAAGTATGCGTACGCTATCAGTAATAGACTAGTAAGACAAGTGCCTCAGGAATCTTCGAATTCGTACCTTTCAGCGAGGGGCTTGACCCTTGCGTTCCTCTTCAGAACCTCTTCGGACGCTGCGGACTCCTCATCGGAATCCGAGTTGTCGTCGATCAGCACCAACTTGGGCCTGCACTGCTTCTTCGGGGCGTGGGGAGGCTGCTCCTCCTCGGCGTCGACTGACACCGCCCTCTTCCTCGTACAGGAGGAGTCGCTCTCCTCCTCGTCCTCATCCTGCTCTCCCTCATGAGCGGATGGAGCTTGAGTGTCCCCTGACCTCGAGTCCGGATGAGCTCTTGGGCGGAGGCCCTCTCTGGCCTCCCTCGCCTCATTCTTCTTCTTCTTCTCCTTTTTCTCCGGCACCTTGTAGGGCACCACGGTCAGCATCTCCTCCAGTAGGGCCGACCTAGGGTCTTCAGGCAGCGGGGCTGGACCATCGATCCGCTTGGCCTTCTCGAGCCAGCCCTGCGAAAGTAAAAGATAAGGGTTAGATCTCCTATGTAAATGCAAATATCCGAGCATAGAACGGATAGAATTTCGTTACCTCCCTAGGGGGGTTCACGGCGTCAAGACCAATGTCCTCCTCCTTAGCCGGCCACGCCTTTTGCGGCCTGAACAACACCTTCCACAGCTTCTCGTGGGTGGTGCCATAGAAGTGTTGCACGGTGTTGGGGTCTTCGGTCTTCCAGGACCACATGGGGGTAGCCCAGAGATGGCAAGGTAGGAGGCGGAGGTTGAGCATCACTTGGACCACGTTGGTCAGTTTGGCGCCCGCCTTTATCATGCTAGAAACACGTTTTTGCAGCAGCTCCACCTCTGCAGGCGTCTCCCAGTCAAGACCCTTCTTAGTCCACGAGATTAGCCTTGTGGGGGGTCCGGATCTAAATACGGGAGCCGCCGCCCAGCCTGTTCCGTGGGGCTCCGTGATATAGAACCATTCTTTTTGCCAGACCTTTTCGGTCTCTATGAAACCGCCCTCCGACCACTTGACCCGGGCATGCTTGCTGATCATCGCCCCTTCGCAGTCTGCTTGCTGTCCGTCAACTATCTTCGGCTTGACGTTGAAAATCTTCAGCCAAAGGCCAAAGTGCGGGTGGATCCACAGAATAGCCTCACAAACGACTATGAAAGCCGATATGTGTAGGAAGGAATTCGGGGCTAGATCATGGAAATCTAGCCCATAGAAAAACATTAGCCCCCTTACAAAGGGATGGAGCGGGAAGCCCAAACCTCAGATGAAGTGGGGGACGAACACCACCCTCTCGCCTGCTCGGGGCGTGGGGACGACGTGGCCTTCCTCAGGAGCCCAGTGAATGATGTTGGGCGAGAGGTAGCCCGCGCGCTTTAAGTCCTCGATGTCTTTGTTGGTGATGATGGAGGCCTCCCGCTTGCCCTTTGCACCAGATCCGGCCGTCGCCAAATTGAGGGAGTGGTTGGAAGGAAGTCTTTGAGGAAAGATGGGCCGGGGCGTTAGAGCTCTGTAGATTGGGAAAGTGCTGGCGAGAGGAAGGAGAAGGCATACACTGGTAGTGGTGGCCGTCCCCCTTTTATAAGTTGCTGAAATACCAAAGGTCCTTTTACTGCGCCGCAGGCCTCGCCACTTCCCGATATACTTGTGATGTTATGCGCGAGTGGGTTGATCGAGATCATTGATCGTATCCCCTAAAAACGGAACACGATCTCCACCTTGATGAGACATGCCAATGAAAGAACCGCCTCGAAACACGCATCAAGTACTCACAACGGTTCGACATTTGAGACCGGCTGTGACCTTTCAACGAAAGTTGTCAAGCAGGGGTACTATTCACACTTGAGCGGTTGGCCTTCTTGGCTAAGTAAGAGCAATAATTCGGATTTCTGATACAACATAACTGGTCACATGGCCGAACTAGGCCGAGTACCTTTCAAAGGCCTGGCTGGAGGAGATTTCTCCGAACAGACAAGGGGAAAAGAACTCGCCTGCAAGCCGGAGATTGCAGGCGCGGAAGTGACGGGACACCGGCATTGGAGGCTAGTTCGGGGGCTACTGAGGGAGTCCTAGGCTAGGGGGTCCTCGGGCTATCGGCTTATCTCTCATGGGCCGGACAGTCGGGCTGCACTATAGCTGTTGGAAGGACGGACTATTGGGCGGCATCGTATCCGGACAGGAGATCTTTGGTGCCTTGGTGTGTACTCGAAGATTCGGCATGCTTATTCCCTTGTTGTAACCAACCATATGTAACCCTAGTACCCCTGGTGCCTATATAAACCAAAGGGTTTAGTCCATAGAGGCAAGGAACAACAACCATCATCCTACTCGCTTAGGGTTTAGTTCATCTGATCTCGTGGTAGATCGACTCTGTAATCATCCTATACACTTCAATATAATCAAGCAAGACATAGGGTTTTACCTCCTAGAGAGGGCCCGAACCTGGGTAAACATCGTGTCCTTCGTCCTTTGTTCCCCATTGACCCAAGATCCACAGCTTGGGACCCCCTACCCGAGATCCGCCTGTTTTGACACCGACAAGGAGGACAGCTCCGGTGACGAGTTGATCCGGCTCGATCCGTACTGTGTCTTCGACCGGTACTTCCACGAGAAGGACGTCAAGGGCGCCGGGAAGGGCAAGGGCAGCAGTGGATGAACTCCACCATAGCCAAACATGCCAAATTTTGGTAGTCCGATGCCATGTTTAGTGTAGTGTGATGGAGTAGCCGGACGATACGTGTGCGTCGATGTAGTTGCATGAGTTTGGATGGATTTGAGATATGGTAATTGAGGTGTCCGGATGTGGATTACATTTTTTGAGGGTTGCCCGATAAGTGCCTGCGGACGCGCCTGGGCGCGTCCACGGGCATTTGAGGGGTTGGATTTGCCAAGTCCGGCTGTAGATGCTCTTAGGAGAATCAAGTTAGAGGGACAAGATTGGAGGACAGCGGGATTGCTTCGGGAGCAAGGATCATTACCATGTACGGTAGATAGGTGGGATAGTGGCGAGTAATCCACATGTAACTAAGTTGTACGGTAGATAGGCCTTTCTTGGCTTCTTCTATACATGATCTTGATCCATCGACCTTGACGTATCCTTGAAAAAAAAAACAGGATGATACTACAACAGTACCTTTTTTTGTCAATCACAACAACATATATTAGATATCATATCATATCACATAAAATGGACCAGTACGATAAAATAGAAGAACACTACAACACATGTCATGTTTTTGCATGTTTCAAATAGGACAACATTGCTTATCAAATATAGATATTACTAGTATGTTACATAACAAGATCCAAGTAAACACGCGAACCAACCTGTGGTTGGATGGTTAGAGAGACAGTGGAATCTCCATCCCACCAGGGTTCAAGTCCTGGTGCTCGCATTATTTCTGGATTTATTTCAGGATTTCCGGCGATGCGCTTTAAGTGGGAGGAGACGTTCCCGTCGACGACGAGGCGCCTATGATGACTTCGTAAATCTCAACATGATATGCCGGCTCAGTCTCTCGAATGTGCTCATAGGGGGTAGTGTGTGCGTTCATAGGGGTGAGTGTATGCGTGTATGTATGAGCGCTTGCGTCTGTAATGTGTTAAAAAAAGTCCAAGTAAACACAAATAAACATATTTCTCGGCTTCTTGCTAGCAAAAACAACCAAACACCAAAAAAGACACTAACAAGGTCCAAGTATCTTTTTCTTTTTGCGGGTAACAAGGTCCAAGTAAACGCAAATAAACATAGTTCTTTGTAGCAAACACGGGGAGACCTATTGAGCGGGAGGTGATGTATGTTGCGTGCGAGGCTGCTGATGGGGGAGGCCCAGTTTTGGGGTTTCTGACCGCATTAACCGACCCGACTAATCGCTAGATTCTCAATTAATCGCTTGTCAAAGTGATAGATCGGTACAAACACTAAAGATAAGGCATAATCTTAGCGTTGAACCACTGATAAGCGATGAATCATTGAATCGACCGATATTTTGAAAACCGATATATATACATAAATTCAAAAATAATAATCATGAATTGGGGACAATCACGAAATTAAAAAATGTTGATGAATTTAAAAAGTCCACGAATTTAGAAAAATGATTAAAAAAAACCAAAAGAAAACCAGTACCAAGGACAGAATAAAAAAGGAATAAGTTCGACTAAAAGTTCTAGAATCTTCACAAAACAATGTTTCTCTGTACTTCAGCCACCACACTATTGGGCCAGACCTGGAGGGCGATCACTGTTTGCTAGCAGTATCATATTGCTCGCTGTAAGCGATACAGAGCAGTCATGGTGCCGCGCCACTCCTTCGCATCCAGCTCTGAGCTCTCTGCCCCTATTCAGCGTTGAAGCAAACTATGGCACAAGCACAGGAAGCATTGCGGAGGAGTCGGAGCCTGCCAACCAGCCGCCGGGAGTAGCTGCACTGGCGGCGACCTATCCACGGCGTTGCTGCCATGCCCTTAGGAAGCTAGACAACGAGGAGAGATCCAGGCAACGAGCTCTCTGCACGACCAGTCAGGCAGCGCACAGAATTTTTTTTTCTCCAAAATTTACCTCACAACATCATCTCGGTACCAGTTTCCACATAGGTTGACTAATAGGTAATATCACTGCAAGACATAAAACTTGCGTCGCATGTTCATTTTGATGCTATAACTTTCAAAATACGGTTTTGTGGTCATCTAAGTTAACTCAAGCGTGCAAATATGGTCATAATACGTGTATGCGGGCGTATCCATGTGTATGGCCCCACCTGTTAGTGAGTGAAGGTGCTGCACGCGACGTATTTTTACAAAAAAAAACACCCACATATATTTTTTATTCACCAAAAAAGTCAACCGTAGTAACGCATTTTTTAACAAAACCTCATCATGCTTTTAATTTGCAGAAAAACTCTACCACAGTACTGCACATATATGTGAAAATTAACCCGCGGCCAACTGTTTTGGTAGTGGACGCTATAGCCACTCCACCCGTTCAGGTCCGAATGTGTAATATCGACCTAATATGTACTTGAAGGGGACGCCTGTGGAGCTTAAATGGGCTGTGTATACTCCGGCCCATTTTGCACGTGCTACTTTTTTAAAGATATTTGTGAAACCAGTGTCTTATATAAATGTGTATATTATATATTTTTGCACATGTTTTTAAAGATAAAAAATATTTAGTCGAATATTTTATAAACCTGAGTATTATGTAGATATGTGTGTTATATAAATGTGTGTATTACATATTTGGTTTTCTAAATTACAATTCAAAAATATTATTGTAATTATACAAACATTTCAATAATTGTACACACATTTGCATAGTTCAATGTTGGTATAATTAAAAGTTTTCATAATTTATAAATTGCTGATATTCAATTATATATATTTTGAATATAAGTCATGAGTAAAAATTATACCCAACTAAATATTCATAATATTTGGTATTCTTTATTTTTTGATTCAATAAAAATATTTATTTAATAAAAAATTAAATATTTATTAACTTAATATTTATATATAATACACATATTTATATTTAAATGTTTCTATTTACTAATCATCGTTTGTAGGTATAGTATTTTTAACACACAAATATTTGAACATAATTTTATTACTTATGTTTTATAAATATCTTAAATATTTTTATTACTTATGTTTTACTAAATATTTTATATATAATACACAGATTTATATTTAAATGTTTTTATGTTTTAATCATCGTATGTATGTATAATATTTTTAACACAAAAGTATTTGAACATAACTTATTACTTACATTTTACAAATATCTTGAAAACAATAACGCCCAAAATGGGCCGCAGTATCCGCAGCCTATTTAAGCTTCACTTGTGTTTTCTTTGAGTATGTATAAATTCCTTCTCCAAGCCATAGGCACCTATTCAGGGGCACTTTTCAAATTGCCTCGAGGGCTGTGTCAGCATTTAGCATCTCTAGTCCAAAAAATTTGGTGGGGAAGAAAAAAAAGGAGAAAGAAAGGCAGCATGGGTGTCGTGGGACAACATGGTGATGTCTACTACACAACTTGTTCTTGTAGACTCGTGTTGGGCCTCCAAGCGCAGAGTTTTGTATGACAGTAGTAACTTTCCCTCAAGTGGATGACTTAAGGTTTATCAATTCATGGGAGGCGTAGGATGAAGATGGTCTCTCCCAAACAACCCCGCAATCAAATACAAGAAATCTCTTGTGTCCCCAACACACCAATACAATGGCAAATTATATAGGTGCACTAGTTCAGCAAAGAGATGATGAGACAAATGTAGTATGGATAGTAGATATAGGTTTTTGTAATCTGAAAATAAAAAAACACCAAGGTAGCATGTGATAAAACAGAGCACAAATGGTATTACAATGCTTAGAAACAAGGCCTAGGGTTCATACTTTCACTAGTGCAATCTCTCAACAGTAGTAACATAGTTGAATCATATAACAATCCCTCAATGTGCGATAAAGAATTACTCCAAAGTTCTTATCTAGCGGAGAACATAAGATGAAATTGTTTGTAGGGTACGAAACCACCTCAAAGTTATCCTTTCCGATCAATCGATTGAGCTATTCCTATAAGTGTCACAAACAACCCTAGAGTTCATACTAAAATAACACCATATGATACGCATCAACCAACTCTAATGTCACCTAGATACTCCAATGTCACTACAAGTATCTGTGAGTCAATTATACGATACGCCTCAAACAACTTCAGATTCATAATATTCAATCAAACACAAAGAACTTCAAAGAGTGCCCCAAGATTTCTACCGGAGAAAGTAGGACGAAAATGTGCATCAATCCCTATGCATAGACTACCCTAATGTCACCTCGAGAATCCGCGAGTTGAGTGCCAAAACATTAATCAAGTGAATAAATATAATACCCCATTTTCAACACGGGTATTCATATGCAAGACATACATCGAGTGTTTTCAAATCCATAAAAGTATTCAATCCGATAATGGTGAAACCTCAAAGGTAAAAACTCAATTCATCGCAACAAGATAGAGAGGGAGAAACACCATATGATCCAACTATATTAATAAAGCTCGCGGTACATCAAGATCGTGCCAAATCAAGAACACGAGAGAGAGATCAAACACATAGCTACTAGTACATACCCTCAGCCCCGAGGATGAACTACTCCCTCCTCATCATGGAGACCACCGGGATGATGAAGATGGCCTCCGGTGATGATTTCCCCCTCTAGCAGGGTGCCGGAACCGGGCTCCGGATGGTATTTCGAAGGTATAGAGGCGTGCCGCGGCGGAGTCGAAGTTCTAGGGTTATTTCTGGTGGTTTCTCTATTTATAGTATTTTTTGGCATCAGTCTCATGCTAAGATGGGCCACAGGGTGCCCACTACCCACCAGCCCACGGCAAAGGCCCCTGGCACGCTCTGATAGGTAGTGGGGCCCTCGTGGCTCTTCTGGCCCTCCCACGAAGTTTCGGGGGTCTCTTTTGTTCCAAAAAAAACCGTCAAAAAGTTTCAGCCCATTCCAACAACTTTTATTTCTGCACAAAAAACAACATTACGGTAGTTTTGCTGAAAACAACGCTAGTCCGGGTTAATTCCATTCAAATCATACCAAAACCATATATAATTGTTGTAAACATGGCATGAATACTTCATAAATTATAGATACGTTGGAGACGTATTAGCATTCCCAAGCCTAATTCTTGCTCGTCCTCGAGTAGGTAAATGATAAAAGAAATAATTTATGAAGTGTGAATGCTAGCATAGTGCACAAGTTTGATCAATGATAAATTTAATCACTTTTTCTAGCATCATAAAACAGTAGCTCATCTCATAAAACTCATCATGATAAAGTAGCAATTAAAAACAATTTTTTTATGTGAAATGCTACCTATCATATTCATCGTATAATCTTTTCTTTGTGGCATGGATATTTGGAGTTGAATGATTGAAAGCAATAGTCTATATTTTGACATGAAGACATCAATACTCAATCGTACCAACAAGCAACCATGTCTTTCAAAATATCAACGGTAAAGAAAGTTATCCCTAGCCCATTATGCTCAATCATTGATCCATTCATGAAGCACACACAAATATTAGCTACATCCAATGCACAAGTATGACAATAGTGTTCCCTAGTTGGTGCTTTATGAGAGAAGATGGAGACTCAAAATTAAAAATAAAAATTGCATAAAAGTAAATAGATAGGCCCTTCACAGAGGGAAGCAGAGATTTGTAGAGGTGCCAGAGATCAAAGCTTAGATTGAGAGATAAAATTATTTTGAGAGGCATAATTTTCCTGTCAACGAAAACGACCGAGAATTTTCAATATCTTCCATGCTAGACAAATCATCGGCTGTTCCCAAATAGAAAATAAAGTTTATTTCCTTTCCACCATTCTTACAAAATTCATGGCTAGCCGTATCCACGGGTGCCTTCCATACCAACACTTTCCAATGAATTTATTACTATCATATTAATTTTTTCATTTCGGGATTGGGCTTCCCTATTACACTACAAAAAAAAGACACATCCATGACATTTTGGGCCGAACGAATTTTTTTCCTGTCACGCTTATGACACTTCTATGACGATAATTATGACAAAACCCTGTATCATCATAGATGTGGTGGGCTCCTACTTCTATGACAAAAAATCATGACAGAAAATGGGCTTTTCGTCCTGGGCGGGCCGGAGACGCACCTGCATGACATTCTTTGGGCCGTCCATGACGGAAAAAATCATGGTAGAAGCGGAGGCAAGGAAAATTTCGGGGAGTTCCCGGTTACGGTGGGTGGTCGGGGCCGAGTGATGCACGGAGGTTTGCGCGTTTCTCTCGTACACGTACGCGCGTGTGTGCGAGGCATTGGGCTCTAACTGAACCCGAGCAAGGCGTTCGCTTACTGAACCCGAGCGATTGCACTAGCTACATTACTGAACCTGAGCGATCGATCGATCCCTTGGCTATTAACTGAACCCGAGCGATTTCTTCGCTACTGCTGCTAACTGAACCCGAGCGATCGATCGCTGCGCGCTACTGCCTCTTGATGAACAGTGAACATGGGGGTTGCGGTTGAACGAGTCGAGACGTACGTGGTTGGGGTTGGATGAACAGTTCCCGGTGGGGGTTGGATGAACAGTAGCCCGTGGTAGTATATATAGGCCGTTGCCGCCGGATGAACAGGACCCCAAGAGGAGGCTGCCACAGCCGAGCTTGTTGGGGTTGGATGAACAGGACCCCCGTGGAGGGCTGGTTGAACAATAGCTGGTGGAGGGCTGGATGAACAGTAGCCCGTGGATGAACAGTAGCTAGTGGAGGCAGGAGGAAGACGTGGTGGATGAACACTGCAGGTGGAGGCTGAAGGAAGTCGACGGTGTGTGAACAGTAGCCTGTGGAGTCCCGTTTTGCGGTACGCCACACCCCTCCGATGAACAGGACCCTCGTTTCGACTGTAGCGCTCCAACACAAGTCTGTTTCCTCCGTTTTGCAGTACGCCACACCCCTCCCGATGAACAAGACCCCCGTTTCGACCGTAGCGCTCCAACACAAGTCCGTTTCCTCCGTTTTGCGGTACGCCACACCCCTCCTGATGAACAGGACCCCCGTTTCGACCGTAGCCGGTCGAACAGAAGGTCGTTTCCTCCGAACTATGGTACGCCA
This sequence comes from Thinopyrum elongatum, assembly GCA_011799875.1. Classification (NCBI taxonomy): domain Eukaryota; kingdom Viridiplantae; phylum Streptophyta; class Magnoliopsida; order Poales; family Poaceae; genus Thinopyrum; species Thinopyrum elongatum. Next base: position 601,998,059 of record CM022303.1, on the reverse strand, counting down.
GACCCCGTTTCGGCTGTTCCGTCCAAGCCGGTTGGCTCCCGTTGAACAGGACGCATTCTGACCCAGTCTGTTGCCTCCCGATGAACAGGACGCTGTTTCTCCGTTCCGACCCAGCCGGTTGGCTGCCCGATGAACAGGACGCCGTTGCTGCCGTCTGTTGCCTCTCCATGTACACGAGCCCCTGGCCGTACGTATGCGCGAGTAGGCGTTCAAGACCCCGCCCGTATGTACGTACGTGACCGTATTTTTTGGCATGTGGTTGTACGTACGTGTACACGGTTTAGAAGGGACTGCCTGAACTGCTACGTCGGGGGCTCTACTACTACACGTGCCGCTGCTTGCTCGGCCACGGTTCATCGTTGCAGAGAGACCGATCGACCAGTATGTACGTACACGTTCGCGACCAGGATGACAACGCTACGTACGCTTCGACCAGGTGGGTCCCGGCTGTCAGGGAGGATAAGGAGGCATTTCCTTGCGTGCGAAGTTTTTGATGGTGGGTCCGAGCTGTCAGGGGGAGGATTCATTTTTTTCGTGCTTAATATGGAGGCACTTTCCTTGCGTCCGAAGATATATCTGGTGGGTCCCAGCTGTCAGGGGTAAAAGGTTTTTTCCACAAAATACAGCTAAGCCAAAATACAGAGGCCCTTCCGGTAGGTCCCTAGTGTCAGGTGGAAGAATCATTATTTTGCGCGTAATAAGGAGGCACTTTCTTGCTACGGCCGTGGACCCACCTGTCAGCCTCTCCATGTACAATCCTCTTCCGATGTAAGTCATTCCTTGACCACGTTGACCACGCCGCACCGAGAGCACCAAGGCGGTGGACGACGGCGAGGCCTAGGAAGGGAATGACCCGGAGCCGGGGAAGACTCGACAGTTGTTTCCCACGCGGAGGGACGTATGAGGGTTTACTGGTTGGGCTGCAGTGTGAGGCTGCCGTCGCCGGAGAATAACAGCAGGTCTGGGTGAGTACAAGGATGGCCAGGCCAGCGATGGGAGTAGGATGGGGCGGTGAGGCCTGCGCGGCAGCAGAGCCGGCCACGGGAGGCAGGAGCAGGCGCCACGACCGGTGCTGGTTTGGGCGCCTGGAGAAAGAAGACCAGAGGTTGAAGAAGCACTACGGCCGTTGGATGGACATCGTACGGTCACTGGAGCTAGAATCGTTCATATTGACTAAGTTGACAAAGCCCTCCGTCCGCGTCAACTTAGTAGGCCCACAAGTCAGCCTCCAACTATGGTGGGTCTCAGATAGCAGGGGGAGTATTCATTTTTTTTGTGCGTAATAAGGAGGCACTTCCTTCCGTGCGAAGATATAGCTGGTGGGTCCGAGCTGTTAGCGGGAGGAACGTTTTTTTTCGCAAAATACAAAGGCCCTTCTGGTGGGTCCCTGCTGTCAGGTGGAGGAATCATTATTTTATGCGTAATAAGGAGGCAATTCCTTGCGTGCGGCCGTGGACCCAGCTGTCAACCTCTCCACGTACAGTCCTCTTCCGATGGATGTCGTTCGTTGACCACATTGACCACGCCGTGCCGAGAGCACCAGGGCGGTGAACGACGGCGAGGCCTAGGAAGGGAATGACCCGGAGCCGGGGAAGACTCGGCAGTGGTTGCCCACGCGGTGGGGAGTACGAGGGTTTACTGGTTCGGCTGCCGTCGCTGGAAAATAACAGGAGGTGTGGGTGAGTAGAGGAATGGCCTGGCCAGCAATGGAGTAGGGTGGGGCGGTGCGGCCTGTGCGGCAGCACAGCCGGCCACGGGAGGTGGGAGCAGGCAGTCCCACCGGCGCTGGTTTGGGCGGCTTGAGCAAGAAGAGCAGATATTGAAGAAGCAGCATGGCCGTTGGATTAACATCCAACGGTCACTGCTGCTAGAATCGTTTGTGGACTAAGTTGACAAAGCCTTTCGTACACGTCAACCTAGTAGACCCACAAGTCAACCTCCAAATCTGTCCCAAACAGCATACAACCCAAAATTTCTAGCCAGATTCAAATTAATTTAAAAACTAAACATACCTTAATTTAAACCAATGAAATTTTACCCACACAAAAACAATGAAATTTAAAATATCAAAATCCGAAAGAAAAAAGTATTTTGGAACTAATTGCCTGTTTGCTGTATTTTTTCATTTTACAGCCCATTTCTTATTACTTATAGCCCATTTTCTGGGCAAACCCGAATGCATCCCTCCGCATCTTGAAAGATTTCCGGCCCAGCAGGGCGTAGAAAAGCAAGTAGGCCTACGTTGGTTATTCTGCAAAAAACAAAATAGCTGGGCTAGCCATTTTCAGAAAGGAAAAAAAAACTGGGCTGGTCATGTGGTAAACATATGAAATAAAATCCTGGGCTAGACGGGCCACAGCTCCCGCACAACCCAGTTGATACCCTTCTCCGTCCCAAAAAAAAAACTGCACGCGCTGCTGGGTCCCGGGTGTCTGCCGCTCCTTGTGCAGTTATCTCGCTTATTGACTACGTTGACAGTGGCGTGCGACCCAGATGTCAGGAAACCATCAGGAGGAACCATTTTTTTCTTGTAATAAAGGAGGCACTTGCTTGCCTACTGCCATGATCCTGGTGGGTCCCTACTGTCATCCTCACCATGTACAGTCATCTCCTTATTCCTCTCGGTTGTTGACCATGTTGACAACACCGGAGGACGGCGCCGCGGCGAGCGAACCAAGGCGGAGGACGATGGTGAGGCCTCAGACATGAACGAACTAGAGCCGGGGAAGATGCGCAGAGTTTTAGGGTGCGATGTGGCCACGATGCGTGCGCGGTAGCACAGCCAGCCATGGGAGGCTAGAGCAGGCGGTCCCGCCGGCGCTAGTTTGGCTTTGGCGGTTGGAGGAAGAAGAGAATGAAGAAACACGACAGACATTGAATGTCAATTCAATGGTCAAGGTTGGCACAATCGTTTGTTGACTAAGCCGACACCAAGTAGCATACTTTTTTATATATAGGAAGAAAAGAAAAACTGGGCTCGTTCGCCAGATAACATTCCCAAAACTGCGACCGTTTGATCTTGTGTCGCAACTAAATCTGCGAGGAAAATGTGTTCGTCTGCCGTCCTCATCCCAGGGAACGTTTGCCACATAAGTGACTAGCACCCTTGGTTTTCAACCGAGAGGTCTTGGGTTCGAGTCCCAGGAACCCTCAATTTTCTCCTCCTTCCTTCCTCGCAAAAAAAAAGAAAAAAGAAAATCAAAGACTTGAGAAGGCATACAAAACAAGCTAGTGTACCAGTAAAGAGACGTTGCTAAGTTTTAGAAAAAAGAGAGACATGCTCCTGTAGCTAGTTCGAATCCAAACCTAGACTATGACTATATATGGTGCTATGCTACTCTGCAAGTAATGAAACTAACATATCCAACGTTCGCTTCTCCTCTTCTCTACTTACTCTACCTAGCATCAGAAGCTCTGGCCGCAGCAACCATGTCCGCTGGCGGCTCGTCCACCTGCTCTTCAGCAGGCAACAACCATATATGCGCCAAGTCGCCACCCGTAACATCGCCTGTGGGTCTCATCACACCCCCGCCGGCACACGCACCGCAGCCGGTTGCTCATCGCAACCCGCTGCCGTTGGTGTGGTGCCACTGCTGCAAATCACGCAGAGTCATCTGTCGCATCTCAACCACAATCCTCAACCCTGGCCGAGTCTTCTACAAATGCCCGAATCATGGGGTAATAATATGTTTAAGTGTTGTTCCGTTGCTTTCAGTTGCTGATTTTTTTAATAGTTTGGTTGATGACCTTCCAATTTGATTCATGTAGAAAAGGGAAGATTCATGTGATTTGTATTTCTGGGAAGTTGCTGATGTGGGGGAATGCAACTACGCTGATTATTTGGTTAGATGAGGAATCCCAATACCAGCAAGTTGGGGTGTTGGACAAGTAACTAAAGGAACGGCAGAAGAGGAAGATGCAGAGCAGAAGGTTAAAGATGCAGTTCCTCTGATCATGGCCAAGCAACAGCTGCTGAACGGCCTTGACACAACGAGGATATGAAAGAGCTTGTGAAGATAATGGGCAAAATCGATGTGCTTTGTAGGATGATTGTCTCTTTATTTGCAGTGTATGTAGCACTCGTGATGTATTCAGTGGCTATGACATGAGCACTTTACTAAAACTAGTAATGAATGAAACCTGTTTAGCAGGCTGGGCGTAGTGTTGTGAACATCTAATGATTTCTATTAACGGAAATCGGGGGTATCCCCTTTTGCTCATAAATAAATAAGTAGCAGTGGCCCTTTTGCTAATAAATAAATAAATTAGCAGCGGCCCTGTCGGGTCAGCTTTGTTCCCATTCGAAGACGTCGAGCAAATTACAATGCAACAACAAACTATGTCATCAAATACAAGTTTCACATCCATATATGAGTACAACTAAACAACAATGTCATCATGTTTTAGTCGTCATACATCAAGGTAGTGATTGTCAGTATCATGCATGAATGAGTTCTGAAGAGTTAATTTTATTGCTTTTTCTTGTCGGTTTTACTTAACAATGCAAAATCAATAAAGCAGAAGGAAATTAGCAAGGCAGTGGATAAAGGTGCTCCTTCCAAACAGAGGGCCTCTACAGATTCTACTCCGCCATCCCCCCAACAAGATTTGGAAGACAACACATGCATAGACACTCAACGTAGCTGTGTTGATGATGAGCACGTCCCCCCCTTGTCCACCATCACAGGTGCTCCCTCTAACATGGCACTGTTATATGTGGTTGCATGTTATGTATGATGTCTAGCTTGTATTGCTCCTAATTTTGTTGAATTCCATCTGCTTACTTTACACATTATACTTGTGAATAAGACACATGTTCCTATTTCTAGAACATATAATATCTGTCTATCACACCATGTTCTTACATCAAAGTACTACTGTTGTGTAACCTGCAACAATCACTTTTCACAAGACACGTTTAACTTGGGAGTCTGATATAGTTTACATCTCGCATTATTTTCTAGCTTGTACTACTAATTTATTGAAATGGCACTAATGACGAGACAGTTTTAACTTGGTAGAGTGATATTCGTTGCATCTTACATATGGTGTCTAGCTTTCATTGCTTCTAATTTGTTGAAATGCCTTCTACTTAGTTTACACATCATAAGCTGTGAATATGCAATGCAGTGAATATGCAATGGCACTAATGACGAGAGACCTTTAACTTGGTAGTGTGATGTTGTTTGCATCTTGCATATGATTTATTTCTTGTACTGCTTCACATTTGTTTAAATGCCAGTTATGACGAGACACTGTTAACTTGGCAGAGTGATATTTGTAGCATCTTTCATATGGTGTCTACCTTCCATTGCAATGCTTCTAATTTATTGAAATGCCTTCTGCTTAGTTTACACATCATAGTTCTGATTATCTCATGCCGTCCTGTTTTTCGTACATATTACATCCTCCTATCATGTGGTTGTCTAACATCAAAGTTCAGTTCGTCTGTATCACGCATCAATTTGTTCTAAAGAACTAAATTTTTATTCCTTTTTCTTGTCGACTTGACTTGACATGGCACAGAGAAAGAGGAAGGAACACATAATGGCAGGGGATGGTGTTAGTACTGAGGACACATGGAAATGAAAGCGGAAGAATTATGCAGATTCTGCTGGTACTGATGGTGCAATAGAAGGTCAAAGTCCACCGAAAAATTGTACAAACGCGGTATCCCGTGCTACACGAGCTGCAAAACAAGCCAAACAGAAACTAATAGCTGCCGCCAAACAAGCAGCGACAGCCCTAGTTGTTGCAACACCTTCCATAGTACCACTAGCTGCATGAGTTACTCGTTTGTCAACTCAGCTAGCAGCACGTTCCCAAGCTCCCATGCCACCTAACACTACCTCCGAAGCACTCTTGATACAAGACGAGTTGGCAAGATCAGATGAATCTTGTGAGCTTCAACAGCAAGAAGGTAGTTGCTGGAGTCAAGTTACAGTTGCATGCTTCTTTATATGTAGTCTCACAGTTGGATGTACACTAACACTTCCTATATTCGTTGTTGGACTAGCACCTAGGTGCAAGAGGAAACAGACGTCAGGGATAATGCTCGATAGGTTACCTAAATCTAGAGGAGGAAGAATGGAGATCCGTTTTGAGGCAGGTTTAAAAAGGCCACGTGATGCTACGGAGTCAGCCAGGTTAGTATCAGAGGCAGCGGTTGCCGTTAGGTGTCATGCACGTATCCTCCCAACATGGATTCAGTACAGGAATGACAAAGACGAAACCCAGTTCAACACCTTCCTCGACCATTTATCTGTAAGTATGGTTATGTATGGAAACTAGTAATATCGTCTTGCTCTGTCCCATACTTTCTAGGTTGCTGATTGTGACGCCCCCGATTCGATCGTACACTAATCATACACGCAAATGTGTACGATCAAGATCAGGGACTCACGGGAAGATATCACAACACAACTCTAGACACAAGTTAAAATAATACAAGCTTCTTATTACAAGCCAGGGGCCTCGAGGGCTCGAATACAGAAGCTCGAATACACAAGAGTCAGCGGAAGCAACAATATCTGAGTACAGACATAAGTTAAACAAGACTTCCTTAAGAAGGCCAGCACAAAAGCAACAACAATCGAAGAGGCAAGGCCTCCTGCCTGGGACCTCCTAACTACTCCTAGTCTTCGGCGACCTCCATGTAGTAGTATCCGTCGGCGGTGGCATCTGGCTCCAGGGATCCACCATCTAGTTGCAACAATCGGAAAGAAGGAAGAAGGGGGAAAAGGGGGTAGCAAAGCAACCGTGAGTACTCATCCAAAGTACTCGCAAGCATCAGATCTATACTAAGTATGCATTGGTATCAAAGGAAAGTATGTATCTGTGGACTGAACTGCAGAATGCCAGAATAGAGGGGAAGGCTTAGCCTATCGAAGACTAGCATCTTCAAGCAGCTCCAAGAATCATGCAGCATTCAGAAGAGTATAGAATAGCAGTTTATATTTAACAAGCATGTTGTAGCATTAATGCCCAGAGATCCTTCCTCGACTCCCTGCGAGAAAGCAATCTCGGAGCCACATATCCATCACATATCTCAAGTATCCATTTCTAGTTGTATTAGATCAGGATACAAGTCTGAACGTCCGTTACCGTGGACACGGCTATTCGAATAGATAATCTTCCCTGCAGGGGTGCACCACATTACCCAACACGCTTGATTACTCTGGCCGAACACACTTTTCTGAGTCAATGCCCGGCCTCAGAAGATCAACACATCACAGCCCTACCTAGGCTCAGCAGAGAGGTCCCCGCCGGTCTACATCCTAAGCACTCCGGGGTCTTGGGCCCATCACCCGTTGCACTCCGGGTCATTGCGTGCAAGGCGAACCAGGCTGCCCGGGTGGGGCCGGCCCAGCCGTGCCGCAATACTGAACTGGACGTCTGACAAAGCTTCGGCTGATACTACGACGCCGGGGCCCATAACTATTCCCGCATGGTGGTTAGTGCGTAAAGGCCAGAGGCCAACTCAGAACAAATACCCAAACCATTAGTGTACTAGAAGCTTGCGGAGACGAGCAGAAACTCACGATCGATGTGACCCCGTCACCCCGTCTCGTGGACTTATGGCAAGGGCCCAGAATGCCCAGCCGTGCCACGTAATTATCTTGCGGGTGCTCTCCTCGCCCGCCCGACTTTCACAAAGGTCTCAAGTAAAGTCAAGGTAACCGTGTGTCCAAACATCAAGGGGGAAACCCCGAGGAATCACCCTCGGTGGATTCCACTCGATGCAATCATCAAGGTGAACGTAGGAGGAATCACCCTCGAGGTTCACACTTGAGGGGCTGCACGACAGAGTCATATCGGGAGTGGTGAAGGAGGAATCACCCTCGATGACCACGACCAAATAGCTACACTACAGAGTTATCATCAGGAGTGCGTTACGAGGTATCACCCTCGGCACTCGATAGTAACTAAGCAGAGTCGTACAACTAAGGTGGTGAAGTGATGTGTCGGTCTCTGGTCGTCGATCACGTTGATCGAGTCGTCGATGATGAAGCAGGGGCAACAAGGACAAGGTGGGGGTCACTGATGGATCACCAACCAACATATACTAAGCAGTTTAGGATAAGCAGGTAGGTAACAATAGCAGGTACAAAAGCAGGCTATGCATCAGAAGAGGTGCAATCAATTACAGTAGCAAAATCTAATGCAAGCAAGAGAGAGAATGAAATGGGCGATATCGGGATGATCAAAAGGGGGGGGGCTTGCCTAGAAGCTCTGCTGAAAAGGAAGAAGAGTCGTCGTCGACGTAGTCGATCACAGTGGCATCAGCAGCGGTCTCGGGGTCTACCGGAGAGAAGAGGGCGAAGAAACAATAAATACAGAAAAAACAAGTAAAATACTATGCATGACAAGACAAAAGGCTGCGCTAGGGGTGTTCTAACGCAGTGCTACGCGATACCGGGAAGGGGGGAAAACATCCGGGAAAGTTTTCCCGAAGTTTGGCATTTTCGGACAGATGAAACGGAGGGGGACGGTTGCAGGTTCGCTATGCTAGGGACGTGTGGCAGATGAACGGGCTGCGTATGCTGATTCGTTTCGTCTTTCTGAGTAACTTTCATGTATAAAGTATTTTAATCCAAGTTACGGTTTATTTTATATTAATTTTCAAAGTTTTATTAATATTCTGGATTTATTATTAAAGCAAAAATGGAGTTATTACATTTGCATGATGTCATCATGAGGTCAGCAGTCAACAGAGTTGACCGGGGTCAACCTGACGTGTGGGGCCGTTCTGCCATAGACACATTTTAACTAAACAGATTTAATTAGACTAATATGCAATTAGATTAGTTAAACATATTTAACTAGGCCAATTAATTAGTAAATTAATTAATTATTTTTAATTTGACTTAGTACCTTTTTTTAATAGGGGCGTGGGGCCCCACAGTGAGTGGCACAGGGGCCAGCGGGTGTAGCGGTTGCGGGCGCATGCCCGAGGAGGTGGACCCGAGCGGGTCAGATGGCGGGCGAGGCCGCGGCAAGGGACGGCACCGACGCGACTAGCCGGAGCCGTGACGAGGGGCACGGCCGCCGGAGCGTGCCGGCGAGCAGTGGCAGCCGCGGTGCGACGGTGGTGCGGCTCGCGGGCATTGCAGCGAGCAGAAGAGCGTAGCAGGGGCGCAAGGGGCTACGCGGCAAGCGCGAGCACAGGGATGCGGCGGGGTTGTGGGCGCTGGCCGGCGAGGCGGGAGCTAGGGGAGCCGGGCGCCGCGGGAGTAGAGAGGGAGAAGGAGAGGAGGAAAGGCAGGGCTCACCCCCATTGTAGTCGAACGGGGCCGGCGAGGCTCGACGGAGCCGGCGAGGGAGAGGTAAGGAGGCGAGGCAGTCCGGTGGGGTCCGGCGGCGACGTGGCGGCGCGGGGCGTCAGGGGGCGTCGGGTTCCCCCGACCGGATCCACGCGGGGCGGAGGGTTGAGGAGGTGGGCGCCGGCGACGACGGGGAAGCATTGGGTGGCGTCGGCGAGGTGGTGGCGGGGTCAGCGAGGCGGCGGGCTGGTGGGGCGTGGTCGTCGGGACGCGCCGGGGTCATTGCCCCGATCCAGAAGGGGATCGGGGGAGTGGGGGGGGTAGCGGTTTAGGTCACGGGAGTGGGAGGGGATAAGGAGGCGACGGGTGGGCCTGGTGGGCCGGCGAGCTCGGCGGCTAGCTGGGCCGAGGCCCGGCGGGGGTGGGGGTTCAGCCCCCTTTTTTTATTATTTCAAAATTTCCTCTTTTATTTAAAAACAGAGACAGAGAAATGATTATTTAGGGTAACCGAAAGAGCTGGGAAAAAAAGTGGGACTTAGCCTGTTAAATAGTTTGCATTTTTAGGCAGTGCCACAAAAAGTTTGGAGGCCAGAGGAATCCATTTGCATTTTTCACAAATATAATAGCACTTTAAAATGCTGAAATTGGATTGTAATAATTGCTACGATCCATCTTAGCTCTTAGGTGATGTTGTTTTCCTTAACAAATAAATGTTATGGAATTTTGGCTAAATGATGAACTATTTTGCAGCAACTTTGGTGCAACTCCATATCTCACTTGCAAATTGAATTTCATTTCAAAGTGGAATTTCAAATGATATTTGAATTGAAGTTGATCAAGCACTGTTTAGCAAAATGATCAGCTTTAATCACAGTGGGTTACTGTAGCATGACACTGGGGGTGTTACACTGATAATGAGACTCCCATAATTTTCAACAGATGAGGTTCAAGTTGGATAGCCAAGATGATGCAACCAGACAAGCTTGCACCCATGTTTTCAAGTCTGCTCTGCGACAGTATCGGTATAACTTGAGGAAAACTCACTTTGAAGGCAAGGCTAACAGTGAACTTGCCCAAACATCTCCAGTGGAAAATATATCGGATGAAGACTAGAGAGGCCTCGTTAAACACTGGTCTGATCCAAAGTATCAAATACATTATATATATATGTGATCAAATCACATGTTGAACTCCTATTTAGGCATGTGCCTCACAAATCTATCTTCTTGTAGGTGAACTGTTCAAAGAACAAGGCCAACCGTACGAAAGTGAAATTCCAACAGACGACAGGATCTCGTAGCTATATTGCACACTGCGAGGCTCTTGTAATTAGCTGCTGTTTCACTCTTTTAGTTGTGCCATATTATCAGATCTATATTGACTTGTTCCAAATGCAGAGGAAAGCCCGCGAGGACCAAAAAGTACTTGAACCAAATGCTGTGGAAATCTTCAAGGACTGTCACACCAGCAAGACAAAGGGCATGACTACACCAGTCAAAGCCGCTGTTGTAAGTCCTTAATCCTCATGCCTTTTAACTACTACTTACTCTGACTTGCGCATTGAACTACACGATTTGCAGCCAATGTCTATTACTCTTTTCAATTTTATACACAATTGTCTTAGCGTATCATTGCACCTTACAAGGTTTAAAAGAGAGGAGTGATGTTCCTTTGATCTTGATCTATAATCTAGTTCCGTGCTGGACTTGCCCACACAACGTTACAATTGCCTGTTTGTCTGCTGGACTTGCCCACACAACGTTACAATTGCCTGTTTGTCTGTTCTCAGTTGTTTGTGATATGAATGATGTCATACTATACTTACCGTATTATAAACTTTGTCTCTTTATCCTTAGGTGTCAATACAATGTGAAGAAATAGACAATACATTAGCCATGGTACATGGTCATATGTTTGGAACCTGGTTTTATTATGTACTTTGCAGTAAAATACAACTAATATTTTACACGGGTTCACCGGAATAAGTTCTGTATATAGACCAAAGCTATTTTGTTTGGTTTTGCTGCCTCCTTAATATCTTCTGTTCTGGTACTACTATTGTAAAACCTCAACTTTTCAGCAAGCTATGGAACAAATGGTGGAACCGCCACCTTCTGAAGGTGACGAGGCAACTATAACCGCAATGTCACCTCTTGCTGCAGTGGGTCAGTTCCTATCCACTAACAGTGCCAAAAGCACGTTCCTGCGTAATACTGGGTTGGTTGTTAAGGCAATCTCGTCCAAACTGCCTCATGATCAAGATATGCAAGCTCAAAACAATGTTATATCTGCGCTCCAGACACAAGTCCATTCCCTAACAGAGACCCTTTGTGAAACAAGGAAAGCCATTGTTTGATGTCGTCAAGATATGCATGGTTTTGAAACCAGACTATCAGACATTTTCTATGTTGTTTGGGAGCCAAGGAGAAATGAAGGCAAAGGATATGGTGGTCCATCGGACAGTACAGCATGAAAACATAACAGTCAGGTCAAATGAACTGAGCTTCTGAACTTCTGGTGGTGCATTTATCTGCCGGACTGTTAACTTTTATGCCAACCTTCCTTTAGTTTTATGGTTGTAATTTGTTTTGTTGCGGTACAAAATTTGTTCTTAACGTGCAGCCACCGGCTCAAGAAAACAGCAAGCCATTTTTGTATAGTGTAGGGTGTTCCCTATATTTGCACTGGTGGCGAACTTTGATGCCCAGTGGATGTAATCTGTGCAATCGCCTTAGTAGCCTAGCGTTATTTTCTGGCTTATTTATTTCCTAGTCTTCTTTTTCCTTGGTTTGCTAGTGGCCGCAACAACCATGGGCCATATGCGGACCGTGATAACCTTAAGCCTGCTACAGGCCGTATGATCCATGGGCCTCCTACGGGCCGTTGGATAAATGTGCCTCCAACGGGCCGTAGAATCAGTGGGCCTCGAGCCATCGGATAATTGGGCCCACATGGGCCGTAAACGGGTGTAATTGGTATCGGGCCAGCACGATAATGGGCCGTTAACAGGCCAGAAGACAACAAAGGCTTAATTCTGTCACAGGCATAACGGGTCGTTAATGGGCCAAAATATAGGACGGGCTGGAAATGGCGCAACGAGTTAACAGGCCATAAACGGGCCGATTCTAACCATGGGCTGAATTTGGCCCATTAGGGGAATAGGCCAGTAATGGGCCGGAAGAAATCGAGGGCCGGAAAGGAGCCCAAGAATTATGGGTTGTCAGTAGGCCGAAAGCTAACACGGGCTGGAAACGGCCCATGTGAATCATGGGCCGTTAATGGGTACAAAGAAATTTACTGTTCATTATGGGCCAGAGTCACCGTGGGCCACTAAAGGGCCCAAAGAAACGAAAGGCCTCACATGGGCCGAAAGACGTCATGGGACATACATGGGCCGAAAGTGAAACGGGCTGGTGTTATATTCGACGTCCACATGACGCTATTGGGCCGATTTCGGGAAGGCCCTAACGGGCCGTGAGTTAACGAGCTGTAAAATGGGCTATATGCAAACAGACCGTTAACAGGCTTTTCATGGGCCGGCCCTCTAGCTTTTGACCAAGTCAAACGAGCCATCCTTTGTAAGCTAAATGGGCCATTGTTGGGCCGTCGCACGTGTCGACATATCATAGGCGCCTATCTGACCCAATGACGAGCTGACACGTGTTTCCTTCGGCCAATGAGAATTTTACACGTGGAAAATCCCCATTGGTCCGGACTATTAACGGGTTATCAGATCCAAAAACGGACCCGATAGCTTAACGGCGACCCGTTATGGTGGATGCCACGTGTCGGTTACCCTTGACGAAAGCACTTCCATGACGCGTCATTTATCGTCATGGAAGTGAACACTTCCGTGATGATAATTTTGGTATTGTCATGGAACACTTCTACGACAGCACAGGTATGACTATCTTGATTCTGTCATAAAATCGTCATGGATGTACATTTATGACAGAAAACGTGACCTACTGTGACAAACACGTATCATCACGGAAGTGTATTTTTTTAGTGTTACCTAGCATGGAAAATATTGGCCACCCCCTGCCGCTTCATGAATTGTACGGGCACACAAAACGGAAAGTTATTTTGAAAATTAGAGTTGGCACATGCAAATTTACTTGGAACGGCATGGAAATACCGCATATAGGTAGGTATTATGGACTCATTTGGCACAACTTTGGGTTTAAGGAATTGGATGCACAAGCAGCATTCCTGCTTAGTACAAATGAAGGCTAGCAAATAGATTGAGAAGCGACCAACCAAAAAAATGAAAACAGTCATAAAAATGCATTAAACATAACTAACACTGAATAATGTACCACAAGTAGGATATAACTTTGTTGCATAACTATTAACTTCGTACTTGCATAGGGAATCACAAACCTTAACACCAATATTCTTACTAAAGCATAATTACTCACTAACATGACTCACATATTACTATCTCCATATCGCAAAACTATTGCAAGGAATCAAACTTATCATATCCAATGATCTACATTAAAGTTTTTATTATATCCTTCTTGAATATCCATCATATTAGGACCAATTTCATAGCTTGTGTGAATTTTCATTACTATTATCAACTCTCAAAATAATATAAGTGAAGCATGAGAGTGTTCGACAAACTACTCCAAAAAGATATAAGTGAAGATCAAATGAGTAGTTAAGTAAATAGGTATCTATGTGAAGACTCTCTCCAAATAAAGATTTCAGATCCAGGTATTTTATTAAAACAGCAAGCAAAATGAAAATAAAAGGACACACCAAGGATAGCACACAACGTGTGAAGAAGCAAAAACTTAGGCTCAACCGAGACTAACCGATAATTGTTGATGTAGAAATGTGGTATGCCTACCGGGGCATCCCCAAGCTTTGATACTTGAGACTTCTTGGAATATTAACTTGGGATGCCTTGGGCATCCCCAAGCTTGAGCTCTTGTGTCTTCTTCATTCCTCTCATATCACGGTTTCCCTAATTCTTAAAAACTTCATCCACACAAAACTCAACAAGAACTCGTAAGATACGTTAGTATAAATCAATGCAAAGCCTTATCATTCCCTACTGTAACAAATCACTAAAATTATAATTTAACATTGCATACTAAATGCCTCTGCATATTTAATACTCCTATCCTCAAATATAATCATTAAGCAAGCAAACATATGCAAACAGTGCAATCATAACAACAATCTATCTAAATAGGACATTCTGTAAAGGATGAAGAAGGATCCATACTTATTTAACTCAAAAAATTCTAAAAATTTACCACACTGTAGAAAATTTATCATAGCTTATTGTGTCAGAATTTCAAGCTTTTTATAACATTCCTACTTTTCTATAGAATTCAAACAATGAGACAAAACTTTTTGTTTTGAAACAACAACTCATATACTTGCAAACTAGGCATGTTGAAGGCTATCCTTGATACTTTTATTGAAATAAAATATACAAAGCATTATTATAAATAACAGAAAGCAAATCTCAACAAAAGAAAATGACGCTCCAAGCAAAACATATATCATCTTACAAATAAAAATATAGATGCAAGTAAGGCTACCGATAATGTTGAAGACGAAAGAGGGGATGCCTTCCGGGGCATCTCGAAGCTTTGTTTCTTGGGTCTTCCTTGAATATTACCTTGGGTGCCTTGTGGATCCCCAAGCTTATGGTCTTGCCACTCTTCATTCTCCTCATATTGTTATCTCACCCAAAACTTGAAAACTTCAATCACACAAAACTTAACGGAACTTCGTGAGATGCGTTAGTAGAGTAAAACAAATCATTCACTTAGGTACTATCAAGACAAGATTCATAATTATTTACACATAATGCCTACTGTACTCTATCATTTCCACAATTTATATTGACCAATATAAGCCATAGAAACTATAAGGCAAGCAAATTATGCATTGAAAACAGAATCTGTCAAAAACAGAACAAGTTGTAATGATATGAATAATGACCATACTTATGCAACTCTATAAATTCTAAAAAGTAAGGAAAAAGTAGGAAATTTGTATATAAATCATGTGTAAAATATTCAGAGAAAAATCACATTCCTGTGAATTTTATAAATTCTTGTAGTTGGCACAAAAGTTTATGTTTTTTCACAGAATCAAGTCAACTATCATCCACACTATCCCAAAAGCTTTACTTGGAACTTTATTGAAACAAAAGCTATAAAACAAGATTACTACAGTAGCTTAATCATATTAACACACAAAAATAGTAGGTATAAGTGTTGGGTAATCTCCCAACAAGCGCTTTTCTTTAATGCCTTTTTAGCTAGGCATGATGATTTCAATGATGCTCACATAGAAGTAAAGAATTGAAACACAAAGAGAGCATCATGAATCACATGGCAAGCACATTTAAGCCTAACATACTTCCTATGCATGGGGATTTTGTGAGCAAACAAATTATGGGATCAAGAATCAACTAGCATAGGAAGGTAAAACAAGCATGACATGACAACATTCAGCATAAAGAGAGGAAACTTGATGTTGTTGAAATATGTAGAAGCATATATTCCTCTCTCATAATAAATTTTAGTATCATCATGAATGAATTCAACAATATAACTATCACATAAAGCATTCTTTTCATGATCCATAATAATATATTTTTTATTACTCTCCACATAAGCAAATTTATTCTCATGAATAGTAGTGGGAGAAAACTCAACAAAATAACTATGATGTGATGCTTGATTGGCATAATTCAATTGAAAATTAAAATGATGATGACAATTTTCATGGTCATTACTCTTTGTAGCATACATGTCATCACCATAATCATCATAGATAGCAACTTCGTTGTCATAATCAATTGAAACCTCTTCCGAAATAGTGGAATCATCATTAAATAAAGTCATGACCTCTCCAGATCCACTTTTATCAATATTGTAAAAAGATTCAACACCATCCAAAATAGTGGGATCATTATTACAAAAACATGACACTCTTCTAAACCCACTTTCATCAATATAATCATCATAAATAGGAGGCATGCTTTCATCATAACAAATTTGCACATCAAAACTTGGGGGACTAAAAATATCATCTTCATCAAACATAGCATCCCCAAACTTATGGCTTTGGATATCACTAGCAACATGGATATTCAAAGAATTCATACTAGCAACATTGCAATCATGCTCATCATTCATGGATTTTATGCCAAACAATTTATTGAATTCAACTTCTATCAATTGAGCACAATTTTCTGATCCATCATTTTCAAGAAAGACATGATAAAGACGAATAATATGAGGTGACCTCAATTCCATTTTTTGTAGTTTTCTTTTATAAACCAAACTAAAAGATTCAATTGCAAGATCTAAAGATATACCTTCAAGCACTCACCTCCCCGGCAACGGTGCCAGAAAAGGGCTAGATGTCTACTACACAACTTGTTCTTGTCGACTCGTGTTCGTCCTCCAAGCGCAGAGTTTTGTAGGACAGTAGCAATTTTCCCTCAAGTGGATGACCTAAGGTTTATCAATCCATGGGAGGCATAGGATCAAGATGGTCTCTCTCAAACAACCCTGCAATCAAATACAAGAAATCTATTGTGTCCCCAAAACACCCAATACAATGGAAAATTGTGTAGGTGCACTAGTTCGGCGAAGAGATGGTGATACAAGTGTAGTATGGATAGTAGATATAGGTTTTTGTAATCTGAAAAATAAAAAAACAGCAAGGTAGCAAGTGATAAAACGGATTACAAATGGTATTACAATGCTTAGAAACGAGGCCTAGGGTTCATACTTTCACTAGTGCAATCTCTCAACAGTGCTAACATAGTTGAATCATATAACAATCCCTCAACGTGCGATAAAGAATCACTCCAAAGTTCTTATCTAGCGGAGAACATAAGATGAGGATTGTTTGTATGGTATGAAACCACCTCAAAGTTATCCTTTCCGATCAATCTATTGAGCTATTCCTATAAGTGTCACAAACAGCCCTAGAGTTCGTACTAAAATAACACCATATGATACGCATCAACCAACTCTACTGTCACCTAGATACTCCAATGTCACCACAAGTATCCGTGAGTTAATTATACGGTACGCATTAAACAACTTCAGATTCATAATATTCAATCCAAACACAAAGAACTTCAAAGAGTGCCCCAAGATTTCTACCAGAGAAAGTAGGACGAAAACGTGCATCAACCCCTATGCATAGATTACCCCAATGTCACCTCGGGAATCTGCCAGTTATGTGCCAAAACATACATTAAGTGAATCAATATAATACCACATTGTCACCACGGGTATTCATATGCAAGACATACATCAAGTGTTTTCCAATCCATAAAAGTATTCAATCCGATAATAGTGAAACCTCAAAGGTAAAAATTCAATTCATCGCAACAAGATAGAGGGGGAGAAACACCATATGATCCAATTATATTAACAAACTTGGTGGTACATCAAGATTGTGCCAAATCAAGAACACGAGAGAGAGAGATCAAACACGTAGCTACTAGCACATACCCTTAGTCCCGAGGGTGAACTACTCCCTCCTCATCATGGAGACCGCCGGGATGATGAAGATGGCCTCCGGTGATGATTTCCCCCTCCGGTAGGGTGCCGAAACAAGGCTCCAGATGGTATTTCAAAGGTACAGAGGCGTGCGGCGGCGGAGTCGAAGTTCTAGGGTTATTTCTAGTGGTTTATTTATTTATAGGATATTTTGGCGTTGGTCTCATGCTAAGATGGGCCACAGGGTGCCCACTACCCACCAGCCCACGACCAAGGTCACTGGCACGCCCTGATAGGTAGTGGGGCCCTCGTGGTTCTTCTGGACCTCCCACAAAGCTTCAGGGGTCTCTTTTGTTCGAAAGAAAATTGTCAAAAAGTTTTAGCCCATTTCGAGAACTTTTATTTCTGCACAAAAAACAACACTACGGTAGTTCTGCTGAAAATAGCGTCAGTCCGGGTTAGTTCCATTCAAATCATACCAAAACCGTATAGAATTGTTGTAAAATGGCATGAATACTTCATAAATTATAGATACATTGGAGACGTATCATATGGCGATGCCCAAATATAAGGGGGGGCCCTGGTTTTAGAGATTTTGAAATATTTAACTTAGCATCACTGGCAAGACAAGTTTGGCAAATTCTGATGGAACATGATTCCCTTAGTGCTTGTTTATTATTCAGAAGGCGACATTTTATCAGCTCAAGTTGGCAGCAACCCCTCTCAGATTTGGAGCTCGCTTTGTGAGGGACGGGACATGCTCAACCAAGGTCGAATTAGAAGAATTGGCAACGGGAGATTGACAAACGTTTGGGAGATGAACTGGATCCCACGTAATTTCAATATGAGGTCAATATGTGCTCGTAGTCCAAACCCTCCTAAGATGATCTCTGAATTGATTGGCCCAACAATCAGAACATGGAAGACCCCAACCCTTGATCAATTTTTCTTACCATTAGACATAGAAGAGACTATGAGGATCCCATTATCCCATATGGTCCAGCCGGACTTCTGGGCATGGAAGTATGATAAAAGAGGCATATTTACAGTCAGATCGGTGATACGTCTCCAACGTATCTATAATTTTTTATTGTTCCATGCTACTATAGTATCAATCTTGGATGTTTTATATACATTTACAAGCAACTTTATATCGTTTTTTGGGACTAACCTACTAACTTAGTGCGCAGTGCCAGTTGTTGTTTTTTCCCTTATTTTTGACTTTGCAGAAAATCAATACCAAACGAAGTCCAAATGCCACGAAACTTTTTGGAGATTTTTTTCTGGAGATAAGAGACCCTGGAAGCTTTGGGAAGCCACAAGAAGATGGAGGAGTGGCCCAGTAGGCACCAGGGCACGCAAGGGGCCTATGGCGCACCCTGGTGGGTAGTGGGGCCCACGAGCCTCCGTTTGACCTACCTCCTCCTCTATAAATACCCTAAAATCAGAAAACCTACCAGGGAGTCCACGAAATAATTTTTCCGCCGCCGCAAGCCTCTGTTCTCGAGAGATCCCATCTGGAGACCCTTTCTAGCACTCTGCCGGAGGGGGGAGCGATCACGGAGGGGTTCTTCATCAACCTTGCTGCCCCTCCAATAATGCGTGAGTAGTTTACCACGGACCTATGGGTCCATAGTAAGTAGCTAGATGGCTTCTTCTCTCTTTTTGATTCTCAATACAATGTTCTCCTTGTTGTTCTTGGAGATCTATTTGATGTAATGACTTTTTGCAGTGTGTTTGTGGAGATCCGATGAATTGTGAGTTTATGATCAGATCTATCCATGAATATTATTTGAGTTTTCTCTGAACTCTTCTATGCATGATTAATATAGCTTCATATTTATTCTCTGATTTATTGGTTTGGTTTGGCCAACTAGATTGATTTATCTTGCCATGGGAAGAGGTGCTTTCTAATGGGTTCGATCTTGGAGTACTCAATCCCAGTGATAGAAGGGGACTTGACACGTATGTATCATTGCAATTAAGGGTCAAAAGATGGGGTTTATTCATAAGTGAGTTTATCTTGTCTATATCATGCCATCTTGCTTAACGCATTACTCCATTTTCCCATGAACTTAATACACTAGATGCATGCGGGATAGCGGTCGATGTGTGGAGTAATAGTAGTAGATGCAGAATCATTTTGGTCTATCTGTTTGATCATTGCCTTGGATATCGTCATAATTATTTGCTTTTCTATCAATTACTCAACAGTAATTTGTCTACTCACCATATGCTATTTTCTCGAGAGAAGCCTCTAGTGAAAACTATGGCCCCCGGGTCTATCTTTTATCATATATTAAATCTAAAAATACCTTGCTGCAATTTTCTTTTATTTATTTTCTTTTGTATTTTTTCAGATCTATCTATCAAAACCTATACAATTTAATCTTGCTCGTAACCATTGAGGGATTGACAACCCCTCTACGCGTTGGGTTGCAAGTATTTGTTGTTTGTGTGCAGGTGATGTTTACATAGTGTTGCTTGGTTCTCCTACCTGATTCATAACCTTGGTTTCATAACTGAGGGAAATACTTATCTCTACTATACTGCATCATCCCCTCCTCTTCGGGGAAATCCCAACGCAGCTCACAAGTAGCAGGAAGAATTTCTGGCGCCGTTGCCGGGGAGACATCATCAACATCTATCAAGTACCTACACATAAACTTCCATGTCCTTGTATTTACTTTATTTGCCATTTGCCTCTATTTTTCATCTCCCCCACTTCTAAAAAGTTTTTACAAAAATACAAAAATATTTTTCGTTTGCCTTTTCTTTTGTTTGCTCGCTTGCTTTTATTACCTTCATGTGAACACAAGAAAATAGAAAATAAACAACAAAAGTAAAGACATATGGATCCTCATACACTTGCTAATCTTTTCAAAAGACCTAATTATGTTGAACCAATTGCTAGTGAGTTGTGTGCTCTTGATTATCTCTATGAAGTTTTTCTTGAAAATCATGAATCTGAAAATTATGATGAAGTGCGGAAGAAGAAATTTATTAAGTAATTCATGATAGTTCCTTGAATGAAAAGCATGATTGCAATGATATTATTATAAATTCTGTAAATGTCAATGTTGCTAATAATATGCAAAACTACAAGCTTGGGGATGGCAATTTTGTCATGCCCATTATGTTGGGGAACGTTGCATGGAAAACAAAAAATATTCTATGCACACGCAAGGTCTATCCATGGAGATGCATAGCTACGAGAGGTGGAGAGCTTCTACATACCCGTGTATCGCTAAGCGAAAGCGTTTATCAATGCGGCTGATCTAGTCGTTCACCTTCATGATCCGTTCCGATCAAGCACCGAACGTACGGCACCTCCACATTCAGCACATGTTCAGCTCGATGACGTCCTCGCCTTCTTGATCCAGCAAGAGGGGCGAAGTAGTAGATGAGTTCCGACAGCACGACGGCATGGTGACGGTGGTGGTGAAACTATTTCCGCAGGGCTTCACCAAGCACAAAGGATTTAGAATAGAGGATGAACTAGAGGGAGAGGGGGCGCCCACACACGGCTTGGTGAATCATGGTGTGTTCTACAGGCTAGCGCTGCCCCTCTATTTATATGTTGAGCCCTGGGGTTGTTACTTGGAGAGAGGGCCTCCCCAAACTCGATTTGGAACGCAAGAGTCCTTCTCCGATTCCAGTACCAGACACCACGGTCCTCGGCCTCTGGCCCAGGGCCAGACGCCAGGGTCCCTAGTGTCTGGTCCCCCCACCTCCACAAAACTTCCTTTTGCACCGACCTAAAGCCCCGTGGGCCTTACCCCTTGGACCAACTAAAGTGTCCTCGCACCAGAACATTTCTGGAAACATCTGAAACCCTTCCGGTGAATTTCGGAACCCTTCTAGAGACCAAACACTATCATCCTATATATCAATATTTACCTCCGGACCATTCCGGAGCTCCTCGTCATGTCCGTGATCTCATCCAGGACTCCAAACAACATTCGGTCACCAACATACATAACTCATATAATACTGTAGCATCAACGAACGTTGAGCATGCGGACCCTACGGGTTCGAGAATGATGTAGACATGACCGAGACGCTTCTCCAGTCAATAACCAATAGTGGGACCTGGATGACCAAATTGGTTCCTACATATTCTACGAAGATCTTTATCATTCGAACCTTTATGACAACATACATAGTTCTCTTTGCCCGTCGGTATGTTACTTGCCCGAGATTCGATCGTCGGTATCTTCATACCTAGTTCAATCTCGTTACCGGCAAGTCTCTTTGCTCGTTCCGTAATACATCATCTCGTAACTAACTCTTTAGTCATTTTGCTTGCAAGTTCTTGTGATGTGTATTACCGAGAGGGCCCAGAGATACCTCTCCGATAAACGGAGTGATAAATCCCAATCTCGATCCATGCCAACTCAACAGACACCTTCGGAGATACCTGTAGAGCACCTTTTTGATCACCCAGTTACGAAGTAACGTTTGATAGCACACAAGGTATTCCTCCTGTATCCGGGAGTTGCATGATCTCATGGTCGAAGGAACATGTATTTGACATTAAGAAAGCAGTTGCAAAAAACTGAACGATCATATGTTATGCTAACGGATGGGTCTTGTCCATCACATCATTCTCCTAATGACGTGATCCCGTTATCAAACGACAACTCATGTCTATGGTCAGGAAACCTTAACCATCTTTTGGTCAATGAGCTAGTCTAGTAGAGGCTTACTAGGGACTTGGTATTTGTTTATGTATTCACACATGTATTTAAGTTTCCGATGAATACAATTATAGCATGAATAATAAACCATTATCATGATTAAGGAAATATAATAATAACCACTTTATTATTGCCTCTAGGGCATATTTCCAACACATTAGTCATTGTAATGATCATGATTGGGGTGATGCTTCTTATGGTCTTGAAAATTTATTTGACCCTCATGATCAATATGTTATTGATAATAATGTTGAAAATGGATTTGGAGAGGTCATGACTTTAGTTGATGTTAATCCCACTATCTTGGAAGATTATAAAACTTCTATGCATGTGGATCATGAAGAGAAAATTTTATTTGATAGCTATATTGTTGAATTTTATTATGGTCCTGCATGTAATTATTATGAGATAGGAAAATATGGTTATGGGAATTTTCATGCTACTAATTTACCTCTTGTTATGTTGGGATTGTCAATGTTTTATTCTTCTTCCTTGCATATGCTAGATATTTCTTGTCTTGATAATTTGTTTGCTTATAAAATGCCGATGCATAGGAAGTATGTAAGACTTAAGTGTGTTGTCACATGTTTTATGATGCTCTCTTTGTGCTTCAATTCTTGTCTTTCATGTGAGCATCAATAAAATCTCAAACCTATCTTAATGGCTATAAAGAAAGAGCTTGTTGCGGGGAAACGACACCTATGGGATCGGGTGGATCCCTTCTACGGTTTGGCAGGGAGGAGGGGTGCATGAAGAGCAGATCTAGAGATCAACACGAGGGATTTTTACCCAGGTTCGGGTCGCTGAGAAGCGTAAAACCCTAGTCCTGCTTTGTGTGTATATTATGTGTTCTTGAGCTCTGGCTCCAGGAGCGCTAAGTGATGAACAGTACACAACAGCTACCCGTGTGAACTGGGCCCCAAGGTCCCCCCTGTAGCTACGCCTTGGGCCTCCTTTTATACCAAGGGGCTACCACAGTGGCGTACAGGCATACAGGAGGTGTAAAGTTACTACAGTGTGATCATCCTTATCACTTGACAGTGAATTAAATGCGCTGCTTGGGTGCATGGCTTCTACTCGGCCACCAGGAAAGTAGCCTGCCTAGTCACCACTGCTTGAGCATCTAGCGCATGCCATATTGATACGTGCTTGGGAAGACTCCAATAAAGGTAGTTCTAGAGCGGTGGATGAATACGTGGCCAGGCAGTCCTCATATGTCTACTGACGTGCCTACCATTGATATAGAGCGCCGGCAAGGAAATTTGCTTGCCGGTCCGAGGCTTGCCGGGTCAATACTTGCTGGGCGGCAAGGAACTTTGCTTGCCGGTCCGAGGCTTGCTGGGTCCTTGGCTTGCCGGCTCGTACCTTGCCAGCGAGCGCTAACTTCGTCTCGTATCCCAAGCCGTGCTCTTCTTCGTAGCTTGGCCTGGTTCCTTCTTCATGCTCTGCGTCAAGATGTTTGCCGGATGTCTTGCTTGCCGGGAAAGTTGGCCTTTGCTGGGGTTGTCGGGTAACGGTCCTAGACGGGTATGACCCATGCTAAGAAGGTTGATGAGACCCTGGTTCTCATTACACCGACAGGAGCCCCCGGGCCCGCCTTCGGCAGAGAACTCAAAGACCTCGATGCTGGAGGTGGGGCCAAATTCAGCATGGGTCATGACTGCCATGCCCAAGATTTTATATGCTTCTACCCTCGTCAGAGCACTTGGCTCAACGACAAGAGCAAAAAATTCCCTTGTTTGAGTGCATGGCTCAATGACAAGATTCTCGCTATGCCTCCGCCCTCGTCAGAGCGTTTGGCTCGATGACAAGAGCGAAAGTCTCCTTGCCGGAGCGCATGGCTCAACGACAAGGTTGAAAGCCCCCTTGTAGGAGCGCATGGCTTGACGACAAGGTTGAAAGCCCCCTTATCGGAGCGCA
This sequence comes from Thinopyrum elongatum, assembly GCA_011799875.1. Taxonomy (NCBI): domain Eukaryota; kingdom Viridiplantae; phylum Streptophyta; class Magnoliopsida; order Poales; family Poaceae; genus Thinopyrum; species Thinopyrum elongatum. The sequence goes on along the minus strand of CM022303.1, from coordinate 601,973,681 downwards.
TGGCTCGACGACAAGGTTGAAAGTCCCCTTGTCGGAGCGCATGGCTCGACGATAAGGTTTGCTGTTCCTCCGCGGACGAATATTTCCGGTAAAGTTTGTGATTTCAGCAGAGAACTTTAACGTTCTCGACGCTGGCTTCCGGCAAGGACGTTGCCGGGAAGGCTTATGACTTCAGCGGAGAACCTTGACGTTCTCGACGCCGGCTTCCGGCAAGGATGTTGCCAGCAAGGCTGTGAGGTAATCGCCCACCTGTATACCTGCAACACTGATTCGGGCATGTAATGCCATGACAGGGTTTTAACACAACAAGTTAATTAGCTTCTGGCTTTATGACTAATTTGTTGTAATTTTGACTTCTGCCGAATATTCCCTTGCTTGCCGGAATGCCTCCCGGTGCGCATGATCCAGTCAGCAGCGCTTTGAGGAACGGGTCCTTAGCAGCTTGCCGGGAACGCCGCCTCCTGAAAGGGATTACCTTCCCAGACTTTAGTGTAGCTGCTCACATTGCCAAGCGGACTCGAGGCAATTAGGAGTGCGACTAGCCCCGGGAAGGCTCCTTAGCATACGGGTTTACGCAGAAATCTGAAAATAAAGCTTTATCTAGCCTTTTCCTTGAACGATTGCATTTTTGTACAATGAATCCCTACGCTCGCTGGAAAACTCCCCGGATGCGCATGTTCCGGTCGATGGTGCTTAGGATCATGTCCTGTCTAGCAGCCTATCGAGAACGCCGCCTCTTCGGGAGCTTAACACTCTGGAAACAACCGCAACTGCATCCATGTTGCTGGGCGGACCCAGATAACCAGGAGCGCAGAGTATTTCAAGAGCGCTCCCTCACGCACAGGCCATACAAAAATACCATCAAGGATAAGACTAAACAGCAAAAAGCAATTAAAGTTTTAGGACTTAGCTTTCTGTAAGTAGAGCGAAGTCGCCATGGACGATGGAGCTGATGTGCTGATCGCTAGATCAGGTTCGTACAACCTCTATGCCCCTACCTGGCGTGCCAAAGATGTCGGGGGCACGACACCTATGGGATCGGGTGGATCCCTTCTACGGTTTGGCAGGGAGGAGGGGTGCACGAAGAGCAGATCTAGAGATCAACACGAGGGATTTTTACCCAGGTTCGGGCCGCTGAGAAGCGTAAAACCCTAGTCCTGCTTTGTGTGTATATTATGTGTTCTTGAGCTCTGGCTCCAGGAGTGCTATGTGATGAACAGTACACAGCAGCTACCCGTGTGAACTGGGCCCCAAGGTCCCCCCCTATAGCTACGCCTTGGGCCTCCTTTTATACCAAGGGGCTAGCACAGTGGCGTACAGGCATACAGGAGGTGTAAAGTTACTACAGTGTGATCATCCTTATCACTTGACAGTGAATTAAATGCGCCGCTTGGGTGCATGGCTTCTACTCGGCCACCAGGAAAGTAGCCTGCCTAGTCAGCACCGCTTGAGCATCTAGCGCATGCCATCTTGACACGTGCTTTGGAAGACTCCAATAAAGGTAGTTCTAGAGCGGTGGATGAATACATGACCAGGCAGTCCTCATCTATCTACTGACGTGCCTACAATTGATATAGAGCGCCGGCAAGGAACTTTGCTTGCTGGTCCGAGGCTTGCCGGGTCAATACTTGCTGGGTGGCAAGGAACTTTGCTTGCCAGTCCGAGGCTTGCCGGGTCCTTGGCCTGCCGGCTCGTACCTTGCCAGCGAGCGCTGACTTCATCTTGTATCCCAACCCATGCTCTTCTTCGTAGCTTGGCCTGGTTCCTTCTTCGTGCTCTGCGTCAAGATGTTTGCCGGATGTCTTGCTTGCCGGAAACTTGGCCTTTGCCGGGGTTGTCGGGCAACGGTCCTAGACGGGTATGACCCATGCTAAGAAGGTTGATGCGACCCTGGTTCTCATTACACCGACACTTGTTGGGAGAAAACCCAATAGTTATCATTTAGTTTTTTTGTGTTCACATAATTATCCTACTGTTATGATTGTATTTTTATGTTTTAATTAGTGTTTATGCCATGTAAAGCCTTTAGGATTATGTTGGATGATACTTGACTTGATTCTGTGAAAAAACAGAAACTTTTGCGCCCAGTTCTGGAATTTTTCAATTCGCAAAAATGTGTATTTGCTCTGATTTTTTTCACATAGATGATATAAAAATTTCCCACGTCTTCCTAATTTTTCAGAATTTTTAGAGTTACAAAAGTATGATCTTAATTCAGGTTTCTACAGACTGTTCTGTTTTTGACAGATTCTGTTTTCGTTGCATTCTGTGCTTATTTTGATGAATCTATGGATTGTATCTGGGGGTACAAGCCATGGTAAATTTAGAATACAGTAGGTATAATGGAATAAAAAAATATGAATGGGCTTGGAACAGTACTTAAAGTAGTGGTTTATCTTCTTATACTAACGGATCTCACGAAGGTTTTGTTAAGTTTTGTGTGATTGAAGTTTTCAAGTTTTGGGTGAGATCATGATGGCTGAAGGAATAAGGAGTGGCAAGAGCACAAGCTTGGGGATGTCCGAGGCACCCTAAGGTAATATTCAAAGACTCCCAAGCAACTATGCTTGGGGATGCCCGAGAAGGCATCTCCTCTTTCTTCTAACGACCATCGTTAATTTTACTTGGACCTATATTTTTATTTGTCACATATCATGAGTTTTGCTTGGAGCGTCTTGTATTATATGAGTCTTTCCTTGTTTTGTATTTTAGTTTGTCACAATCATCCTTGCTGGACACCCCTATTTGAGAGAGCCATAATGATATCATGATTTGTTAGAATTGCTCTATGTGCTCACTTAATTTGTTTGAGCTAGGCAATTGCTCTATGTGCTTGACTTAAACTTTTTAGAACATAGCGGTGATTTAATTTTGAAGAAATATGCTCTCATACTTCACTTATATTATTTTGAGAGTTGATAAATTTTGAAGAAATGCACTCTCATGCTTCACTTAAATTATTTTGAGAGTTGTTATGATAAATTTTGAAGAAATATGCTCTTGTGCTACACTTAAATCTTTTTGAGAGTTGATAATAGAAATGGTAATTTTCACGAGATATAATAAAAACTTTCATGAAGATCATTGGATATTAAAATTTGATTCCTTGCAATAGTATTGCGATATGGAGATAGTGTTATGTGAGTCATGTTGGTGAGTAGTTATGCTTTAGTAAGAATATTGGTGTTAAGATTTGTGATTCCCTATGCAAGCATGAAAGTCAATATTTATGCAACGAATTTACGTCCTACTTGTGGTGCATTATTCAGTGTTAGTTATGTTTAATGCATGTTTATGATCGTTTTTGTTTTTTGGTTGGTCGCGTCTCAATCTATTTGCTAGCCTTCATTTGTACTAATCGGGAATGCTGCTTGTGCATCCAACTCCTTAAAACTAAACTTGTGCCAAATGAGTCCACCATACCTACCTATATGCGGTATTTCCATGCTGTTCCATGTAAATTTGTATGTGCCAACCCTAATATTCAAAATGAATTTTTGTTTTGTGTGCCTGTACCGCTCATGAAGCGGCAGGGGGTGGCCAGTATTTTCCATGCTAGGTATGTTATTCTCAAGATGAGTGTTTATTCACTTGTCATTGCATGAGAGTGTGGCAGGTAATAGGGATGCCCAGTCCCAAAAAGAAAATAATTTAACAAGTTGTTAATAATATATTCCTTGGAAAGTGTTGGTATGGAAGGCACCCGTTGATACGTCCATTTTGCATCATGATTTCCTAATGTTGTTTATAATGGTTTTATGCATAATAATGCTTTTTGGAGTAATTCTAATGCCTTTTCTCTCATAATATGCAAGTTTTACACAAAGAGGGAGATTCCCGGCAGCTGGAATTCTGAACCTGAAAAAGCTATAACAGAGATACCTATTCTGCACATCTCCAAATGAGCTGAAAATTTACGGAGAAATATTTTGGAATATATAAAAAATATTGGAGCAAATAACTACCAGAGGGGGCCACCTGGTAACCACAAGAAACCAGGGTGCGATAGGCCCCCCAGGCGCGCCCTGGTGGGTTGTGGCCAGCCCAGCCCACCTCCGGTTCCCATCTTCTGGTATATAAGTCATTTTGACCTAGAAAAAATAAGGAGAGACTTACAGGATGGAGAGCCACCGTCTAAGGCGGAACTTGGGCAGGAGCACTTTTTCCCTCCGGCGGAGCAATTCCGCCGGGGGGACTTCCCTCTCGGAGGGGGAAATCTAAGCCATCGTCATCACCAACAACCCTCTCATCTTTGGGAGGCCAATCTTCATCAACATCTTCAACAACACCATCTCCTCTCAAACCCTAGTTCATCTCTCATGTTCAATCTTTGTACCAGAACCTCAGATTGGTACCTGTGGGTGACTAGTAGTGTTGATTACATCTTGTAGTTGGTTACTATATGGTTTATTTGGTGGAAGATTATATGTTCAGATCCATTATACTATTTAATATCCCCCTGATCTTGAGCATTAATATCATTTGTGAGAAGTTACTTTTGTTCTGGAGGTCACGGGAGAAATCATGTTGCAAGTAATCATGTGAAGTTGATATGTATTCGATATTTTGATGATATGCATGTTGTGATTCCCTTAGTGGTGTCATGTGAACGTCTACTACATGGCACTTCACCATCTTTGGGCCTAAGGGAATGCACTGTGGAGTAGTTATTAAATGATGGGTTGCTAGAGTGATAGAAGCTTAAACCCTAGTTTATGCGCTACTTCGTAAGGGACTGATTTGGATCCATATGTTTAATGCTATGGTTAGATTTTATCTTTATACTTTTCTCGTAGTTGCAGATGCTTGTGAGGGGGTTAATCATAAGTGGGAGGTTTTTTCAAGTAATAACAGCACCCAAGCACCGGTCCACCCACATATCAAATTATCAAAGTAGCGAACACGAATCAAACCAACATGATGAAAGTGGCTAGATGAAATTCCCGTGTGCCCTCAAGAACCCTTTGCTTATTAAAGAGACATTTTTGGCCTGTCCTTTGCCCCAAAATGATTGGGCTACCTTGCTGCACTTTATTTACCATTACCGTTACTTGCTTGTTACAAATTATCTTGCTATCAAACTACTTGTTACCGACAATTTCAGTGCTTGCAGACATTACCTTGCTGAAAACCGCTTGTCATTTCCTTCTGCTCCTCATTGGGTTTGACACTCTTACTTATCGAAAGGACTATGATTGACCCCCTATATTTGTGGGTCATCAAGAATCTCTTCTGGCGCCGTTTTCGGGGAGTGAAGCGCTCTTGGTAAGTGGAAATTGGTAAGGAAAAATTTACTTTACGTGCTGAAATTTATTGTCACTTGTCACTATGGAAAACAATCATTTTAGGGGTTTGTTCTGGTATCTTCACCTAGACCAGAAGCATAATTAGTTTCCCCTCAACCTACTGCACCTACTGAAAATATTGGTCATCAAATTCCTTCGGGTATGATAGAACAACTGCTAGCTAATCCTTATGCAGGAGATGGAACTGAACATCCTGATATGCATCTTATACATGTGAATGAAATTTGTGGATTATTTAAGCTTGCAGGTTTGCCCAGAGATGAAGTTAAGAAGAAGGTTTTCCCTTTATCTTTGAAGGGAAAAGCATTGACATGGTATAGGCTATCCGATGATATTGGAGCTTGGAACTGGAATCGTTTGAAATTGGAATTTCACCAAAAAAATTATCCTATGCATCTAGTTCATCATGATCGGAATTATATATATAATTTTTGGCCTCGTGAAGGAGCAAGTATCGCTCTAGCTTGGGGGAAGCTTAAGTGAATGTTATATTCATGCCCCAATCATGAGCTCTCGAGAGAAATTATCATTCAGAATTTTTATGCTCGACTTTCTCGTGATGATCAATCCATGCTCGATACTTCTTGTACTTGTTCTTTTATGAAGAAGACTATTGAATTCAGGTGGGATCTTTTAGAAAGAATTAAATGCAACTATGAAGATTGGGAACTCGACGAAGGTAAAGAGTCAGGTATTAAGCTTGAGTTTGATTGTGTTAAATCTTTTATGAATACCAATGCTTTTCACAAGTTTAGCACTAAATATGGACTTCACTCTGAGATAGTAGCCTCTTTTTGTGAATCATTTGCTACTCATGCTGACCTCCCTAAGGAGAAGTGGTATAAATATCATCCACCTATTAAATAAGAAATTAAAGAACCGGCAATAGCAAAAGATGAAACTATCATTTACAATGTTGATCCAGTTGTGCCTATTGCTTATATTGAAAGACCACATTTCCCTGTTAGGATTAAGGAACATGCTAAGGTATCAACAGTGGTACGCAAAAGTAATATTAAAGCACCTAAACCCCCTGTCAATGTTAGCTTTGGTGATGAGTCTCATGAGTTTAATTTCTCCAAGTTTCATAGACAGCCTCGTAATGAAGAACTACCTAGTAAGGATGAAATAATTGGTCTTGTTTCTATTGTCGTGCCTCCTACTGATCCTTTAGGACAATATTTGCTAGACCATGAAAATCATATGCACTTGCGTAAAAGAAACGAAATTGATAAAATATTCTTTGAACAACAACCTATCCTAAAACACAATTTGCCTATTGAAACACTAGTGAGGTCCTCCTCCACCTAAAGGTGATCCTGTGTTTGAATTAACACAATTGCCTGACACTTTGAAGTATGCTTATCTTGATGAGAAAAAGATATATCTTGTTATTATTAGTGCTAACTAATACGTCTCCAACGTATCTATAATTTTTGATTGTTCCATGCTGTTATATTATCATTCTTGGATGTTTTATAATCATTTTATAGCAACTTTATATTATTTTTTGGGACTAACCTATTGACATAGTGCCCAGTGCCAGTTGCTGTGTTTTGCTTGTTTCTTACTTCGCGGAAAATCAATACCAAACGAAGTCCAAATGCAGCGAAACTTTATATTATTTTTTTGGACTAGAAGACACAAGTTGGGCCAAGGAAGTACTAGAGGGGGGCTCTGAGGGGAGCACAACTCACCTGGGGGCCCAGGCGCGCCCTGGTGGGTTGTGCCCACCTCGGCCGCCTCCCGCACCGCCTCTTTGCTCTATAAATACCCTAATATTCCAAAAACCTGTAACACCCCAAAAATTTTAACCATGATTTTATTAAATAAAATTTGGCCAGAATTAAAATTTTGATTTTTGCTAGGTCTTTTATTAATTTCAGAACCATTTTCTGTTTCTGTTTTTCAAAATTCTTCCCTCCATATAGAAATTTTGGAAATAATATTGTGGCTTTGGAAGTTTCCTCAAACCATTTCAATTATATTTCAATAACAGTAGAAATTATTTTCATAATAAAATTTTGCCCAAAACAATTCTTTTAAAGGCAATTTCAATTCTTTAAATGCCTCTGTTGCACTACAACTACTTTAAATAATTCTTTTAAATTTCCACAAAAATTATGAGAGGTCATGTGATGCCTATATATCACTTTTATGTAGAAACCTAGCTTAGTCCCTTGAAAATTTTAAGTGAAACATCCTCTTTTCAATTCTGTCCATTTTCTAGGTTATAACTACAACCCCAATTTTCCTTGCTTCAAAAATTCTGAAATTTTCCCCACTCATAGTCCTTCCAACCAAAACCTTAAGTCCAGAAGATCAGCTTCAGTTGCATCATTTAGATTACCAAATATCCTCCTGTAGTTTATGTCCAGAAATGAATTCTGGTAAAACTTGCACTAGCAAGTTTCTCTTCTTGACAAACCAACCTCACCACTATCTTTACCATCCAAAGAGACCCCCACCTGCCAATTTCCAAGTCTACCAGAATCACCTAGGTCACCCTAACATTCTGTCGAGCACCTTGAGCTCATGACAGAATTTCGGCATCTTTCTAAATTGCAATGGACACTAGCCCCTCTCCCTTAACTAGCATGTCCATCACCTCTCTCATGCCCATAAGCACCACCCTCCTAATTTGTAGCCCCATTAGATCCCTGTAGATGCCACTGGCATTTCTTCGACCATGTTGTGCCCGTGCACGGAGCGCGTCCAGAGCACGCGTTCTGCTCCGCTGGCATCAGGCTAGTGCCGCTCTGCTGCTGCCTTCCCTCGCCCGTCCTGATCCACCCCTGAATCACCACGACACCCTGGAAGCCTGCCGACACCCAGGCTTGGCCGCTGGTGCCAACCAACGCCGACCAGGGCCGCCGCCCGAAGTGGCCGCCTCTGCCATGTCTCTGCTGAGACGCGTGGCTCGCCCGCAGGTGGCCAGAGACCCTGGAGCTTATCCGCACCGCGCCAACCTCGCTAACTACCTCGCCTACAACCCCACCGACCCCTCACCGGCCTCGACGGCGCCAAAAATGGCCGCTGCCATCGTATCTTGCTCGGGAAGCCTCGAAACCGACTCCCCCGGCTATAAGAAGGCACCCGAGCTCGCTCAATCCCTCGACACACCACTCCCTTCCTCTTTGTGGACCTCCCGGAGCAACCAACTGACCGGAAGCTCCATCCTTACTCATCACCGGCAAAATCAGCCGCCACTACCCTCGGTCCATTCCAACATCTCCAAAGCCTCCCTCGCCTCGATTTTCTCTCTAGTAGCCTCCACTTGCGTCCGCAACTCCATTCCACCTCTCAATTTAGCCCGGGATCACCCACGGGTGAAACCCCTCTTTCTCCCGAAGCCGCCGTCCGCCAAGAAGCTCGCCGTCGGCGATTCTGTTCACCCCGGCGAGCATGGCGGGTACTGGTTGGACCGCCTCTTCCTCATGAGCACGTCGGTGGCCTCAGATCTCCAAACGGTGCCGCCCTTCGCCGGCGGGGATCGCCGGAGCACCGCCCCTGTTCAGCCGTGGGAAGACGACGCGGGCGCCTGGTCAACCATAACAGGTTGGCCCAGTGGGACCCACTGTCAGTCACCCAGCCCCGCTGACTCGGCCATAAGTGGAGGCGTACTCTACGAGTACGCCATCGACGTCCTCGGTTCCTCCCGCGCAGCTGATCTATTGGGTCGGCCCAACAGCCCACGCGGCTATACCGCGCTCAGGGCACATTCCTGCACTCTTCTTTTTTCTCTTTTCCAATATATTTCTAATAATCCTACAGCAGCCATTTCAAATCCAAATCCAGTGATTCAAATTTCTACAGTCTTATAAAATCATGCTCTATTTATCTAGATTAGGTGAACATTTTTCCTAAGCCTTGTTCCTATTGGGTCTATTAAATAGTCCATTTAGTCATTTTTTTAACTTAGAAATTTCATAAGTAATTCATATGAACTCCAAATAAATTTATTCTTTTTCTTTTATTCCTAATCTATCCTCTAGTTTTTTTAGTATTTATTTCAAAAATAGTTGAAACACTTTTTGGTGCTGTTTTCAAATTAAATGATAATTGCAATATTTTGAAAATAGGAAAAATGGAGGGAAGAGAGTTTCCAAAACTTTTGGAGTACACCCAATATTTCTGCATGTTCAAGGCAAGCATCTTGAATAGTTGATATGGTGAATTGCATGGTTATATTGTTTGCAAGAATAAATGAAGTCATACATAGGTTGAGTTCGAATAAAAAATTGAATGCATGTAGTGATGGAATGTTTCCTCATACCATGCATCGTGTGTTGTCATGACTAACTTGCAGGTGCAGGTATAAGTAAAATACAGTACCGGCAGAAGGGTGACCACGTTGAAGCGTGATCATGCCTTGTTTGCTATGCATGTTGGAGCATGCACGGGTTGTGGCCCTGTTTGGAATTGATGTTGAAAGAATACTTTGTTGTGCTAACCACTTCAAGAAATACTTAAGCCTCCTGAGTCAACCATAGATCGAGTCTTGTTCTGGTAACCCCATACTTGTTTCGTGCTACCACTTGTCCCTGCCACAGGTAGGGTATGGTTCAGTAAGTTGATAACCCCTTTCCATGCACACACCGTACAAAGGGCTACGATGAGGGTTTCCACGGCCGTGGACTAAATCCTGTCATCGGGTCAGGGGGCATGGGTGTTACCGGCTGTAGCCGAGAGGGGGTCCCCCCTTGGAATCCACGCGTATTAATAGTGATCCCATGCTATCCGAGATTTTTGTCTCCCCGACTTAAAGTTTTTCTGGAACAATGCTTTGGGTGATTCCTGGCATCAGGAAAGTTAATCTGGTGTGTGCTGGTTAGGTGTGTTTTCAACTCAAAGACCGTAATGGGAATTAGTCAGTGTCACGGTACTGACTAAAGAAATCCTTTACTTGTGGGTAAAGAGTACACCCTCTGCAGAGTTTAAACCTATTCGAAGAGCCGTGTCCACGGTTAAGGACTACAGTCTGGGTTGGTCAAGTGTCGGTCTCAGTGTCGGTCTCGAGAGGAAAATAATTAAAATATGCTTGAATTATTTTGTGGGATAATTATTGTCACCCTGATGATACCATGAATATTTTTGCTATGCATATTTATATTATTGTGGTTATGCATATTAGTGTGGACTAACCCATTTTTCTTATTTTATTTTCCAGGGTGTCTCAGGGGCTGGCTAGACTACCCCGGGCATTCGTTTTTATTTTCAAGACCTCTTCGTGGCGTCCCTCGAGTTCACAGGCGGTCTATCACGCCACTACTCTGGTGGATACCCAATTGGCATTTCTCTTCAAGACCGACCGTGGTGTCACTTTTGACACCCGACTGGCATTTCTTTTCAAGACCTCTCGTGGCGTCGCTTGGATTTTCGGGCGGTCCTGTCTCGCCCGATTCTCCTTTTAGACACCCGTTTGGCATTTCTTTTCAAGACCTCTCATGGCGTCGCTTGGATTCTCGGGCGGTCCTGTCTCGCCCGAATTTCCTTTTAGACACCCGACTGGCATTTTTTTTATTTTCTTCTGGATTCCCGGGCGGTCCTGTCTCGCCCGACTCTCCTTTAACTTTCATTGTTTGTCACTAACATATAATATTTCCCATTTTTCTGTACATGCTAATATTTTTTTTATGCCATGATTTAATTCCTGTCAGCATACATTTAATATATTTATGGTCCAGCACGAGCATACACATATAGTTTGGTTCATCATGATCATATGTTTTATCTGCTGCATTCAGTATATCTTTTGTTCATGATGTTTGCGAGTACATTCCAACATACTCAAAGGCTTGTCCCTGGCTATTTACTTGGCCAGGTCAGGAGTTCTACATGGAGTACCACAGCGACGTCCGTGCGGAGCCTAGGATAGCAGCCACGCGGGATAGGAAATTTCCAGGTCAGCCGTTCCTGTGGGAATGGAGCCCCTTCGACGTTGAAGACCCACAAGCCGCTTCCATCACCCGTCACCAGATATCATCATTGTATCATTAGACCTTCATGGTCTTGTATCCAATTCCTGTAATTGCTTGGTAATCTGTAACAAGGACGTGTCCACCAGTAACGGTAATCCTGGGCTGGTGATGACATGAGGGGTTAATTTCTGAGATATCGCATCCCCGAAATCCGGCCCCGACAGCCTTGGTATCAGAGACAAGCTGACCATTGGCTAATCCTATCTTAGCCTGGTCGCTATCTCTAGATTTCCACACCATTCACATCCTTTTCTCTCCACAGTCAAGCCCATCCTATCCGATAACCGTACAGTGGCCAGCTGACATCATTTTGATAGTCGATGCCCAACCTATCAACCTAGCCCATAGGTTGTGTGCCTGTGGCCGACACCTAAGTTGTCCCATCCACAGGCGTGCGATGGAAGACTCCGCTGGCTTATAAAAGAAGCCTCACCCCAACTCAGCCCATCACAGCCTCACTCTCAGTTCGATATCCAACCATCAAGATGCCTGGCCCCATCGTCCACAACGAGACCACCGCAGCGGAAGCTTGAAGTCTTTGTAGCCATCCTCGCCAATCTCACTCATCGTGCATTTGGCACAGAAGAGCCCCCAGAGTATGTCGTGTACCAAGAGCACACGAGTGATTCCATCCATCACTTCTGGGCCATGGTGCACATCTACGGGAGGAGCATCACATCGGAGCGCCCTTACCAGTTCACCGGGAGGACGACCTCCGACGAGCCCCAAGCCATCCAACTTGCAGCCCGAGAGGCTGTAGTTCAACTCCACATCGGTCGCCGAGGGTTAACTGCCGCTCTTTCTACTACTACCCTAGTCGTGAAAGCTATGGTAGCCCGACCCAAGTCTCCAACGGAGACCATGAGACGGATCCTGCCCTAGTGCATCTGGTGCGCTACCTGAGAGCGCAAGAGGCACTCTTCGATCAGATCACCCTTGATCTGATTGCCACACGCAGGACGCTTGCTCTCCTGACCCCGGTGAGAAGTGAAGCTGCACTCGCCACCGACACCTCGACAGTGCTATATGGAAGACCAATCGAGCCTTCAAGGTCTGCCCCTGTTGCCCACCCGGGCAATGCATTTGTTTCCCCGGAGGAACTCCGTCGTCTCTTGGGGATTTTCTCCAATCGGACTGTAGCCACTACACCCTGCGTGGGTCATCATCGCTACCCCAACTCTGCAGCTTCTCATTCCACTCTAGCCAACTCCGACGTTGAAGCCCCTGGATAAGCCTCGACGTCTGCGAGACACGCCCGTCTGGATGTTGACGAAGTGGACTGAGTCCGCCAGAGTAGTTGTCGAGTCCCTAGTAACAATGTTGCCCTGTAGATTCCACCGTCATGACGTAGACGATCATGTGTATGTTTGTAGTGCTTGATTGAATTAGGTGCATTTGTGTTGTTGCCTTGTGTATGACTACTTATTAATTACGGGTTGCATTTAGTTTCCCCGCCCTTAAGAAATCACGAGGACGAGATTTTCTTGAGGGGGGTAGAGATTGTAACACCCCAAATATTTAACCATGATTTTATTAAATAAAATTTGGCCAGAATTAAAATTTTGATTTTTGCTAGGTCTTTTATTAATTTCAGAACCATTTTCTGTTTCTGTTTTTCAAAATTCTTCCCTCCATATAGAAATTTTGGAAATAATATTGTGGCTTTGGTAGTTTTCTCAAACAATTTCAATTATATTTCAATAACAGTAGAAATTATTTTCATAATAAAATTTTGCCCAAAACAATTCTTTTAAAGGCAATTTCAATTCTTTAAATGCCTATGTTGCACTACCACTACTTTAAATAATTCTTTTAAATTTCCACAAAAATTATGAGAGATCATGTGATGCCTATATATCACTTTTATGTAGAAACCTAGCTTAGTCCCTTGAAAATTTTAAGTGAAACATCCTCTTTTCAATTCTGTCCATTTTCTAGGTTATAACTACAACCCTAATTTTCCTTGCTTCAAAAATTCTGAAATTTTTCCCACTCATAGTCCTTCCAACCAAAACCTGAAGTCCAGAAGATCAGCTTCATTTGCATCATTTAGATTTACCAAATATCCTCCTATAGTTTCTGTCCAGAAATGAATTCTGGTAAAACTTGCACCAGCAAGTTTCTCTTCTTGACAAACCAACCTCACCACTATCTTTAGCATCGAAAGAGACCCCCACCTGCCAATTTCGAAGTCTACCAGAATCACCTAGGTCACCCTAACATTATGTCGAGCACCTTGAGCTCATGACAGAATTTCGGCATCTTTCTAAATTGCACTGGACACTAGCCCCTCTCCCCAAACTAGCATGTCCATCACCTCTCTCATGCCCATAAGCACCACCCTGCTAATTTGTAGCCCCATTAGATCCCTGTAGATGCCACTGGCATTTCTTCGAGCATGTTGTGCGTGTGCATGGAGCGCGTCCAGAGCGCGTGTTCTACTCTGCTGGCATCAGGCTACTGCCGCTCTGCTGCTGCCTTCCCTCGCCCGTCCTGATCCACCCCTGAATCACCACGACACCCTGGAAGCCTGCCAACACCCAGGCTTGGCCGCTGGTGCCAACCAACGCCGAGCAGGGCCGCCGCCCGAAGTGGCCGCCTCTGCCATGTCTTTGCCGAGACGCGTGGCTCGCCCGTAGGTCGCCAGAGACCCCGAAGCTTATCCACACCGCACCAACCTCGCTAACTACCTCGCACACAACCCCACTGACCCCTCATCGGCCTCGACGGCGCCATAAATGGCCGCCGCCGTCATATCTTTCTCGGGAAGCCTCGAAACCGACTCCCTCGGCTATAAGAAGGCACCCGAGCTCGCTCAATCCCTCGACACACCACTCCCCTCCTCTCTGTGGACCTCCCAGAGCAGCCAACTGACCGGAAGCTCCTTCCTTCATCATCGCCGGCGAAATCAGCCGCCACTACCCCTCGGTCCATTCCAACATCTCCAGAGCTAGATTATCTAGATTAGGTGAACATTTTTATAGATTAGGTGAACATTTTTCTTAAGCCTTGTTCCTATTGGGTCTATTAAATAGTCCATTTAGTCATTTTTTAGCTTAGAAATTTCATAAGTAATTCATATGAACTCCAAATAAATTGATTCTTTTTCTTTTATTCCTAATCTATCTTCTAGTTTAGTTTAGTATTTATTTCAAAAATATTTGAAACATTTTTTGGTGTTATTTTCAAATTAAATGATAATTGCAATATTTTGAAAATAGGAAAAATGGAGGGAAGAGAGTTTCCAAAACTTTTGGAGTACACCCAATATTTCTGCATGTTCAAGGCAAGCATCTTGAATAGTTGATATGGTGAATTGCATGGTTATATTGTTTGCAAGAATAAATGAAGTCATACATAGGTTGAGTTTGAATAAAAATTTGCATGCATGTAGTGATGGCATGTTTCCTCATACCATGCATCGTGTGTTGTCATGACTAACTTGCAGGTGCAGGTATAAGTAAAATACAGTACCGACAGGAGGGTGAACACGTTGAAGCGTGATCATGCCTTGTTTGTTATGCTTGTTGGAGCATGCACGGGTTGTGGCCCCGTTTGGAATTGCTGTCGAAAGAATACTTTGTTGTGCTAACCACTTCAGGAAATACTTAAGCCTCCTGAGTCGACCATAGATCGAGTCTTGTTCCGGTAACCCCCATACTTGTTTCGTGCTACCACTTGTCCCTGCCACAGGTAGGGTATGGTTTAGTAAGTTGATAACCCCTTTCCATGCACACACCGTACAGAGGGCCACGATGAGGGTTTCCACGGCCGTGGACTAAATCCTGTCATCGGGTCAGGGGGCATGGGTGTTATTGGCTGTAGCCGAGAGGGGGTCCCTCCTTGGAATCCGCGCGTATTAATAGTGATCCCATGCTATTCGAGATTGTTGTCTCCCCAACTTAAAGTTTTTCTGGAACGATGCTTTGGGTGATTCTTGGCATCAGGAAAGTTAATCTGGTGTGTGCTGGTTAGGTGTGTTTTCAACCCAAAGACCATAATGGGATTTAGTCAGTGTCACAGTACTGACTAAAGAAATCCTTTACTTGTGGGTAAAGAGTACACCCTCTGCAGAGTTTAAACCTATTCGAATAGCCGTGTCCGCGGTTAAGGACTACAGTCTGGGTTGGTCAAGTGTCGATCTCAGTGTCGGTCTCCGGAGGAAAATAATTAAAATATGCTTGAATTATTTTGCGGGATAATTATTGTCACCCTGATGATACCATGAATATTTTTGCTATGAATATTAATATTATTGTGGTTATGCATATTATTGTGGACTAACCCGTTTTTCTTATTTTATTTTCCTGAGTGTCTCAGGGGCTGGCTAGACTACCCCGGGAATTCGGTTTTTATTTTCAAGACCTCTTCGTGGCATCCCTCGAGTTCACAGGATCTATCACGCCACTACTCTTGTGGATACCCAATTGGCATTTCTCTTCAAGACCGACCGTGGCGTCACTTTTGACACCCGACTGGCATTTCTTTTCAAGACCTCTCGTGGCGTCGCTTGGATTTTTGGGCGGTCCTGTCTCGCCCGATTCTCCTTTTAGACACCCGTTTGGCATTTCTTTTCAAGACCTCTTGTGGCGTCGCTTGGATTGTTGGGCGGTCCTGTCTTGCCCGAATTTCCTTTTAGACACCCGACTGGCATTTCTTTTATTTTCTTCTGGATTCTCAGGCGGTCCTTTCTCGCCCGACTCTCCATTAACTTTCATTGTTTGTCACTAACATATAATATTTCCCATTTTTCTGTACATGCTAATATTTTTTTATGCCATGATTTAATTCCTGTCAGCATGCATTTGATATATATATGGTCCAGCATGAGCATACACATATAGTTTGGTTCATCATGATCATACGTTTTATCTGCTGCATTCAGTATATCTTTTGTTCATGATGTTTGCGAGTACATTCCAACGTACTCACAGGCTTGTCCCTGGCTATTTACTTGGCCAGGTCAAGAGTTCTACGTGGAATACCACATCGACGTCCGTGCGCAACCTAGGATAGCAGCCACGCGGGATAGGAAATTTCCAGGTCAGCCATTCCTGTGGGAATGGAGCCCCTTCGACGTTGAAGACCCACAAGTCGCTTCCGTCACCCATCACCAGATATCATCATTGTATCATTAGACCTTCATGGTCTTGTATCCAATTCTTATAATTGCTTGGTAATCTGTAACAAGGACGTGTCCACCAGTAATGGAAATCCTGGGCTGGTGATGACATGAGGGGTTAATTTCTGGGATATCGCATCCCCAAAATCCGGCCCCGACAAAACGCTAGGGGAATTGACGAAACACAATTCCAGCCGCCGCAAGTTCCAGAAACCACAGATCCAATCTAGACACCATCACGGAGCGGTTCATCATCCTCATTGGTGCCTCTTCGATGATGCGTGAGTTGTTAATTATAGACCTACGGGTCCGTAGTTAGTAGCTAGATGGCTTCCTCTCTCTCTTTTGATTCTCAATACAATGGTCTCTTGGAGATCTATTTGATGTAACTCTTTTTTGCGGTGTATTTGTTGGGATCCGATGAACTTTTAGTTTATGATCAGATCTATGTTTTTATCCATGAAAGTTATTTGAGTCTTTTGATCTCTTATATTCATGATTACTTATAGCCTCGTATTTCTTCTTCGAATCTTTGGTTTAGTTAGGCCGACTAGATCGATTTTTCTTGCCATGGGAAGAGGTGCTTTGTGATGGGTTCGATCTTACGGTGCTCAATCCTAGTGACAGAAAGGGAAATGACACGTATGTATCGTTGCTATTAAGGATAATAAGATGGGGTCTATTCCTACATGAATAGATCTTGTCTACATCATGTCATTGTTCTTATTGCATTACTCCATTTGTCCATGAACTTAATACACTAGATGCATGCTGGAATGCGGTCGATGTGTGGAGTAATAGTAGCAGATGCAGGCAGGAGTCGGTCTACTAACCTTGGACGTGACGCCTATATAATGATCATTGCCTGGATATCGTCATAATTATTTGAAGTTCTATCAATTGCCCAACAGTAATTTGTTTATCCACCGTATGCTATTTTTCTCGGGAGAAGCCACTAGTGAAATCTACGGCCCCCGGGTCTCTTCTTTATCATATTTGCCTTCGAGATCTATTTTTATTCGCTTTTATTTTCAGATCTATATTTCTAAAAACCCAAAAAATACCTTGCCGCACTTTTTTGCCATTTATTTTATTTTGAGTTGATTCGAGATCTATTTATCCAATCTATCGTAATTTTTCTCCCGTCAACTCGACAATTTCTGGCACCGTTACCCGAAAGGGATTGACAACCCCTTTAACACGTCGGGTTGCAAGTATTTGTTCTTTGTGTGTAGGTACCATTCACGTAATGTTGCGTGGTTCTCCTACTGGTTCGATAACCTTGGTCTCATCACTAAGGGAAATACCTACCGTAGCTGTGCTGCATCATCCCTTACTCTTTGGGGAAATACCGACGTAGTTCAAGCCGCATCACTAACCTTTCAGAACATGAAGAAGAAAGATTATTAAAAATTCTGAGGAAGCACCGAGCTGCTATTGGATATACTCTTGATGATCTTAAGGGCATTAGTCCCACTCTATGTCAGCACAAGATTAATATGGAGCCTGATGCTAAACCCGTTGTTGATCACCAACGACGATTAAATCCTATGATGAAAGAAGTGGTAAGAACTGAAATATTAAAACTTCTGGAAGAAGTATAATCTATTCCATAGCTGATAATAGATGGGTAAGTCATGTTCATTGTGTCCCTAAGAAGGGAGGTATTACTGTTGTTCCTAATGATAAAAATGAACTTATTCCACAAAGAATTGTTACTGGCTATATAATGGTAATTAACTTTAGAAAACTGAATAAAGCTACTAGAAAAGAACATTACCCTTTGCCTTTTACTGATCAAATGCTAGAAAGATTATCTAAGCACACACACTTCTTTTTTCTTGATGGTTATTCTGGTTTCTCTCAAATATCTGTATCACAACCAGATCAAGAGAAAACCACCTTTACTTGTCCTTTTGGAACTTATGCTTATAGACGTATGCCTTTTGGTTTATGAAATGCACCTGCTAACTTTCAAAGATGTATGACTGCTATATTCTCAAATTTTTGTGAAAAGATTGTGGAGGTTTTCATGGATGATTTTTCCTTTTACGAAACTTCTTTTGATGATTGCTTAAGCAACCTTGATCGAGTTTTGTAGTGATATGAGCAAACTAATCTTGTCTTGAATTGGGAGAAGTGCCACTTTATGGTTAATGAAGGTATTGTTTTGGGGCATAAAATTTCTAAACGAGATATTGAGGTGGATAAAGCTAAAGTTTATGCAATTGAGAAAATGCCATGTCCTAAAGATATTAAAGGTATTCGTAGTTTCCTTGGTCATGCTGGTTTCTATAGAGGTTTATTAAAGACTTCTGTAAAATTTCTAGGCCTCTTACTAATATTTTACAAAAGAATGTTCCATTTTTTTTATGATGATTTTGTAGAAGCCTTTGAAACACTTAAGAAAGCCTCAACTTCTGCACCTATTGTTCAACCATCTGATTGGAACTTGCCTTTTGAAATTATGTGTGATGCTAGTGATTATGCTGTTGGTGCTATTCTAGGACAAAGAGTTGATAAGAAATTAAATTTTATCCATTATGCTAGTAAAACTCTAGACAATGCCCAAAGAAATTATGCTACTACTGAAAAAGAATTTTTAGCAGTTGTGTTTGCTTGTGATAAATTCAGGTCTTACATTGTTGATTCCAAAGTAATTGTTCACACTGATCATGCTGCTATAAAATATCTTATGGAAAAAGAAAGATGCTAAACCTAGACTCATTAGGTGGGTTCTCTTGTTACAAGAATTGGATTTACATATCACTAATAGGAAAGGAGCTGAGAACCCCGTAGCTAATAACTTGTCTAGGTTAGAAAATATTCTTGATGACCCAATACCTATTGATGATAGTTTTCCTGATGAACAACTAGCTGCAATAAATGTCTCTCATAATACTCCTTGGTATGCTAACTGTGCTAATTACATTGTTGCCAAATATATACCACCTAGTTTCACATACCAACAAAACAAAAAAATCTTCTATGATTTAAGACATTACTTTTGGGATGACCCACATCTTTATAAAGAAGGAGTAGAAGGTATTATTAGATGTTGTGTGCCTAAGCATGAACAGGAACAAATCCTACGGAAATGTCATGAAGCCTATGGAGGACATCATGCAGTAGATAGAACTGCTCACAAGGTATTGCAATTTGGTTTTTATTGGCCTACTCCCTTCAAGGATGCACGTAAGTTTGTCTTGTCTTGTGATGAATGTCAAAGAATTGGTAATATCATTAAGCGTCAGGAAATGCCTATGAATTATTCGCTTATTGTTGAACCATTTGATGTTTGAGGTTTTGATTATATGGGACCTTTTCCTTCCTCTAACGGGTATACTCATATATTGGTTGCTGTTGATTATGTTACTAAGTGGGTAGAAGCTATTCCAACTAGTAGTGCTGATCACAATACTTCCATTAAAATGCTTAAAGAAGTTATTTTCCCTAGGTTTGGAGTCCCTAGATATTTAATGACTGATGGTGGTTCACACTTTGTTCATGGTGATTTCCATAAAATGCTTGCTAAATATGATGTTAACCATAGAATTGCATCACCCTATCATCCTCAATCTAGTGGTCAAGTTGAACTTAGCAATAGAGAAATAAAACTAATATTACAAAAAGCTGTTAATAGGTCCCAAAAGAATTGGTCTAAGAAATTGGATGATGCACTTTGGGCCTACAGAACAGCTTATAAAAATCCTATGGGTATGTCTCCTTACAAAATGATTTATGGAAAAGCTTGTCATTTGCCTCTTGAGTTAGAACATAAAGCATATTGGGCAATTAAAGAACTCAATTATGACTTCAAGCTTGCCGGTGAAAAGAGGTTATTTGATATTAGCTCACTAGATGAATGGAGAACCCAAGCTTATGAAAATGCCAAATTATTCAAAGAAAAAGTTAAAAGATGGCATGATAAAAGAATCCAAAAGCAGGAATTCAAAGTTGGAGAATATGTTCTTTTGTACAACTCTCGTTTTAGATTCTTTGCAGGAAAACCTCTCTCCAAATGGGAAGGACCATATATATCGAAGAGGTGTATCGCTCTGGAGCTATCAAGATTAATAATGCTGAATGTACTAATCCGAAGGTGGTCAATGGACAAAGAATTAAACACTATATCTCATGTATGCCTATTAATGTTGAAAGCAATATTATCCAAACCATGACACCAGAGGAACACATAAAAGAAACCTTCCAGAACACTCCAGAATCCTGAAAAAGAGAAGGTATGTGATACGGTAAGTAAACGGACTCCGAAAAATACGCAAAAATATATTCTGTCAGTTTTGGAATATTACAAAAATTAGGAAAATATGAAATAACTAGGAGGGCAACCGAGGCGAGCACGATACACCAGGGTGCGCCTGCCCTTCCTGGCGCGCCCTGGTGGGTTGTGCCCTCCTCGGGCACCTTCCCGACTCCGTTTTGCTTCCATATTCTTGTTTCCCAAGATAAAAAAATATTTATATATACCCCCGGACGATTTGACCACCGCATCGCAGAAAAATCCTCTGTTCTTGTTTCGTGCTGTTTTCCTGACAGATCTAAAAATATGTCGTCTCAAGATTCGGATGGAGAGGGTTCTTTTACCTACCAAGCTCTAGATCCAAATATATTTAAGAAGACCTTCCCGTATTTTTGGTTCTCGGACAAGGAAGAGGACACAGATCCGGAGGAGAGGGAGGATGCATCCTCAGATGAAGACCAAGTTCTACTACCTCAACCAGGCGATATGCAAGTGGAGTTCAAGAAGTCATGCTTCCCCAACAAAACTAAGACCCAATCTATCCCTTTCATTTTCTGCTGGAGTAAGGCAGCATTATGCAAGAAGATATTAAAGCTAGAGCTAGAGAATGAGGATCTTAGGGAGGATAATTTTAGCCTCCGACGCAAGCTGGAGAAGAAGAACATTACTACCTCATCACCACCACCTTCATCATCTTCCCACCTAAGGAGACTTGAGTACATGGGTATGGGCACCCTCCTTGGCTTGTGCAAAGCTTGGGGGAGATGCCCCGGTATCGTATCACCATCACTTTTATTACCTTTGCCTATTTTAGTTCGATCCTTAGTTATTTCGTGAATTAGTTGAATATAAGTTTAGCATGATCTATCTTCGAGTATTAGTTTTTGTGATCTATCTATCTATCTATCTATCTATCTATCTATCTATCTATCTATCTATGTAATTGAGTGTGAGTTATATAATAAAGTTTAGTTTGAGTTTTTGTCTCTTTACTTTCATGTTGCAATCAAATAAAAAGAAATAAATGAAAAGATCATATGCTAATCTTATGGTGAGTAATGACATCACATAAGGAAAAGTATACGTGGTAAAATTTATGGGAAATTAGCAAACACAACATTGGTCAATGATGCAACTCATGAAAGAATTAATAAGGGAAGAGAAGATTCACATGCAAATATACTATCTTGGACATCTTTTATGATTGTGAGCTCCCATTAAATATTATATGTCAAAATTGTTGACGTTGGACAAGGAAAACAACGTAATGAGTTACGTTTGTTCATATTCACATAGAAGTTATATTGTCATAGACCCTTCAACATGTGGTGCTTGCTCAATATCTTTGCTAGCCAAAAATTCCGCACTAAGTAGAGATATTACTTGTGCACCCAAAACCTTAAACCCAAATTCATGTTTTGAGAGTCCACCATACCTACCTATGGATTGAGTAAGATCCTTCAAGTAAGTTGTCATCGGTGCACTAAGGCAATAAAAATTGCTTCTAAATGTGTTTGATCAATTAGTGTAAGAGAAAATTGAGCATTGTACGAACTTGTGATGCCAAAGTAATAAAAGTGACGGACTGCATAATAAAGGTTGCTATCATAAGCGGAAATATAACGTGACGTCCTTTTGCATTAAGGGATTTGGCATACAAAACAAAAAGCGCATGACAACCTCTGCTTCCCTCTGCGAAGGGCCTATATTTTACTTTTATGTATTTACTTTTATGGAAGAGTCAAAGTATTATTCCATATTCTTTTTTATTTTCTGTTTTTGCAAGCATCATGTGGTGAGGAAAGATCTAGGCACATATATCCAGTTGGATATGGGTGAACTTGAGTTATTATTGTTGACATTAATACGTCTCCAACGTATCTATAATTTTTTATTGTTCCATGCTGTTATATTATCATTCTTTGATGTTTTACAATCATTTTATAGCAACTTTATATCATTTTTTGGGACTAACCTATTAACATAGTGCCCAGTGCCAGTTGCTGTTTTTTGCTTGTATTTTACTTCGCAGAATATCAGAACCGAACGGAGTCCAAATGTAGCAAAACTTTTTGGAGAATTTTTTTGGACCAGAAGACACAAGATGGGCCAAAGAAGTACCAGAGAGGGGGCCCGAGGTGAGCACAAGACACCTGGGCACGCCCAGGAGCCCAGGCGCACCCAGGTGGGTTGTGCCCACCTCGGCGACCTCCCACACCGCCTCTTCGCCCTATAAATACCCAAATATTCCAGAAACCCTAGGGGAGTCGACGAAACACAATTCCAGTCGCCGCAAGTTCCAGAACCACGAGATCCCATCTAGGCACCATCACGGAGGGGTTCATCATCCACATTGGTGCGTCTCCAATGATGCATGAGTAGTTCATCATGGACCTACGGGTCCGTAGGCAGTAGCTAGATGGCTTCTTCTCTCTTTTTGATTCTCAATACAATGGTCTCTTGGAGATCTATTTGATGTAACTCTTTTTGCGGTGTGTTTGCTGGGATCCGATGAACTTTGAGTTTATGATCAGATCTCTATCCATGAAAGTTATTTGAGTTTTCTTTGATCTCTTATATGCATGATTACTTATAGCCTCGTATTTCTTCTTTGAATCTTTGGTTTAGTTAGGCCAACTAGATCGATTTTTCTTGCTATGAGAAGAGGTGCTTTGTGATGGGTTCGATCGTGCGGTGTTCTTTCCCAGTGACAGAAGGGCAGCAAGACACGGATGTATCATTGCTATTAAGGATAACAAGATGGGGGATATTCCTACATGAATAGATCTCGTCTACATCATGTTATTGTTCTTATTGCATTACTCTGTTTCTCCATGAACTTAATACACTAGATGCATGCTGGATAGCGGTCGATGTGTGGAGTAATAGTACTAGATGTAGGCAGGAGTCGGTCTACTAATCTTGGACGTGATGCCTATATACTGATCATTGCATGGATATCGTCATAATTATTCGATGTTCTATCAATTGCCCAACAGTAATTTGTTTACCCACCGTGTGCTATTTTCTTGAGAGAAGCCACTAGTGAAATCTACGGGCCCCGGGACTATTCTTTATCATATTTGCTTTGAGATCTATTTTTATTCGCATTTATTTTCAGAACTCTTATTCCAAAAACCCAAAAATACCTTGCTGCACTTTTTTATTACTTATTTTATTTCGTGTTTTATCGAGATCTATTTATCCAATCTATCACAATTTTTATCCCGTCAACTTGACAATTTCTGCCGCCGTTACCCGAAGAGGGATTGATGACCCCTCATAAGCGTCGGGTTGCACGTATTTGTTCTTTGTGTGCAGGTACCATTTACATAGTGTTGCTTGGTTCTCCTACTGGATTGATACTTTGGTTTCATAACTGAGGGAAATACCTACCGTAGCTGTACTGCATCATCCCTTCCTCTTTGGGGAAATATCGACGTAGTTCAATCAACATCAGACATCACCCTTGAGGTGAATATGTTGGGAGGCAAAACTATAAGCCCCTATCTTTCTATGTGTCTGGTTGAAACTTTTTGCTCATGGGTATGCTGTGAGTGTTAGCAATCATAGAAGACTAAAAGATGGTTGAGTATGTGGACTTGCCAAAAGGCTCTGATACGAGACACTTCCTGAAAATATGATGAATTGTAGTTGCAAAGTTGACTAAGAACATAGTTTGTTGGTTTTCAATAAGGTTTATGCTTTATACTTCGATGTTGTGATGAATTGTTACTTGTTCATGAGAAGTTATGAAAAAGTTTTATGATAAAGTTTGTTGCTGTTATGACAATAAGCATGATGCTACTATGTCCGTATTTTGTTTTTATCGACACCTCTCTCTCAAACCATGTGGACATGTTTTCCGATATCGGCTTTCCCTTGAGGACAAGTGAGGTCTACGCTTGGGGGAGTTGATACGTCCATTTTGCATCATGATTTCCTACTGGTATTTATAATGTTTTTATGCATAATAATGCTTTTTGGAGTATTTCTAAAGCCTTTTCTCTCATAATATGCAAGGTTTACACAAAGAGGGAGAATGCTGGCCGCTGGAATTCTAGACCTGAAAAATCTATATCAGAGATACCGATTCTACACATCTCCAAATGAGCTGAAAATTTACGGAGAATTATTTTGAAATATATAAAAAATACTGGAGCAAGTAACTACCAGAGGGGGGCCACCTGGTGACCACAAGACACCAGGGCGCCAGGCCCCCCTGGCGCGCCCTGGTGGGTTGTGGCCAGGCCAGCCGACCTCCGGTGCCCATCTTCTGGTATATAAGTCATTTTGACCTAGAAAAAAAAATAAGGAGAGGACTTTTGGGACGGTGCACCGCCGTCTCGAGGCGGAACTTGGGCAGGAGCACTTTTGCCCTCCGGTGGAGCGATTCCGCCGGGGGAACTACCCTCCTGGAGGGGGAAATCGAAGCCATCGTCATCACCAACAACCCTCTCATCTTTGGGAGGCCAATCTTCATCAACATCTTCAACAGCACCATCTCCTCTTAAACCCTAGTTCATCTCTTGTGTTCAATCTTTGTACCGGAACCTCAGATTGGTACCTGTGGGTGACTAGTAGTGTTGATTACACTACTAGGGAAAACCTTATACACAGAAGCTTATCAGTAGCGCGGGCTAAAAGGAGTCGCTACTGCTCATTAGCAGTAGCGCTTGTATACAAAGCGCGCTACTGCTATGTGCATAGCAGTAGCGCGTCGGGAATAAAATGCGCTACTACTATAAATGCCACACCATTGCCAACAGGCTTGGTATAGTAGTAGCGCCCCTATGGAAACCGCGCTACTACTAACTAGATAGTAGGAGCGCCGGGCCATGGCCCGCGCTGCTGCTAAGCCGGCCTTATCCCCCCGCCCCGCCCGTTTCCTCACTCTTCCTGTCTCACTATCACCGTCGCGGCCGTCCTCCTCCTACCATCGCCGCCGTCGCCGCATTGCCGCCGCCATCGCCGCATTGCTGCCGGCGTCGCCGCCATCCCCTCGCCTCGGTAAGCCTCCTCCTTCTCCTCTTCCTCCTCCCTCCTCTGCCCCACTCCTGCCACCTCTCCTCCTCCCCTCATCCCTTCCCCTGCTCCTCCCTCCTCTAGCCGCCCTCCTCCTCATCAACAGCCCTCCTCCCTCCACAACCCCCTCCCTCCCCTCTCCATCCACAGCCCATCCTCCCTCCCCTCCTCCATCACACAGTTAGGGTTTAGTTGAAGCTTATGTGTTTAGATTGTTGATAGTTAACACTTGAATTAGTATGCTTCTAGGGTTTAGTTGATAGCTTATAGTGTTTAGAGTGAATTAGTAAAAATTCAAACGTAGTTAATAGATTTAGTTGATATGTAACACTTTGATTGTAGAATGTAGGTTTTTTCAATAGTATAGATACGTAGAATTTTGTTGTAGAAGGTATATATAAATTTTTAGTAATACAAAATTTAAGTAAAAAAAATTAGTAATATAAATTTTTAGGTATAGAACTTTTTGAATTATAGAAATGTATTGGAATGCTATATGACAAATTTTTAGGTATCAAATTTAGTAATAGGAATTTCAGCAATCAAACTCTAAGTTATATTGTGAAATTAGGGCATATTTCTATGGTTCAAGAAGTAGACAGTAAGTTATATTCAAATTGGATATTTACTTGATAGCTTATAGGGTTTCACTAAGTCCTAAAATGAGGATAATAATGTTTTTGTTTATATTTTGTTTTTGTAGAAATCAAGGAGCCCTGCATCATCCCCGCCGTCGTCCCCGTCACCGACCCCCTCCGACCTCGAGGTGAGACCAGCCACCCCATGTTGTTGATGTCGATGATGATGTAGATGTTTTCATAGATGTATAGTAGACTAGTAGATGAGTAGCTACTCCCCATTATTGATTTTGAAAAATGCCGACAAAATGGATGCATAGATGCATTTTGTAGAGAACATCTCCGAGTGGCCTATGTTTTGCCGGAGTGTTGATTAATTTTCGTTCCGGTAAATTTTAGGCTCTCGATATGTCCTTTTTTTGCAAAGGTCATGCCGGAATTTTCCATGGATTTGAGCATGACTTGTGCTAGAATGTAGGAAATATCGAGTGCCTTGGATTTGCCAGAAAGAGCATTAAACGACATTTTGGGTTTTGTCGTCAAGTTATAATCTTTGAATTTTGAACACACGAGATGTCTGATGATGATGGGATCCCAGAGTGCGGGTACTGCTACGATGACGGGGGTTTGTGAGACAGGTTTCCTCACATGCAAAATGATAGGTTTTTCACCATGAAGTTGGAAGAGACCTTTGATGTTTGTACGGTACGCAACGACAAGCATTTCATCATAATTAATATCATGACTTGTGATTCTTTTGTTCAACGTGTAATTTCTGGATTTGTTTCAATTCAATTAGTACATCCCGTGCCATGCTTGACCATATGTATTGGAGAAGCTTGGTTTCAAAGACTTTGAGAATATGGAGACGAGGAGGGCTCACATAAGAACTAAACATGGTTATGAGTTTCTAGTTAGGCTGTACACTGCGGTCAATCACTCCCATTTCAATTGCTCTAATTGGGAAGCTCTCTGCAAGGCATATGGATTTGAGGAGGGTATGCAAATAAGATTTGATATTCGTCCCGAAGATTATGATGATGATGATAATATCGACATCTGGGTGGATGTGTATATGCCTCCAGCTTTTCCTAGATGTGAGTTTGTTAAACTAATTTGTTAAGTTAAGTAATTTATATTGTTAATTTAAAAATATTTGGTGTTCATCGGTACTAAACTTATTTATTTATAATTGTCAGCTTATTTCTTATCTTCAAGAAATACTCGGAAGGTTGTAGACATCACATACTACAGCTATGACTCCGAGCTTAATTGTGAGGAGAAAGGTTATCTTGTCTCATTCATAGAAGATGTTGAGGCCTTTAAAACCAATCACTCTATCAGCCCAAATTTTACTAGATACGTGCCACTAGTCCATAAATTGCTTGATGGTAACTTCATTGCCAAAAACTTGGTAAGATTTTGTTAATGATGGTAACTTCATTGCATACATTCTTCTTAAGTAAACTACATTGCTAACTATATATGTTACTATTACATTTTTCAACAGAGGCTCTGGAAGGAGGTTTTGCCTGACTTGATGTTTATTGAAGGTGATATGCATATGGTTAGCTTACGACTAACTCCTTCGAAGGCTTACCATAGTGCATACTCAATTTCTTCGAACGATGGAAGGCTCAAAATCAAAGAATGCAGCAAAGTGATGAATGCGCACACGCAACTAATTGGAGAGAACATGAATGTGCGCAAGCCACAAGTTGGAGATAGGTTTATCTCCATTCTCCATTATGGAGATGAACCGGTTTATCTGTTTTATGGTATTTTACCTAGGAGAGAGGAGTAGGTCCTAGGTATTAAGAACAATTAGTTAGTGTTGATTATGACTATGATGATGATGAGAAGTTGTTATTATATGCTACAATGTGTTAGAGTTGATGATGATGAGGAGGAGGAGGAGTTGTGATTATGAGTACTATGATGATGATGATGATGAGGAGTTGTTATTATGACTAGTGACCAAGTTGTTATATGATGTCTCATGGACAAAAATGATGATGACGAGGAGTCGTTATATGACAATGATGTATTATGATGATAAGTTTTTAATGATATTATGATGATGATGATGATGATGAGTTATTACATCATTGGGTCAAAGAAGCGCGGATTAGTTTCAAGTGGATGGATCCAAAGTGACCATCCACTTGAAACTAATCCGCGGTTCTTTGACCCAATGATGTAATAACTCATTATGATGTAATAACAATCTCTAAATTGCTACTGTATGAAAACTTGTATAATGGTGTATGAATATGACAAATAATAAAAAAGAAATAGAATACTGCATAATAGTAGTAGCGCGGGGCAGAGCGACACTACTAGTAACTACCAGTAGCACGTTCTTCAAACAGCGCTACTGCTAAGTAGGTATAGCAGTAGCGCTGGCAAACAAACGCTACTGCTAGATGTTAGCTGTAGCGCCTTATCAGTAGCGCTGTTCCCACACTACTACTAGCCAAAAACCAGGGCTACTACTAGGCTTTTCCCTAGTAGTGTGATGACCCACAAGTATAGGGGATCTATCATAGT
Source organism: Thinopyrum elongatum (assembly GCA_011799875.1). Taxonomy (NCBI): domain Eukaryota; kingdom Viridiplantae; phylum Streptophyta; class Magnoliopsida; order Poales; family Poaceae; genus Thinopyrum; species Thinopyrum elongatum. The sequence continues at coordinate 601,944,858 of CM022303.1, read as the reverse complement.
CCTTTCGATAAGTAAGAGTGTCGAACCCACCGAGGAGCAAAAGGAAATGACAAGCGGTTTTCAGCAAGGTATTTTCAGCAAGCACTGAAATTATCGGTAACAGATAGTTTTGTGATAAGATAATTCGTAACGGGTAACAAGTAACAATTGTAACAAAGGTGCAGAAAGGTGGCTCAATCCTTTTTATAGCACAGTACAAGCCTGGACAAACTCTTATAAAAAGCAAAGCGCTCCCGAGGACACATGGGAATTACTGTCAAGTTAGTTTTCATCATGCTCATATGATTCGCGTTCGTTACTTTGATAATTTGATATGTGGGTGGACCGGTGCTTGTGTGCTGTCCTTACTTGGACAAGCCTCCCACTTAGGATTAACCCCTCTCGCAAGCATCCGCAACTACGAAAGAAGAATTAAGATAAATCTAGCCATAGCATGAAACATGTGGATCCAAATCAGCCCCTTACGAAGCAACACATAAACTAGGGTTTAAGCTTCTGTCTCTCTAGCAACCCATCATCTACTTATTACTTCCCAATGCCTTCCCCTAGGCCCAAATCATGGTGAAGTGTCATGTAGTCGACGTTCACATAACACCACTAGAGGAAAGACAACATACATCTCATCAAAATATCGAACGAATACCAAATTCACATGATTACTTATAACAAGACTTCTTCCATGTCCTCAGGAACAAAAGTAACTACTCACAAAACATGTTCATGTTCAAAATCAGAGGATTATTGAATATCATTAAGGATCTGAACATATGATCTTCCACCGAATAAACCAACTAGCATCAACTACAAGGAGTAATCAACACTACTAGCAACCCACAGGTACCAATCTGAGGTTCTGAGACAAAGATCGGATACAAGAGATGAACTAGGGTTTGAGAGGAGATGGTGCTGGTGAAGATGTTGATGGAGATTGACCCCCTCTCGATGAGAGGATCGTTGGTGATGATGATGTCTTCGATTTCCCCCTTCGGGAGGGAAGTTTCCCTGGCAGAACAGCTCCGCCGGAGCCCTAGATTGGTTCTGCCCAGGTTCCACCTCGAGACGGCGGCACTTCGTCCCGAAACCATCCTCTTTATTTTTTCCAGGTCAAAACCCTCCATATAGCAGAAGATGGGCACCGGAGACCTGCCAGGGGGCCCACAAGCCCTAGGGGCACGCCCAGGGGGTAGGGCGTGCCCCCAGGCTTGTGGCCACCTGGTGGGTCCCCCTCTCGTATTTCTTCGCCCAATATTTTTTATATATTCCAAAATAATTCTCCGTAAATTTTCAGGACTTTTGGAGTTATGCTGAATAGGTCTCTCAGATTTGCTCCTTTCCGGTCCAGAATTCCAGCTGCCGGTATTCTCCCTCTTCATGTAAACCTTGTAAAATAAGAGAGAAACGACATAAGTATTGTACCATAAAGTGAAATAACAGTCCATAATGCAATAAATATTGATATAAAAACATGATGCAAAATGGACGTCTCAACTCCCCCAAGCTTAGACCTCGCTTGTCCTCAAGCGGAAACCGAAATTGATAATCATGTCCACATGTTTAGAGATAGAGGTGTCGATAAAATAAAATACGGACATGAAGGCATCATGATCATATTCAGAACAGCAACATATATTGTCATATAATTTCTTATGCTAAAGTAACAATTCGTTCACAAGCTAAAGTATGAAACAAGAACTTTATTGAAAACCAACAAACAATGATCTTGGTCATTGAAACAATTGCAATTTATCATAACATCGGAAAGAGTCAATGTAAGAGCTTTCATATAGCAAGTTTCACATACTCAACTATCATTTAGTCTTTCACAATTGCTAACACTCACGCGATACTTATGAGATCAAAGTTTCAATCGGACACAGAGAAAGATAGGGGCTTATAGCTTCGCCTCCCAACATTTTACCTCAAGGGTAATGTCAACAATAATAGTTCACGAATATCTACATCTGAGTGGATATATATATCTGGATATTCTCCAACATATAGTGCTTGCCAAAAAGAAAAATTGTAAAAAGAATAGGTGATGATCACCATGACTCTTGCATAAAGGTAGAAGGTAAATAAAAGGTAGGCCCTTCACAGAGGGAAGCAGAGGTTGTCATGCGCTTTTATAGTTGGATGCACAAAATCTTAATGCGAAAGAATGTCACTTTATATTGCCGCTTGTGATAAAGAACTTTATTATGCAGTCTGTCACTTTTATTTCTTCCATATCACAAGTTCGTATAAAGCTTATTTTCCTCACACTAAAAGATCATACATATTTAGAGAGCAATTTTTATTGCTTGCACCGATGACAACTTACTCGAAGGATCTTACTCAATCCATAGGTAGGTATGGTGGACTCTCATGGCAAAACTGGGTTGAGGGATTTTGGATGCACAAGTAGTATCTCTACTTGGTGCAAAAGATTTGGCTAGCATAGGTTGAGAAACAAGCTCAACATGTTGGAGGATCCATGACAATATAACTTCTATTCGGATATAAAGAAACACAACCCATTATGTTTTCTTCCTTGTCGAACATCAACCTCTTAGCATATAATATTTTAATGAGTGCTCACAATCACAAAAGATGTCCAAGATAGTATATTTTTCGCTCAAAGGGTTGAAGGGAGATAGTGTATCAAGTTATTCACAAGGGCATATGTGAGACCTCTCTTTCTTTATTACTTCCTATTAATTGCAACAATGACCAAAACTATATGTGAAGTCATCACTTCCCATAAGATCATTATATAATCTTTTTATTTCTTTTATTCTCTATTTCTTTTTCTCAAGATCATAGCAAGAAAGCAAAGCCCTCAACTCAAAACTAATCTTTATTATATAACTCTCGGACTCGATTACATAGAGGGAAGACAAAGCAAAACTCAAAGCTAGATCATACTAAAACTTTATTCTACTAAACCGAGATATAACCAAAAGGATCGAACTAAGAAAAACGATAAAGGTAAAGATGTGATGGCGAGACGATACCGGGGCACCTCCCCCAAGCTTGGCACAAGCCAAGGGGAGTGCCCATACCCATGTATTTAGGTCTCTTTCTTCGGAGGTGGTGATGACGGAGTTGATGCATTCTTCTTCTCCAGCTTGCATCTGAGGCTAAAATTTTCCTCCCTTAGATCTTCATTCTCGAGCTCGAGCATTAATATCTTTTTGCAAAATGCCGCCTTGCTATCCTGCAAAAAACGTGGTGGGATAGATTGGACCTTGGGAAGGCTTGACTTCTTGAATTCCACGTGCATATCGCCAGGTTGAGGTAGTGGATCTTTATCTTTGTCGGAGCTATCGCTCCTTGTTCTCTCCATATTATAGTCTTCCTCCTCCTCCGTTGTCCAGCTGTAATGCTCCACCTCCCCATAGGCCTTTGGGTTTGAGATGTAGTCAGCAACATAGCTCTCTCCCTCAGAATCTTGAGACGACATATTTTCAGATCTACCAGGAAAACAAACGAAACAAGAACTGAGGATTTTGTTGTGGTACGCTGGTCAAAACCTTCGGGAGATTATATAATGAATTTTTACCGACCAAAAAAAGTGTACTACAAGAAAACGGAGTCCAGAGGGCACACGAGGTGGCCACAAGCCTTGGAGGCGCGCCCCCACGGCTTGTCGCCTCCTCTTGCACTTCTCATACTACTATTTATTTTCCTAATTTTTTAAATATTCCAAAATGGAGTAAAATTGCCATTGAAAGAGTTTTGGAGTCGGTTTACTTACCGTACCATACCTACTCCTTTTCAGGGTTCTGGAGCGTTCCGGTAGGTCTCCCTTATGTACTCCTCCGGTGTTATGGTATTAATAATATTGGTTTCAACATTTATGGGAGTACCTGAGATATAATGTTTGATCCTCTGCCCGTTTACCACCTTCGGGTTAGTGCCTTCGGTGTTGTTAATCTTTATGGCACCGGAACGATAAACCTCCTCAATAATGTAGGGACCTTCCCATTTAGAGAGAAGCTTTCCTGCAAAAAATCTTAAGCGAGAATTGTATAGCAAGACATGGTCACCTACATTAAATTCACGCTTTTGTATCCTTTTATCATGCCATCTTTTAACTTTTTCTTTAAATAACTTAGCATCTTCATAGGCTTGGGTTCTCCATTCATCAAGTGAGCTAATGTCAAACAACCTGTTTTCACCGGCAAGTTTGAAATCATAGTTGAGCTCTTTAATTGCCCAATAAGCTTTATGTTCTAGTTCAAGAGGTAGGTGACATGCTTTTCCATAAACCATTTTGTATGGAGACATACCCATAGGGTTCTTATAAGTAGTTCTATAAGCCCATAATACATCATCAAGTTTCTTAGACCAATTCTTCCTGGATCTATTAATAATCTTTTGCAAGATCAATTTTATTTCTCTATTACTCAATTCTACTTGACCACTAGACTGAGGATGATAAGGAGATGCAATTCTATGGTTAACATCAAACTTAGCAAGCAATTTAACGAAAGCACCAAGAATGAAGTGTGAACCACCGTCAGTCATCAAATATCTAGGGACTCCAAACCTCGGGAAAATAACTTCTTTAAGCATTTTAATAGAAGTGTTATGATCAGCACTACTAGTTGGAATAGCTTCTACCCACTTAGTAACATAATCAACAGCAACTAGAATATGTTTATACCCATTAGAGGAAGGAAAGGGTCCCATACAATTGAATCCCCAAACATCAAATGGTTCAATAACAAGTGAATAATTCATAGGCATTTCCTGACGTTTACTAATATTACCAATTCTCTGACATTCATCACAAGACAAGACAAACTTACGAGCATCCTTGAAAAGAGTAGGCCAATAAAAACCAGATTGTAATACCTTGTGTGCAGTTCTATCACCAGCATGGTGCCCTCCATAAGCCTCGAAGTGACACTTGCGTTGGATCTATTCCTATTCATGCTCAGGTACACAATGTCTAATAACACCATCTACTCCTTCTTTATAAAGATGTGGGTCATCCCAGAAGTAATGTCTTAAATCATAGAAAAACTTTTCCTTTTGTTGATATGTGAAGCTAGGTGGTATATATTTAGCAAAAATATAATTGGCATAATCAGCATACCATGGAGCACTATGAGAAGCATTTATGACAGCTAATTGTTCATCGAGAAAGCTATCATCAATAGGTAGTGGGTCATCAAGAATATTTTCTAACCTAGACAAGTTGTCTGCCACAGGATTCTCAGCTCCCTTTCTATCAATAATATGCAAATCAAATTGTTGTAGCAAGAGAACCCATCTAATAAGTCGATGTTTAGCATCTTTCTTTTCCATAAGGTATTTAATAGCAACAAGATCAGTGTGAATAGTTACTTTGGAATCAACAATATAAGATCTGAACTTATCACAAGCAAATACAAACGCTAAAAATTCTTTTTCAGTAGTAGCATAGTTTCTTTGAGCACCGTCTAGAGTTTCACTAGCATAATGGATAATATTTAATTTCTTATCAACTCTTTGTCCTAGAACAGCACCAACAGCATAATCACTAGCATCACACATAATTTTAAAGGGTAGGTTCCAATCAGGTGGTTGAACAATAGGTGCAGAAATCAAGGCTTTCTTAAGTATTTCAAATGCTTCTACATAATCATCATCAAAAACAAATTGAACATCTTTTTGAAAGAGATTAGTAAGAGGCCTAGAAATTTTAGAGAAGTCTTTAATAAACCTCCTATAGAAACCAGCATGACCAAGGAAACTTCTTATACCTTTGATATCTTTAAGACACGGCATCTTTTCAATATATCATCAACTTTAGCTTTATCAACTTCAATACCTCTTTCAGAGATTTTATGCCCCAAGACAATATCTTCATTAACCATAAAGTGGCACTTCTCCCAATTCAAGACAAGATTAGTTTCTTCACATCTCTGCAAAACTCGATCAAGGTTGCTTAAACAATCATCAAAAGAAGTTCCATAAACGGAAAAATCATCCATGAAAACATCAACAATCTTTTCACAAAAGTCATAGAATATAGTAGTCATACATCTTTGAAAGGTAGCAGGTGCATTGCATAAACCAAAAGGCATATGTCTATAAGCAAAAGTACCAAAAGGGCTATTAAAAGTAGTTTTTTCTTGATCCTCTTGTGACACGGGTATTTGAGAGAACCCGGATTAACCATCTAGAAAGTAAAAGTGTGTATGTTTTGATTGTCTTTCTAGCATTTGATCGATAAAAGGTAGAGGATAATGATCTTTCCTAGTAGATTTATTTAATTTTCTAAAATCAATAACCATTCTATAACCTGTGACAATTCTTTATGGAATCAATTCATTGTTATCATTAGGAACAACGGTGATACCTCCCTTCCTAGGGACACAGTGAACATGACTTACCCACCTACTATCAGCAACATGATAAATTATACCTGCATCCACAAGCTTTAGTATTTCATTTATTACCACTTCTTTCATTTTAGGATTCAATCATCGCTGATGATCAACAACTGGTTTAGCATCAGGTTCCATATTAATTTTGTGCTGACATAGAGTGGGACTAATGCCCTTAAGATCGTCCAGAGTATATCCAATAGCTGCTCGGTGCTTCTTCCGAGTTTTCAATAACTTCTTTTCCTCATGCTCTAAAAGGTTAGCACTAATAATAACTTGATATATCTTCTTATCATCAAGATAAGCATATCAAAGTATTAGGCAATTGTTTAAGCTCGAAAACGGGATCACTCTTGGGTGGTAGAGGATCTCCAAGAGTCTCAACACGCAAATTGTGTTTCAAAACAGGCATCTGTTTAAAGAAAATCTCATCTAATTCCCTTCTTTCATTCATGAACATATCATTTTCATGGTCTAGCAAATATTGTTCTAAAGGATCAGTGGGAGGCATAGGAATATAAGCAAGACCGATAATTTAATCTTTATTAGGCAATTCTTTATCATGGGGTTGTCTATGAAATTTGGAGAAATTAAACTCATGAGACACATCCCCAAAACTTACACTAACAATTTCTTTCTCACAATCTATTTTAGCATTAACAGTGTTCAAGAAAGGTCTACCAAATATAATGGGACAAAAATCATCTTGTGGGGAACCAAGTACTAGAAAATTAGTAGGATATTTTATTTTCCCACACAAGACTTCAACATCTCTAACAATTCCAATTGCTGATATAGTATCTCTATTGGCAAGCTTAATAGTGACATCAATATCTTCCATTTCAGCAAGTGCAATATCATTCACAATTTCTTGATATAAGGTAAAGGAAATTGCATTCACACTAGCACCCAAATCACATAAGACATGATAACAATGATCTCCTATCTTAACAAAAACAACAGGCATGCCAACAATAGGTCTATGTTTATCTTTATTATCGGGTGTAGCAATTCTAGCAGCTTCATCACAGAAATAAACAACATGTCCATCAATATTAGCGACCAAGAGATCTTTAACCATAGCAATACTAGGTTCAACTTTAATTTGTTCAGGGGGTGTAGGTGTTCTAGTATAACTCTTATGAACCACAGCTGAAGATTTAGCATGTTCCTTTATCCTAACAGGAAATGGTGGTTTCTCAATATAAGTAGTAGGAATAACAGGATTAACATTATAAGTAATAGTTTCTTCCTCGTCCTTAATGGGTTCTACTATTTTTACTTCAATGGGAGGATGATATTTAAACCACTTCTCCATAGGGAGATCAGCATGAGTAGCAAATGATTCACAGAAAGAAGCTACTATCTTAGAGTCAAGTCCATACTTAGTGCTAAATTCACGAACAGCATCGGTATCCATAAAAGATTTAACACAATCAAACTTAAGGTTTATACCTGACTCCTTACCTTTGTAGTCCTTTTGATAAGTAAGAGTGTCGAACCCAACAAGGAGCAGAAGGAAATGACAAGCGGTTTTCAGCAAGGTATTCTCTGCAAGCACTGAAATTATCGGTAACAGATAGTTTTGTGATAAGATAATTCGTAACGGGTAACAAGTAACAAGTGTAACAAAGGTGCAACAAGCTGGCCCAATCCTTTTTATAGCAAAGGAAAAGCCTTGACAAACTCTTATATAAAGCAAATGCTCCCGAGGACACATGGGAATTACTGTCAAGTTAGTTTTCATCATGCTCATATGATACGCGTACGTTACTTTGATAATTTGATGTGTGGGTTGACCGGTGCTTGGGTGCAGTCCTTACTTGGACAAGCCTCCCACTTATGATTAACCCCTCTCGCAAGCATCCGCAACTACGAAAGAAGAATTAAGATAAATCTAACCATAGCATGAAACATGTGGATCCAAATCAGCCCCTTACGAAGCAACGCATAAACTAGGGTTTAAGCTTCTGTCACTCTAGCAATCCATCATCTACTTATTACTTCCCAATGCCTTCCCGTAGGCCCAAATCATGGTGAAGTATCATGTAGTCGACGTTCACATAACACCACTAGAGGAAAGACAACATACATCTCATCAAAATATCGAACGAATACCAAATTCACATGATTACTTATAACAAGACTTCTCCCATGTCCTCAGGAACAAACGTAACTACGCAGAAAGCATGTTCATATTCAAAATTGGAGGAGTATTGAATATTATTAAGGATCTGAACATATGATGTTCCACCGAATAAACCAACTAGCATCAACTACAAGGAGTAATCAACACTATTAGCAACCCACAGGTACCAATCTAAGGTTCTGAGACAATGATCGGATACAAGAGATGAACTAGGGTTTGAGAGAAGATGGTGCTGGTGAAGATGTTGATGGAGATTGACCCCTTCTCGAAGAGAGTATCGTTGGTGATGACGATGGTTTCGATTTCCCCTCCGGGAGGGAAGTTTCCTCGGCAGAATAGCTCCGCCGGAGCCCTAGATTGGTTCTGCCCAGGTTCCGCCTCGAGACGGTGGCGCTTCATCCCGAAAGCCCCCTCTTTATTTTTTCAAGGTAAAAACCCTCCATATAGCAGAAGATGGGCACCGGAGACCTGCCAGGGGCCCACAAGCCCTAGGGGCTCCCCAGGGGGGTAGGGCGCGCCCCCCAGGCTTGTGGCCACCTGGTGGGTCCCCCTCTAGTATTTCTTCACCTAATATTTTTTTTATATTCCAAAATAATTCTTCGTAAATTTTCAGGACTTTTGGAGTTGTGCAGAATAGGTCTCTTAGATTTGCTCCTTTCCGGTCCAGAATTCCATCTGCCGGCATTCTCCCTCTTCATGTAAACCTTGTAAAATAAGAGAGAAACGGCATAAGTATTGTACCATAAAGTGAAATAACAGTCCAGAATGCAATAAATATTGATATAAAAACATGATGCAAAATGGACGTATCATAGTGTTACATCTTGTAGTTGATTACTATATGGTTTATTTGGTGGAAGATTATATGTTCAGATCCATTATGCTATTTAATACCCCTCTGATCTTGAGCATGAATATCATTTGTGAGTAGTTACTTTTGTTCTTGAGGTAACGGGAGAAATCATGTTGCAAGTAATCATGTGAAGTTGATATGTGTTCGATATTTTGATCATATGTATGTTGTGATTCCCTTAGTGGTGTCATGTGAACATCATATACATGGCACTTCACCATATTTGGGCCTAAGGGAATGCATTGTGGATTAGTTATTAGATGGTGGGTTGCTATAGTGACAGAAGCTTAAACCCTAGTTTATGTGCTACTTCGTAAGGGACTGATTTGGATCCATATGTTTAATGCTATGGTTAGATTTTATCTTAATACTTTTCTTGCAGTTGCGGATGCTTGTGAGGAGGTTAATCATAAGTGGGAGGTTTGTTCAAGTAAGAACAGCACCCAAGCACCGGTCCACCCACATATCAAATTATCAAAGTAGCGTACATGAATCAAACCAACATGATGAAAGTGGCTAGATGAAATTCCCGTGTGCCCTCAAGAACGCTTTGCTTATTAAAGAGACCGTTTTGGCCTGTCCTTTGCCACAAAAGGATTGGGATACCTTGCTGCACTTTATTTACCATTACCGTTACTTGGTTGTTACAAATTATCTTGCTATCAAACTACTTGTTACCGACAATTTCAATGCTTGCAGACATTACCTTTCTGAAAACCACTTGTCATTTCCTTCTGCTCCTCGTTCGGTTTGACACTCTTACTTATCAAAAGGACTATGATTAACCCCCTATACTTTTGGGTCATCACCCGTGGATACAGCTAGCCATGGATTGTGTAAGAATGGTGGAAAGGAAATAAACTTTATTTTCTGTTTGGGAACCGCCTATGATTTATCTGGCATGATAGATATTGGGAATTCTCGGTTGTCTTTGTTGACAGGAAAAGCATGCCTCTCAAAATAATTTTATCTCTCAATTTAAGCTATGAGCTCTGGCACCTCTACAAATCTCTGCTTCCCTCTGCCAAGGGCCTTCCATTTACTTTTATGCAATTTTTTATTTTAATTTTGAGTCTCCATCTTCTCTTATAAAGCACCAACTAGGGAACACTATAATCATTCTTTTTCATTGGATGTAGCTAATATTTGAGTGTGTTTCATGAATGGATCAATGATTGACCATAATGGGCTAGGGATAGCTTTCTTTAGCGTTGATATTTTGAAAGACATGGTTGCTTGTTGATATGCTTGAGTATTTCTGTATTCATGTCAAATTATAGACTATTGCTTTGAATCGTTCAAGTCCAAATGTCCATGCTATAAAATAAAAGATTATATGATCAATATGATTGGTAGCATTCCACATCAAAAATTCTATTTTGATCATTTACCTACTCGAGGACGAGTAGACATTAAGCTTGGGGATGCTTGATACGTCTCCAATGTATCTATAACTTTTTATTGTTCCATGCTATTATAGTATCAATCTTGGATGTTTTATATACATTTACAAGCAACTTTATATCATTTTTTGGGACTAACCTACTAACTTAGTGCCCAGTGCCAGTTGCTGTTTTTTGCTTGTTTTTGACTTTGCAGAAAATCAATACCAAACAAAGTCCAAATGCCATGAAACTTTTTACAAATTTTTTTCTGGAGATAAGAGACCCTTGAAGCTTCGGGGAGCCACGAGAAGATGGAGGAGTGGCCCAGTAGGCACCAGGGCATGCCAGAGGCCGGTAGTGGGGCCCATGAGCCTCCGTTTCACCTACCTCCGCCTCTATAAATACTCTAAAATCAGAAAACCTACCAGGGAGTCCACGAAATACTTTTTCCGCTACCGCAAGCCTCTGTTCTCGAGAGATCCCATCTGGGGACCCTTTCTGGCACTTTGTCGGAGGGGGGAATGATCATGAAGGGGTTCTTTATCAACCTTGCTGCCCCTCCAATGATGCGTAAGTAGTTTAGCACGGACCTATTGGTCCATAGTTAGTAGCTACATGGCTTCTTCTCTCTTTTTGATTCTCAATACAATGTTCTCCTTGTTCTTGGAGATGTATTTGACTTTTTGCGGTGTGTTTGTTGAGATCCGATGAATTGTGAGTTTATGATCAGATCTATCTATGAATATTATTTGAGTTTTCTCTGAACTCTTTTATGCATGATAAATATAGCTTTGTATTTCTTCTACGATTTATTGGTTTGGTTTGGCCAACTAGATTGATTTATCTTGCCATGGAAAGACATGCTTTATAATGGGTTCGATATTGCGATGCTCAATCCCAGTGACAGAAGGGGACATGACACGTATGTATCATTGCTATTAAGGGTAAAAAGATGTGGTTTATTCATACGTGAGTTTGTCTTGTCTACATCATGTCATCTTGCTTAAAGCATTACTCCGTTTTTCCATGAACTTAATACACTAGATGCATGCTGGATAGCGGTTGATGTGTGGAGTAATAGTAGTAGATGCACGTTTCGGTCTACTAATCTTGAACGTGATGCCTATATGTTTGATCATTGCCTTGGATATCATCATAATTATTTGCTTTTCTATCAATTGCTCAATAGTAATTTGTCTACCCACCGTATGCTATTTTCTCAAGAGAAGTCTCTAGTGAAAACTATGGCCTCCGGGTCTATCTTTTATAATATATTAAATCTAATTTTTTTTTCTGCAATTTTCTTTTATTTATTTTATTTTGTATTTTGTCAGATCTATCTATCAAAACCAATACAATTTAATCTTGCTCGTAACCATTGAGGGATTGACAATCCCTCTATGCGTTGGGTTGCAAGTATTTGTTGTTTGTGTGTAGGTGTCGTTTACATAGTGTTGCTTGGTTCTCCTACTGGATTCATAACCTTGGTTTCATAATTGAGCGAAATACTTATCTTTACTGTACTGCATCATCCCCTCCTCTTCAGGGAAATCCCAACACAGCTCACAAGTAGCAATCGGCATATCATATGATTTGTGAGACAAAGCAGCAAAGAGAGAACTGGCTGGAGGGAAGGGCACATGTTCCATGGGAAGGGGCAGACATGTTTGGTTTGTAAATCCTCCAGACAATCTTTGTAAGTATCTCTATTCTAGCTAATCAATAAAGCTTCGTCATTACGCTCAAGAAAAAAAAATCCTTATCCCGAACAGAATTCACGACCTGAATGTTGTGGTGGCTAGAGTATTTTGTGTTAAATAGTTTGTCACGGGTTCGACTCCTGGCGGACATGTTTTTTGTTGGGTTGATGATTTTCGATTTTCGCATATATGTGCAGTGCGTCGGGTTTTTCTTCTAACCCACATAAAAAAATATGAGTGTGTTTTCTATAAGAATACGTCATGCAGTCACTAACAGGTGGGGTCATACACATGGATACACATGCATACGTGTACTGTGATCGTATCTGCATGCTTGATTCAAGTTAGGTGACCACTAACCGTATGTTGAAACTTTTACCATCAAACTGAACATGCGACGCAAGTTTTATGCCTCCATATGATATTACCTCAAATAAGTAATAGATAATTACTCGTGCGTTGCAACGGGAGTATAAACATTATAGTAGTTTAGCCCATGACTATACGTCTATTATTACATTGTTGTGCTAAAATCTTAGAAAAAATTTGTATGTAATCACCAAGGTTTACCTGCCATCTTATTGGTAAAGCACTTATTTGGTACGAATTTATTGACTTACCAAAGAAATATATTTTTATTTTGGTAAGTTAATAAAACATGGGATAATAGATTCTATTTTTAGGAAAATTGATCGGAGAAAAATCAGAGATGGGAGGAAAAAAATCAAAGAAGAGAATGGAAGAGGGGGGAGATATGTAAGGAAGGTTGGACGAAGGAGAGGTGAAATGAGATAGATATTCTTTGTACTATCTCTACTCCTAACTAGTAAGTGTGCACGTGCAACGCACGTCTATTTGGACTAATAAGTGTGCACGTGCAACATGTGTCTATTTGGATTAACACATTATACTAAACTTAATACAAGACAATTTATTCATAAATTTGAAATTTCCCTATAAAGTACACAATCTCTTATTCCCAACTCATACAAATAATTTGAAATATCGTTTCTCTTTAATCAATATCGTTTCTCCTTAATCAACATGTCTCCTGTATTAAAAGGCCACCCACTTTTCCCAATGTATAAAACTCAAATTATTTAGAAGATTCATCATGATTCTCCATATGCACACATTTATGCAAGTATAATCACACCTGAAAATGTCACTTAGGACAAGCTAAGGAACCGTTTCAGTGCCAACAAACTCCAGTCAAGAATTATTATTACAATTGAGTGTCAACCACAATAGTGGGAAGAGACCTCTATGGTTTGTTGAAAAGAGGAAGCCATTCTCAGATAGAGAAGTGTAGAGATGTCTTGACTGCATAGAATCAGCTGTGAAACAAGACAAAAAAATGCTAGTTGGACCATCCGACTCTACTATTGCACCACAAGTGTCGTAATGTCTGGAAGCAAGAAAAGTGACTTACTTTATTATGAAAATAGAACATGTAAACCAAATAAAAATTACAGTGATAAATTGCATAATTATACTTGTTATTCACTGGACAAAAGCATTAATATGACAACTTGGAACAGTTACTTGAGTACTACACATTTCTTTAAGGGCTCAACATTCTAAAAAATTTACAATATAACAAATATCCTCTCAGTTTGTAGCAATAACGATACGAAGATAAATAATTTGGAAATGGTCTTCAACATGCGTAGGCTACCACTTGTAAGAATAACAGTGGCAAAAAAGGCCAACAAATGCCGGTTTAGAAAGAAAAAAACTGCAGACATGCTTCCAATTTTAGCAACTCTAGTGGATAAAACATACCTTACCTCTCAAGTCAGGAAATAGTCAAATGAAAAATGTACTTCTTATAAGTAGTAGAGATGAAGTCATAAGGATTATGATTCAAGATATTCGGAGAAACATGGTTGGTCTCTCTGTATGATGCGAACTAGTCACCTCTACCAAAGTGGTCGTGCGTAGTATGTAATGTAGAGTGCAATAATGAAATAAAATAAATGATATGAGAATTTACCATGACCACAAAATATCCTACATTCGTCATCATCATAATCAACATGCATTTTTTGCTTCTCTTGTATGTGGTCCAAGTTTTCTATCAGGAAAACATGTTAACTCAACTATAGATAAGGACGGTATGAAAATGCTCATGTAAAATTACAATTGCCATGTATCTGTTGGACAAACAAATACACTTATGCAAACTTCAGGTTTTTTTAGTAAAACTTATGCGAACTTTATTTTTTTTCACTAAAACTTATGCAAACTTCTGGGTTTTTTTCCAGTGAAACGTAATTTCATGACTGCAAGTAAGGTCTTGGTTCAGCGAATTTGTCTGTGAGTTCACTGTGTAGTTGTGAGTTGGCCATGTAATAACCGGTAGTCAGTACTTAAAAAAACAGGGATGTCTGTTGCAGGTACGTGAAAATCAGTGAAAAAATAAAGAAAGAAAGAAGGCATTGGTTGCCTGAAACCCAACTGTGTGTGCTCCAGCGCTCCTCTGTTTCTCATTGCCTCATCTCTAGTTCCTGTACTGTACTTCTAGATGTGTCACCACCGGCGAGGTAGCGATGACAGTAAAAAAACAACACTCGGTACTTACCTGATTAGTGTGTGCGTGCGGCGCGTTCGCGTGAAGGCGAGCGTCTCCGTCGTTCAGGCCTGTGAGCGGCCACGGCGACCGTGTCCTCTCACCAGCTGGGCGGCGTTGTCGACGCAGGTGAGTCAGTCGTCCAGCTTTGAGGCGGCGGCCTCCATGCACCGGGGCGTGGGGAGTTCCAGCGTCCGACGAAGGTAGGATGTCTTTGGACGACGTCGTCCACGCGTGAGTACTGGACAAGCGTGTCCAACGGAGCAGCACGCATCAGAGCTGAGGGAGTCGGCGGTGGCTTCGGGCGAGTGAGATGGGGCCGTGATTAGCTTCACCTGCTGCGCAGTGGCCGAGACCTGCGCCGCCCTGGGGACGACGATGGTTGGCGACCAGGCGAATCTACATGCATGGCTGTGGGGGCGAATGCCCCCACTCGATTTTTTTGGGCCGCTTATACCGGTCCAGGATACTCAGCGTTGCCCCCACTTGAAGGGCGTCGGCGGTGGGTGGTTGTCAGCGTGGGTGTTGTGGACGGAGCTGAAGTCGACACGGATGCCGGTGGTTCCCGGAGAGCATGCCCAGGACGTGGACGAAGTCGTTGCAGTCAGTACAAGAGTGACCTGGCCTCCAGGCAGAAGACGAAGGCGGCGGCGACACGTGTGTGTGTGTGTGTTCGGAGGAAGCCGCAGCTCCTCCTCGCGTGTCTCCCACTGTGGCTCGCGTGGGTGGTGGGCTGGTGACGGCAGGCGACTCGCGATCGCGATTCCTTGATAGGAGACGATAGGATGCGCTCGCGATTAGTTTCCTAGTAATTAGATGCGTTTGTGATTAGTTATCTAATAGGATGCGTCCGTGATTAGTTTCCTAATAATTAGATGCGTCCGTGATTAATTTCCTAATAGGATGCGCGCGTGATTATTTTCCTAATAATAGGATGCGCCCGTAATTAGTTTCCTAATAATAGGATGCGTTTGTGATTAGTTTCCTAATAATTAGATGCGCCCGTGATTAGTTTCTTAATATGATGTGTCCGTGATTATAGTTTCCTAATTGACCAGGCGTGAACTTTCATATTTTCCTCCGCGGTGGAGTACGGTCAGTCAATGTAAATTGCTAAGTGTACACAGAGAACGGATTAGGTTAAGGCTAGCCGTTAGATTGAGTTTAGTGGGACTAATCATGCGAAGGTAATGTATCCGAGTACGTTTTGTGGGGTGCACTTAGAGAAGATAATGTTTGCTCTTTTATAAGTAGTATAGATGGAAGAGTCTGTTGTCGTTTCGTCTCGTCACCCCCCCCCCCCCCCCCCCCCCTCGATCGATACCTCCATCAGATCCCATCCCCACCGATTTTTTTATCTCCCCTAAAAAACTGGTACGCATCAAACCAGGGAGAAAAAACCCACGCTTTCCTAATCAAATCAAAATATACTTCCACATTTTCCTAATCAAATCAAATCCGATTGATATATTGATTACATTAGGAAACATAACTTTCCTGCATTGATTAGTAGTACAATATATTGTTTCCTTCCTTCCCACGTTCAAAACTTTCCTCCATTGATTAGTATACATCAAGCTATTGTTTCCTTCCTTCCTCGTCACGTTCAGAAAACATATTTTAATTTTTGAATCGGGCCTCCTGATTTGGGCGGCGAACTGTACTTCGACACAGCGTGTAGCTGTTGAAGACGGACGCGTGAAGATCAGACGGGCGAACCCTGCAATGGCCACACCACACAACAGTAAGTGCAACTGCCCTGGCCTGCAATTGCTACCTGCCACCTCCCTGATTTGCACTTCACCTTCCCTGCCGCCTGCCACCTCTCTGATTTCTCTGATTTGAACTTCGCCTCCTGGCACCTGCACACCAATGAAGCATGAGGCAGGCCAATGGAAAACTTGCGTATTTAGAAGACACCATATTATAATAGCAGAAGCACCAGCATATTTGTTAAATTTAAGAGAGTCCACTGATGGAATTTGTTTTTTAACGTACGTTTATACAAAACACCATATTATAATAGCAGAAGCAACAACATATTTGTTTAATTTAAGAAGGGCGGCTGATGGAATTTGTTTTTGAACGTACGTTTATAAAAAACACCATATTATAATAGCAGAAGCAACAGCATATTTGTTTAATTTAAGAAAGGCGGCTGATGGGATTTGTTTTTAAACGTACGTATGTAAAAGACATCATATTATAATAGCAGAAGCACCAGCATGTTGAGCAACCTTGGCTTTTGTAGTGAACTTCTCCAGGAACCTTTTCTTTCAAATGGGTACAGCAATCAAGAGGCTCTGCTAATAGTAGTCCTGTCCAGTTCGCATGCTTTTCCTTATGGGGCCAAACCGAGCACCAACATAAACAAACTCATCGGTCTCTCTGTTTTTGACCCAAGTTTGCACCTTTACCTGATAACAAGGTGAGGAAACAAAATTTGAGAACAGGACTTTGTCCATTAAAAAGAAGTACATGCTAAAGTATAGAATCTCCGTCCGGAAATAAGAAAGAGCTGCGGCGTTGAGGACAAAGAGAAGCATCGTAGATTCAGCGACGACCATACTTTTCCCGAGTTGATGTCCGCACTGCACCCTCACGCGTTGGCTCCTCTTGTGTCAACCTTGCATCCCTCCTGTTGTTTACTTATTAACACTTAAAGGCAAATAGCTACTTCCATCTAGGTCAGTCCCACAAGAACCATAATAATTAGCTAAATTTAATGAGGCTCTGAGTTGGTAACATAAAAGACCAGGTGGAACACATGAGTCATGGTACTTATGACCAGACCACTGATTATATAAAAAGAAAAGATAAGTGCACGGTAGACTGTAAACCTGTTCAAGTGGATTACGCGCACAGCAGTGTATCAACAACTAATTGGGTGGATGTCGGAAATGACTATGGACATCAGAATACCTCGTTATGATGCTTCAAGTTGGATCATCAGTATCACCCATTCACCGTGTCTAGAAAATATCCACTTGAGGAAACTCCAGCAGCTTCATAGAAGACTTGACTTAAGAGAGTCCGCCGATCGAATTTCTACTGGATCTCTTGTTTTGCCACCTGAAACTCTCTGTCATGGGAATTGGAAAACTTAGAAAGCAAAGGAACAGTCAGGTAGGGAGTAATATGTTGATGTAACCAGTACTTGATCTCAAGAATACATTGATTGATTTGGAAGGGACCAAAATTGCACCTAATGTTGGACCTAAACGGTGATAAAAATAGAAAATATCACTCTATTTATAAAAAATACACTTATGTTTGAACTGTGCGTGCTTATGAAATAATATTGTCTACTGGATTTCAATGTAACATGCATTATGTTTCTAATCACTGGTACAGCGAGGTGCTATACAAACGGTTTTTAACCCCTTTTCGCGGGAGCATTTTGAACCGTCGCCAAGTGAGTGACTGCGATAGGGGGGTCCTTCCCACACGACCCAGAAACCGTCGGGGATAGGCCTTCTGGTCACACACGCTCAGCAAAGTGAGGTCGTGTGCGACGGGCGAGCGATCAAATATGGTTATACGTACAATTGTGCTAAAAAAATATAATTATACAGGCCAAATCGTTTCCGGTCATAAGTACATCCCACACAGTCAGTCCCGGCTAAAAGTTTCCGTTCGTATATACATTCCACAAAGTCAATCCAAGGAATACGTTTCCGTTAGTATGTACGTCCCACACAATTAATCCAAGAAGTACGTTTCCGTTCGTATATACATCCCACACAGTCACTCCAAGGAAAATATTTCCGTTCGCAGGTATATCACACACAATTTTCCCCATTAAATTATTTGTGATAGCATTGCCATTGCACACGATATTAACAATCTTATCGTTTGCGTTATTGAATGCATCACACATGGTGCGTAGAAGAAACTGTGTGGCAAAGGTTGTCCATCACACACATTTTTTATGTGATAAACATTTGCGCAAGGTGGCCTAACGCAAACAGTTTTCAAGAGGATGTCGTGTGTGATTGTTCATTGATCCAACACGATTTATTCCTAGAAACTGTGTGCGTTGCCTGAGGTCATCGCCCACGGTGTTTTCTCAATAACCGTTTGCAATAGAAAAACCCAATTAGCAGGCTAATTGTCCTATTATTAATAATCCATTTATTAATCTAATTGACATTTCATATTAAGCACACAATATATTTCATTTTCATATTAAGGAAGCAGGATTTCATAATTGAAATACATCAGAGTACAACATCATATAGGTTCAGCACTCAGCTACCCCATTACATAACTGTACCAGCACCAAGTTTCACATGCAACATCTATAACCTTTCGAAATTAGCATCATAGACGGTACATAGACAGATGAATCTCATCTGGAAAACTGCTGAAGGGGAAAGCGAATATTGGGCCTTCATTGATGTTGAAGGTCTTTGCAACTTTAGGCCAGTGCCTGTGGATGATTGAGCGTCCATCCTTCGTCCTCTTCAGGAACATTTCAATATTGAACCGTCGTTGTTGTATGAATACCTTCCTCGCCTCCTGATCATACAGGTGGTTTGAGAGGTAATCATCAGTGAACTGCTTTGGAAAGGTCTGGAAACAAGGATGTGCATAAATATATTCTCTATATTGAAAACGAGGCAAAGGAATAACAAAGGCAATGTATAATAGTTAGTACCATCCTGTAGTGAACTGATATCTTATTCATTGTGCAGACAAAGATCTTGTTCTTTTTTGTCGCTAATTTCTTTATCCTAACAATCTTTCTGAGTTTCTTGACTTGACTGATATTCATGGACTACTCATTTCCCCATATGCAAAAAGGGTCGAATAGTGGGTCAAAACCTCTGACAGCAGGACCTACATGTGCAAGACCAAATTGTTAAAAACCTAAATATTAGAATGGTTCCTGCAATTGCACAATAATGTGATATTAGACAAAGGACCATGCATGTGCAAACCTCGATTGTAAACCTCAGTGCTTCCCATTGTTTCCCGGCAACACATATAAGGTAGTTAGTGAATAGGTTAAGTGAGGGTTCGCATGCTATCAGTAAAATATGTTGATGAAAAATAAGCACATTGCAGATTCATCAGTTCAAGCCACATGGAAAACCCATTTATCCAAACCAAGCATGATTAAGAATTAGGAAATATAGCAATTGTATATGTTTCTCATGTATTAAGTGCAGCCAAATTCGATTTATTCCTCACATACACAACAATCAAAATTCTACCCACGACAATTGGACATCGCATTGCAGAATTGAACCAAGCAGTTAACTAAACACCACAACAAATGAACCAAACATTAACTGAGCACCACATTGCACAATATAACATACTCCTAATAGAAGATCAGGCAGTTAACCAAACCAAGCATGCTTAACAACTTGGAAATGTAGCAATTGTATTTGTTTCTCATGTATTTAGTATAGCCAAATTCGATTTATTTCTCACATGGTATACAATAACAGAATGCACCCACAACAATTGAACATCGCATTGCAGAATTGAACCAAACTATTAACTAAACACCACAACAAATGAACCAAACGTTAACTGAGCACCACATTGCACAATGTATAACATACTAGAAGATCGGACAGTTAACCAAACCAAGCATGCTTGATAACTTGAAAATATAGCAATTGTATTTGTTTCTCATGTATTTTGTAAAGATAAATTCGATTTATTTCCCACATTGAAGACAATACAAAATTGCACCATGAAGAATTGAACACACATTTGCAGAATTGAACCAAACAGTTAACTGAAGACGACAACTAATTAACCAAACAATTAATAAGTGAGCATCACATTACACGATATATAGAACATATACACTAGAGCAGTAGATTGCCTGGTAAAAGTAGATAGGACAATTCACTAGAATTTGTTAAGGAAAGGCAGGAGCAGCACATGCAACGGGTAAACAGAGCATGCTTAACTGGCGTAGCTAGCAAACTGAACATAGGTACTTATAGTGAGCTAATAAGACAAGCTACTCCTCATCGTCGGAGATATCGATGATGATTGGCTCCTTGGACATGGAAGAGGGCGAGGCCTCCACATCATGGGTGCCCTCGTCGTAGTGGTGAGTTGCCTGAGCCGCTCCGGGCACCAACCTGCTGCCTCTCAAGTTGAGGTAAGCACGGGCACGCTGAGACAACACCTCGTAGTCTTCGTCGATGGCACCGACGGTGGCCTCGAGGAAACGCCACGAACTGTCATTTAAAGCAGCCAACCGCGTCGCGGCGTCGGCGCACGAGGCATCGACGGTGGCCCCGACGGCGAGGTGCTCCACCAAGATCTGGGGGTCGGCATGAATGGCAGCCATCGCGACGTTATCCGCACGTGCGACCGAGATTTGCTTCTCCGCTGTCAAATGCTCCTTGAGCTCCTGGCTATACTGCGTGCACCATGGCTTAGGGCGACGCTTATTTGGGGGAGGGGTCGGTGATTTGGGTGGAAGGTGTCGTGCCGGCGGTCGGGGCATGTGGGATGTGGAAGGAGGAGGAGGATGAGGGTCGGGTGTGGATTACCTGCCTGGATCGACGAGGCCGAGCAGCGTGAAGGAGGGTCGCCGGCGAGGAGGCGGCGCTGCAAGCAAGGAGTGAAGGTTTCAACTTGGAAAGGAAGGCGGAAATAGGGGAAATGTGGCTTTTGGTAAGGGGAGGGGGCGGGGAGGTAGATATTTCCGTGGAAGCCAAATTTTTTGAATCGGTGCAGCGAAAAAACTGGCGCGCAAAGTGTCATCAGACACGGTCCCTTATTCAGCACTGTGTACGATATGTGAACATCACAAACGATTCATATAGCTTAACCCGTGTGTGATGAGTTTGAACGTCAAAAATTTTGGTTCGAATTTCCCTGGTTAGAGTGGTCATCCACATCATTGCATAATTTGGGTACACAAAGGAGACTACAGCACACCCACACTTCTTAATCGAGCAAGTTCAGCAATTAAAAAGAGCTAGCTGACCTAAACATTACTCTAACAAATTAAAGACCGGTGCTCTTAATTAAACAAAACAAAGAGTACTACTACGGCTAGTGCTCGTCGATTTCCGCCGCCTCCTCCATGTCCAGCTCGCGCCCGACGATCTCCTGGGGAAGGGGCTCCATGGCATCCATCGCACCATACTCGGCAAGCATCTCGTCATCCGCATCCGCCATCTCTTTGGAAAAGACCACCACGAGATGGACGTGGGCGGCCGCGATCTGGGCTTGAACGGGCTCCGTCGTGGCAAGGTATGCCGTGGAGGAACGGACGGCTGCTCAAACTCTCTTGGTCATTGCCAACTCTTCGGCCATGGGTTGCCGACCGTTGTCGGAGAAGGTTCGTTCGATTTGTGCGGTGACCGCCACGAGCTGGGCGTGGGCGGCCTCGACATGGTCGTGGGCAGCCTCCATTATGGCTAAGGCCGCCGCTGCGGAACGGACAGCTGTTGTGCCGCTCTCGCCAGTTGCTATCCTCGAGGCAGATGTTGCTGCCGCCACCTGAGAAGCAACACCGGCCATTTGGGCTGCCTTGGCCACAAGATCGCAGATTGCGGCCGCGCTCATGCAGCTTGTTAGCACACGCATGGTGGTTGCGGCCGCGCTCTTATCGGAGTGGGCCACTGAAGTTGCCCTCACGACGCGGGTCCACGTCCCCATCTTTCACCGGCGACGATTGAACAGTGAAATGATATTTGGGGAGTGAGCTAGTGTGCTTGACACGCCGACTATGGACTGTAGCTGATGCACCTTCTCGCGTAAGCCATAGGCGTACTATACGGTTGGTGATAATAAACTGTGTGCGCTCTACTTGGTTTTTCATCTTGATTTGAATTACATAATGGGGTGAGAGCGACAAAGGAGGGTGTTTGAATTGCTAGAACTTTTATCTGCAGTGAAAATGCAACTATAGGTGTGTCGTCAAAAAATTGGAATTATTCAGGGTTCGTTTGGACATTTTTATACATTAACTTGGTTTTCTAGCCATGCAAGAAATGGGGATGAATTTCGAACACCATGGCACCGTGGCTCTCCGGCAAACGTTGAGGTACTTGCTTTTGTAATTCTAGTAAATCCAACAGCTGTCTGAAATTCATGAACCTTGGCATGCTATCATGGAATGGCATCAACATGCTGGGGTAAAAAATATTGTCCCATTTGGGGCAGGTTATGGTATAAGCTTCTCACAAACCAGAGCTTCTCACAAGAAGCCTCATGGTTCCGTTAGGGAAACGTGTCACCTTTGTGGACAAAACGATATTCGTCGCCTCTTCTTGCTTTCAATTTTTTTTCTGGTGTCAACATAGAATAACAGGAGTGTCGTGTTAAATTTTGGAATTTTTGGGGATCGTTTAGACATTTTTATACGTTAACTGAGTTTTCTAGGCATTTATGTGCGTAATTCAAAATTGAACTACATGCACATGCTCCAGTGCAAAAAAATGGGTTGAAAAATCAAATGTGTGTCCTTGGTTGCAAGCTTAGGTCACATGCAATAAATGAGAATGAATGTCAAACACCTTGACTCTGTCGCTCGGCCGCTAACATTGAGATACATGGTTTTAAAATTATAGTAAATTGGAAACTCGTCTAAAATTCATGAAACTTGATATGATATCATGGAACGGCATCGACATGCCGTGGTAAAAATATTGTCCCATTTGGGGCAGGTTTGGGCATAAGCTTCTCGCAAACCAGAGTTTCTCACAACAAGCCTGATGGTTTCAGTAGAGAACGTGCCACCTTGGGGGATGAAACGATATCCGTTGCCACTTCTTACTTTTAAAAATTTTCTCGTGTCAACATAGAACAACAGGAGTGTTGTGTCAATTTTTGAGATTTTTCGGGGTTCGCTTGGACATTTTTATACATTAACTGAGTTTTCTATGCATTTATGTGTATAATTCAAATTTGAACTACATGCACATGCTCCAGTGCATATAAATGGGTTCAAAATTGAAATGTGTGTCCTTGGTTGCATGTTAAGTCCCATGCAAGAAATGAGAATGAATGTCAAACACCTTGCCACCGTCGCTCTGCCGCTAACATTGAGATACAAGGTTTTTAAATTCTAGTAAATCGAAAACGTGTCTGAAATTTATGAAACTTGACATGCTAGCATGGAACAGCATCAACATGCCGTGGTAGAAATATTGTCCCATTTGGGGCAGGTTGGGGTATAAGCTTCTCACAAACCAGAGCTTCTCACAACAAGCCTCATGGTTACGGTAGGGAACGTTTCACCTTTCTGGACGAAACGATATGCGTTGCCTCTTCTTGATTTCAATTTTTTTCTAGTGTCAACATAGAGCAACATGAGTGTTGTGTTAAATTTAGGAATTTTTCGGGGTTCGTTCGGACATTTTTATACATTAACTGAGTTTTCTATGCATTTATGTGCATAATTCAAATTTGAACTACAGGCACATGCTCCAGTGCATGTAAATTGGTTGAAAAATCAAATATGTGTCCTTGGTTGCATGCTTAGGTCCCATGCAAGAAATGGGAATGAATGTCAAACACCTTGCCACCATCACTTGGCCGCAAACATTGAGATACATGGTTTTTGAATTCTAGTAAATCCAAAACTCGTTTGTAGTTCATGAAACTTGACATGCTATCATGGAGTAGCGTCAACATGCAGTGGTAAAAAATTTGTCCCATTTGGGGCAGGTTTGGGTATAAGCTTCTCGCAAACTAGAGCTTCTCACAACAAGCCTGATGGTTTCGGTAGGGAACGTGCCACCTTTGGGGACGAAACGATATACGTTGCCTCTTCTTGCTTTCAAATTTTTTCTAGTGTCAACATAGAACAACAGGAGTGTTGTGTCACTTTTTGGGATTTTTGGGGGTTTGCTTGGACATTTTTATACATTAACTGGGTTTTCTAGGCATTTTATGTGCATAATTCAAATTTGAACTACATGCACAAGCTCAAATGCAGAAAAATGGGTTGACATATCAAATGTGTGTCGTTGGGTGCATGCCTAGGTCCCATGCAAGAAATGAGAATGAATTTCAAACACCAGGGCACTGTTGATTGCCGGCAAAACGTTGAGATACTTTTTTTTAAATTCTAGTAAATCCAAAACTCGTCTGAAATTCATGAAACTTAGCATGCTATCATGGAATGGCACCCGACATGTGGGGTATTTTTTGTGTCCATTTTGAGAGAAGGTGCACTAGAATAATAGCCAACAAAGGCATTTTGAAACAAATAGCTGCCACTTTAACATCTCAAACGTTTGTATAATTTAAATCGTGTGCGTTCTGTTAACCATTCACGTGACGCCATGTGTCTCTCTTTTAATGGCTATAGGAAGTGCCGTGTGGACAGCTGCTTGACTGAACGGGAGGCATGCGAGCGCAGTCCGGTGCGCGGGATAACCGAGAGGCGTGCAAGCTGTCCTCCAATGCGCAGGCTCACTGGGAAGCGTGCGAGTTGTACGCTGCGCAGGCTCACTGGGAAGCGAGCCCTTTGACTTCCATGGCCGCCCGCCTTGCTCGCATCCTCTCCATTAATGGCGCCCGAGCCGCTGTTTAATACGGGCCGCCTTACTATTCGCCTCACATTCCCCTCCCTCCCGCAGACCTCCACCAGCGCCATGGCGTAGAAGGATCATCTGCCACTAGTCTTCCAGTTTGCTGAAGTCGACTCTGAGCCGGAGGAGATAGATAATAAGGAGGAATGGGGCCTCATGGACATGGCCCTGAACGAGATGGCCGCGGCGGTTGATGCCCCCGCGCCCGTCCCAGTTCCCATCCCCGCGCCCGCGCCGGCGACCATTTCCGTAGCATTGACGGGCTGGTCGCCGAGCACTATCGCAGAGCTGGAAGCCGCTGGCGTCAGCGAGGTCTCCGCGGACCCACGCGAGCTCATGTACGTGCCAGCGCCAGCGCCCGTGCCCATGCCCGTGCGCGCCCATGCACCCACCACGGCGCCGGTCCCCGTGCGTTTGCCTGCACCCGCCGAGCCTGTGCCCATGTGCGCGGCCCCCTCAGCGGCATGGGACACCGCCGTCGTTCGCTACCTCACAGCGCCGCGTGTTGCCGTCCTCCTGCGCCCCGCCCATCGATCGTGCGACGACATGATGTTTGATTTCCAAGTGAAGAACATTCTGTGCTGCCTTGAAGACTTCAACAACGGCGTCCCGGAGGACGACAACGACAATGCCAACGCGGCACGCCACCTCCGCTGCCGCCGGAATTAGTTTTTTTTGGGGTTTAATAATGTATAAGTGTATCTCGATCATATGAATATAAATTCGCAATGTGACTGAATGAAAGATATGGTTTGAACGAACTTGCGTTTTTCTCTCTGAATGTACAGACTTATCAAACGATTTTCTTTAAAAACAACGTAAATGGTTTTTAAATAAAAAACAATCATCGCAAACATTTTAGATAGAACACCTGTATGCAAACCGACAGCTTCCCCAGGAAGCCAAGGGAAAATGTGCCGAGCAGGATTTGTGCAGCTCTTGATCGCAAACGTTTTAGATAGAACACCCGTATGCAAAGTGAGAGCTATGGTCTTCCCCAGTAAGCCATGGGAAAATTCACAGCGCAGGATTTGTGCATCTCTTCAACGCAAATGGTTCAGATTTAATACGGTATGCAAAGCCAGACTTTAGCGCTAAGCCAAGAGAAAATGTGTAGAGCAGGATTTGTACATACCTTCAACACAAACGGTTGTTTGGGACGACCCATGTGCAAGCACGTACAGACAATTTGGTAAGATTTGCATCTGTCATATTGGGTATATTGCCATTTGTCAAACTGGAAAGATTGACATTTGTTGATCTTGTAACATTGCCATTTGTCAAGCTTGTAACACTGCCATTTGTCAAAATATGTAGCTAAAAATCACTAGCACTATCTAATTTTTGCAACTAAAATTCAGTAATTAAGCATAAATTTCATTCATAGATTAAGCAGTCATTCTTTTATACAAACAGTTCAACTCGACAGCTGAACCGACCAAACTTTTCCCCAATTGTTGCCAACCACGTACTGAAATAGCTAGTTCAACTATATATACTAGCTAATTTTAAGTACGTTGTATAGTTCCACCACATCTATAGTCAGATGAACTGAACAAAATAGCCTCTAAATACTACTACTACGGAGTGGCTTTGTACTACTTCCGGCAGCCTCTCCTCTACTGAGCGCGCTCAGTAAGAGGCAGAGGAGGAGGAGCCTACCGACGAGCTAGACAACTGCAATACGGTGCCTACCGCTGCTGCACCTTCAGCGACGCTCACCTCGAACGCCCTCTTCCGCTCCATATGACCCCTCTCGAAGTGGTGGTTCTCCTCGTAGATCTCCTGATTCCTCGCCTCTGCGGCCGCATGTGCTGCGGCCACGGCGGCGGCAAGGCTCTTTGCGTGCTCGACAAGGCGCTCCTCCTCCTCCCGCAGGAACTCGATGTAGCGCGCAAGGTCGCTGACGCACGTGCGGGCCTCCACGTCCACCTCTTGCATTTGGGCGGCGGTGGCGGAGCGGGTGATGACCCCGGCGATCGACGGTGGGCTGGCGGCCACGACGGCCGATGATGGGGTGGCGGCCACGACCACCACCTCCCGCCTTTGGGCCGCGGTGGCGGAGCAGGTGATGGCCACGGTGGCCGCCAGTGGGGTGGCGGCCACGATGGCCACCTCCTACCTTCGGGCCGTGGCGGCGGAGCGGACGATGGCCCTGGCTTTCGACGATGGTGTGGCGGCCACGGCGGTAGACGGTGGGGTGGCGGCAACGGCGGCCGGCAACAGCTGTCGACGGGCAGCGGCGGCGGAGCCTGTGGTGGGTCTTCTGCGAACACCCAACAGGGACGCCACTCGCACTACACTACGCCGGGGACTGGGCCGCTGCCGCGGTGTAGCCTCCCAGCTGGAGCTGTCCTCTGATGACGGCGGAGTGGCTGAGCGACGATGATGGACCGGTGCCATTGGAAATTGTGGGAGAAGCAGACGAGATAAGCTACAGGGAGGGAGGGGAAAATGCGATGCAAGACTCGCCGGCCATGAGGGTTTATATAGCAGGCCGGTAAGCATTGGGATTTTGGGGGACTTCACCGAGTCGGGCGGGAAGCTTGCGCGGGAACCTGCGAGGTTGCGCGGGAATGGGCTCACTGACGATTCATTGGCGCCACTTCGAGCCACCGTTTGGCCAAAAGAACGCCCCCGCACGCTGCGCAAGCTTGCGCTGTAAGCCGTCTGCGGCAGCGGGGTGACAAGACATGCGAGAGGAGGACGAAAGGACACATACACATACGGTTAATAAAAAAATGTTTGCGATTTAATTACCTACTACCCCCGTCCTGGTTTATAAGTCGTCTATGTATTTTTGTGCCAAATTTTGACAAGAGATTTAACTAATAAAATACGAATGCATGTCGCCAAAGATTATATCGTTGGATTCGTATTTGAATATAGTTTCCAATTATATAATTTTTATAACATGCATCAACATTTTGTTGGTTAAATTTAAGGTCAAAATATGGCATAGAATATAAAGGGGGCTAATAGACGAAGACGGAGGTAGTAGCACACGGCCGCTCTCTACGCAGCGTCGCAACTGCCGGCTGGCTTGTAGACGACCATTCCCTGCGTGTTCAACTGCTCTATGCGTGTGGTTGCTCGCGGTTGAGGCGGCCGTGGTGTGCTCTCCTCGCATCCCGCCGCGCGCGCTGTGCTCTCGCGTCCCTCCAGGCGCTCTGCCCTCGTCCCTCCACGCGCGCTGCTAGTGTTTAGGGCCAGCGCACGACCACGTACGTTCGTGCTGCCATTATGCATGCGGTTGCGCCGGGCGCGTCACCATGATGCAGTTACCCGCTGCAAAAACTGCCATGCGGGCGCGTCGAGAATCCAGGCCGCACGGCCCCCATTTATTCATGTGGCCATTTACCTTCATCTCTCGTGCCACACGACACAATAAGCACACCCACGACGACACATACAGAGAGGACATCCAGCGGTTCCAATGGCGCTCCCCGTGACATCCATCATCCCAGCGGCCGACGACGACAACGGGGGGCAGTTCACCACGCATCACGTAGTGGACACCCACGTGAGGGGGAAGGCCCTCTCGGTGGTGTACACGAACGAGCCGGTCTCGAGGGAGAGCTCCATCCAAACTATGGAGCAGTTGGTTGCTGAGGACAACTACCAAGTGGTCGGCTTCGACATCGAGTACACCATCGGTCGTGCCGGGAACGATCAGAAGGTTGTCGTCGCCCAGTTGTGTGTGCGACATGACGTCCTCGTCTACCACTACCACCTGGCCACAAGGCCTTGCGAGCATTTCTCCAGGTTTATCAACAGCTCCGACTATAGTTTCGCTACGGTGGACACCACCAACGATCTAAAAGCGCTAAAGGTTTCGGGCTTGAAATATCAGAATCTTGTCAACATCCAGGACCACTACAAGGTCTGGGGCAGCGACAACAACAAATAAAACTCCCTAGTTGACCTTGCCTCAGCCATCATCGACCCCTACTACATGAAGATGAAGGATAAGAGCAAGAAGGACAAGAACGCCTGGTACAGTGTCTGTCATCAGAGACTGGATGAACAACACGTCAAGTACGCAGCCAAGGATGCGTACACAAGCTACGAGATGTACAGGCAGATCATTGACATGAGGAAGTGTCTTCTTCCTGCCCCAGACGATGGATCGATCCACAGAGCAGTGGCGGGAGCATCACAAGAAGTAGATGACTAGACGATCGTCTCTCCTAGTTTAGAATGCATGCAATTGTTTATTGAGGTGTGTGCGAATGATCTATATAGTCACTTATGTAATTGGATGTTTATTTTAGTTTATATATATATATATATATATATATATATATATATATGTATATGTATGTGTATGTTATTCTTCTTTAGACAGAGCAAATAACACGGCTCATTAGCAGCAATCGTCTGTGTTATTATTGGTCTTCGCACACATTTCTGATTACGGACCTGTTTTCCGCGTATCACACACATCTTGTTCAGTTGAACTGTTTCTGTTGTCTTGGCTCATCGCAAGTAGTTCATCCGAGTGAACTGTATGCCCTCCATCGCACACACCTTGATCTGGCTGACCGTTTCTATTGTGTTGCCTAATCACACACAGTTCATCCTATTGAACTGTATGCCGTATATCGCACACACCCTCATCTGGCTGTCCATTTCTGTTGTTCTGCCTCATCGCAAACAGTTCTGCTGGATTAACCGTATGCCACGTATCGCACACGCAGCTCTAATCTGAACCATGTTTGATGTCACCGCCATCGCAAACATTTTGTATCTTTTATTACATCACCGTTTGTGATTAATGCATCGTACATAGTTTCGTCGAAGGGTCTCTGATTGGACTGTCGCGTTTGGACTAACCTGCAGTAGTGAATGGATAGTGGTTACAAATAATAGTTGCTGCTCTCTTTTGGAATACCTAATGTTTTGTTTAATTTCTTTTTTGAGCGCCGACAGACCATGCCTCTCGATGATAAGGAGGCACCAAATATGTGCCGACCCCCTGATGGTGATACTTCTACCCGAGCCCCTCTTGGTGACATATCTAATTGTGATCATCATTTCCAATTGACTCCAATGACAGTGCCAGGTATTTGTCAGCATTTTTTGTTATATTTATCGTAATTGCCATGCATGTTTTCTGAGATTTCCCCTCTATTATTAATTGGTTCTAACATTGGTAGCGTCGCACGACCTTACCCTGTATGGATCTCGCTGGGAAAGGGTAAACCTTGCTAAGCAACACAGACGTATCAAGGAAAATGAAAAGATCGGTGAGAAAAATGCTAGCGGACGCCCTCTTAGCAACATCTCCACTATTGATCGACTCTCCAACTCGAATCCAGGTATAATCGCACGACAGAACCTCAAGGGTAATTCTTACTATCTTTTGTGTGGAGGTGCTCTCCACTGGTTTTAATTTCCTGGCTACTCATTTCAGTAGAGATTAGAAGACAAGAACCATTGCATGCCACGATATATGACCGTGACATATCATGTACCGATCAAGGTGCTGATATGGTTCATCATGATGGAGAACATAACATGACCTCATCGTCAGAAAGAAGGGACGTTATAAACGCGCAGAGAAGGGCAACTTGTAAGGAGAAATAGGATACCATCACAAGCACAAAGGGGTAAGAGAAACGCTAAACGACGGGCAGCGTACAAGAGGAGAAAGGGTCAAACAAGCCCTAGTCATTCACATTCTTTACTCCCCTTATTATGTCCTTTAGCATTGAGCCAATATTTACTACCTCCGCATCGCTGCAGGCGCCTACATGGACGATAATTCCATCCTCATGGCTTCGGTGAATGGCTCTCCCACGGCTATATCTGCATGCACATACACAAGCACCTAGGAAACAGATTGTAAATCTTTGCTCTTCACTACTCCTTCTTTATTTATGCAATGAACATTTAATTACTAATCAGTGTCATGGGTGATAATGATGGGTGCAGGTGCCTACCTAAGCAGGACCATGGGTGGTAATGCCACACAGCAAAGCAATGTTCCTCTAACAAATGCTGATACGGTTCATGATGATGGAGAACATAAATGGACCTCAGCAGATGAAAAAAGGGATATTCTAAACACCCGAAGAAGAGCAGCTTATAAGGCAAAAAAAGAACAGGAAAGATGTTTTGGTTATGTGCCATCACAAGAAAAAAGGGATGAGATAAATGCTAAACGACGGGCAACGTACCGGCAGAAAAAAGAAGGTCAACCAAGCCCCATTCATGTTGTGTCCCAAGAACAAAGGGACCTTATCAACGAACAAAGACGATCAACTTACCAATTGAATAAGGAACACATAAGCGTGCATAGGAAAGAACGTTGAGATAGCTTGACGACCGAGCTAAAGTCTGAGAGGAGTGCTTAATGCAGACAGCGCGAGAAGACTAAGCAGAACACCCCATGCGCTGAATCCATTGCAATGGTTCGTCTAGATGTAAGTACCTCAGCTTTAGCAAGCATGGGTGGCTACACCTTCAAAGAAGATGGTATTCTCTTGTATTTACTCCACTTACTATGTTCTTTAGCATTTAACAAATATTTACTACCTCCTCATCGCTGCAGACACCTACTGTTGCAGTGCCATTGACGATAATGCCATCCTCATGGATTCAGTGGATCAAAACAATGATCGACAAGTACATGCCTCTCCTATGGCTGTGTCAGCACGCACAGACAGATGCACCTTTGAAACGGATGGTAAAGCTTTGACCTTCACTCCACCTGCTTTCTTTAGGCAATGGACAATTATTTACTAAGCAATGCCATGGATGATAATGATATGGGTGCAGGTGCCTATCTAAGCAGGACCTTGGGAGATAATGCCATACAGGGTGACCGGATAAATGTCACCCATCATTATAGTGATCCGCTAACAAATGCACATAATGTAGCTGACGAGCAGAGGCATTAGTCCAGAGCTCAACGTAGGAGTCGAGAACGAGCTTGCAAGGGAAGTATGGCTGTGAAGATGCGTCAAGATAAAACCAGCAAGAAAAAGGGAGGTACGCAAAGCATACCACATGGTGAAATAAAGTCACTAGCAGATCGTCGTAATGCTAGCTTTGTAGCTAGGGTGGAGACTCCACCCGTGGGGTCCTTCGCCATGCTGGGAACGAGCTCAATGGGACAACCTAGCGGATTTGATGGTCATGGTCCGTCAACCACATCTAGCACGCCAGACTACGCAATCAGAACAGAAGGTAACACTCCCATCTTTACTCTACTTCTTGTGTCCCTTAAAACTGAACCCTTATTTATTGGTTTGGCACCGGGAAGACGACATGGACGTGTACCTTAGCCGTCTCATGGAAGAAAATGCCCGCCCTCACAACCTCTTTGACGATGAGTATTACCTATTTGCTGGTGAAGGTATGTCCACCCACTTGTGCAAGATCCACACTCTTGCCATTTAATTTAAAATGCACATCCCGGGTATCACACTATTTATAAACATTGCCTACAGGCTCGGACGCAAATGACACAGATCAGGACGAAGCAGGAGACTTGAGTGAGGATACCTCTATCGACATTGACCCTCTTGACTATGTCTACTTGAACCTCCCAGATAGCACATACATCCTTAAGCACGCCGTGAACTGCGAGCACTGCAAGGCCAAGAAGTTTGAGTCGGAGTCCCCTAGATTCTGCTATCGCAATGGCCAGATCGAGCTGAAGGAACCAGAGCCCATCCCAGAGCTAATGAGGCTTTGGTCCAGCTCGGATGCAAACTCTAGGCATTTTCGAGAGAACATACGGTTCTTCAACGGCCACTTCTCCTTCACAACCCTCGGCGTCAGCCTCGATGAAAACTACACAAACATGAAATCAGGGGTGTACACATTCAGGGCGCACGACACCATCTACCACAACGTTCATTCCTTTGCCCCAAGCTCCCGTCCAGAGCATCTCCAGTTGTACTTTTATGATGATGACCCTGACCTAACCCATCGCAAGGCTGCCACCAAGCAATTGGACCAGAATGTCGTCAGAAAGTTAGTGGACATACTCAGGGAAAACCCGTACTCCCAGCAGTTTAGGAGTTTGGGTGCGCATAGGGACAACCTCGACGCTTACAGGATATACCTCAACACCGACCAGAGGCTAGACCAACGAAAATATAATAGACCGGTGTCATCTGAGGTCGCGGCAATCTGGGTGGAGGGCACTGACCTAGCGAAGAGGTTTGATCACAGAATTACACTTTGCAGCAACGACAACCAGAGGCACAGTATACATGCGACTGATGGCTCATACGACCCGCTGTCTTACCCCCTCTTTTATCCAAGGGGGGAGCTCAGTTGGCATCCCAAACTCCCTAAACATAATGTCCCTTGGGAGGTTGTACAACAACCAAGAGGTCGCCATGATGATGAGGAGGACGCAGGTAGGCCTTATGCATATTATGTCGTTCTGATAAATAGTATAGTTCTCATATGAATCGTAATATCCGTGTTACTCATCCATTTGCAGAGGGGAATAGCAGGTTATGCGTCTCTGTAAGAGACTACTACTGTTACCTATGGCAGACAAGGCCTGCTATATTCAATCCCATAATCTGTGGAGCATGATTGCTCCAAAAATGGGGGGTTGACATATACATCAAGATTGAGAGTTGTAGGTTGAAATGGTACAGGAAGAACCTTATGCTGTCTCATGGCTTCAGGAATGCTAGGTTCGGATCTTGGGTATTCCTAACTGGCTCCGCCAAGTGTCGCTCATTAAGGAGTTCCTCCGGGTCGTTGGCAAGGTGGTGGTGGTAGATGAGTTATCCATTATGCGGCCAGATATGGGTGGACTTCGGGGTGAACCCGTGAGGGCAAAAATCTGGTGCAGAGATCCGACCAAGATCAGCGGGCTGTTTGACATCTTCCGCGGCCTCAGCGGCTTCATGGTGCGGGTAGCGCGTCAAGTGGGAGGCCCTTTGGCTCCTCCGCCCCCATCTCCCCCTCCACCGCGCCCCCCACTGATGATGATCAAGATAGCGAAGATGAGGAATCAACACCGAGCCTCAACACTAAAGAGTGGGACGCGGCGGGCGGCAAAATAAAGGCGGTCTCTACTGGTGGGGCCTCATCAATGGCGGTGGTGTCTTTGGGCCCGGTTGGGCGCACCGTGACCCTGGTGGCAAAGGAGGCGGTGGCTCCTCTGGCCAGTCCTCGGCTGGGCGCAGCCGTCGTCTTGCCGGCGGTGGATACCCCACGAATGATGCGGCGCGAGTCCATTCCTCCTATGCTAGACGTGGACCAGTATGGCTCTAACCTCTCCAAGGCAATCCTGGCGCGCAGTGCATCCTCGTCACCCAGCCCGAAGAAATTGGGCGCCTGTTGTTCTCCAGAAGGGGAATTCGACATCGGGGCGGCTGCCCCGCCGAGTCTCCTATTCCGAACGCGACATCAACCCCCCGCTTAGCTACCCCCTGCTCCTCCCCACCGCTCCGCTCTGCGGCCTCAGTGGCAACCCAGGGGGGCTATGCTCTCGGCTTGGGCGATCGCTGTCTCGCCCATCCGCCTCGACAACTACTTCCAGGGCGAGGACGTCACCGACAATCTCATGCCCTTCGAGGAATGCATGGAGGCTTTTGAGCGCATCCGCAATGACCCTGAGCAAATCCCGGTGCGGAACAAGGCCGTGACCCCCGGGGCGCAAGTGGGCATGACGGCGGTGGCGGCCATGGTGGCGTCCGCGATATCACCTGTTCGGGCCTCACGTACAAGCAAGAGGGCGGCGGCTTCCAAGGCCTCCAAGATGATGGACAAGGCCATGACGCTCAAGGCCAACAAAACCATGCAAGGTATAACCTCCAAACGAACCACTCGCTGCATGTCGTCCTTTAAGGTTTTAGCCCTTGCTTCGGATGGACATCTCGTTTGGGTGGCCAAGGAGTGCAATGCGATCATAGGATCCGAGGAACGATCCCCATTAGAGGTGTTGGAGTGCTTTCGGGCGAAAGAGGATGCACAGGCCAAGATCACGGAGGCCATCGCGCATAGAGATTTGGAGCGAACGAGGCTGGCCGAGGCTACTGCACATGGCTCCGATGATAGTGCCAGGGAGAAGGCACTGTCATCGGGCCGTGCAGTTGTGGGCCGCGGCGGCGGGAGGGGTCGGGGGCGTGGTCACGGCCGGGGGAGAGGCGTGGGAATCACCGGCCAGATGCACCAAATAAATGAAGGGGCGGGGGCCTGGTCCCCCATTGGTGACCAATTAGGGGCATCATCTGGAACCTAAGAGGGTTCGGTCAACGGGACCGGAGAAGACATATAATCCAGTATATCCAAGACCAACGCCTTGACTTTGTGGAGCTTCAGGAAACCATTCGCGCATCTTTCTCACAGATTGAGCTTGACTCCTTAGCGGGAGCTCTCCCATTTTCATTGGGAGTGGGTCCTAGCGAAAGGTAGATCAGGAGGGATTCTTGTTGGGGTAAATAAAGACACATTTGATGTGATCTCGTTCTCCAGGGGGGAGTTCTTCTTGGCAGTAGATCAGCTCCAACACAATAATAACTTTAGATGGGAATTAGTGGTGGTGTATGGGCCAGCAGACCATGCTAGATCGCGCGACTTCTTGAGAGAAATCTTCATCAAGATCTCGAATGCAACATGCCCAGTTGTCATTGGGGGGACTTTAATTTAATCCGGTCCACGGAAGACAAAAGCAATCAGATAATTAATGATCGAGGGTTGGTTTATTCGTTGAACGAGTGGGTGGTAGAGTTAGCACATATCAAGCTACACTGGGTAGGGGCTCGCTTTACATGGACTAACAACCAGGACAATCCAGTCCGTTGTGTTTTAGACCAGGTTTTTGTCTCCATGGACTGGGAGTCAAAGTTTCCATCAAGCTCTCTCATTCCAGAGACTAGTAGGCTGGGATGGGATCATTGCCCTCTCATCCTTCAGGCGGGGGAGAACTATCGTAGAATTCCTAAACGATTCTTTTTTGAGAAACAGTGGATCCTCCAACCGGGGTTTGTCGAGATGATCAAGCGTATTTGGGGTGCGGCTAGGACAAATAGACCTCATCGGTACGGTCCGTTATGTGATGCCTTGGATGAGTGGCAACACTGTATACGTCGAGCCCTACATCACCTGCGTGGTTGGGGAGCGAATATAGGGAGTGATCTAATGCGACGAAAGGAGGCCTTACTACAAGAAATTAAGCAACCGGACCATCAAGCGGATAACGTGGGCTTATCACATGACGAGTGCGCGCGTCGATACGCGGTAGAGGAGGAGATGATTTTCGTACTGACATGTGAGGAGATGTACTGGCAACAGAGAGGGCAACAGGGACGAGTACTAAAAGGGGACTCTAGCACGGAATTTTTCCATGCAGTGGCAAAAGGCCGTCGGCAAATATGCATGATTGGGTCCCTCTCCGAAGGGGGTATAATGTACTCTGGGGAGGTAGAGCTTAGAGCTCATATTGATGGGTTTTATAGACAGTTGTTGGGGACCACATCAGGAGGGGTTGCCTTTCTCGTCCCGGATATGTGGGGACCTCAATGGAAGGTGTGGAGGGAGGACAACTTTGCATTAGTGCATCCTTTTACTATAGTTGAGGTGACCAACAATCTAAATAACATGAGGGTAAATACGGCACTGGGCCCCGACGGGTTCCCGGTAATCTTCTACAAAAGACTCTGGGAGATGGTGGGACCTCAGTTTTTTAATTTGGTGCAGGAATTCACCCTTGGTAGAATTGACATCAAGCGGCTAAACTATAGGGTGTTGGCGTTACTCCCTAAGGTCCAAGGGGCGGATAACATTCGACGATACTGCCCAATAACACTAATAAATGTCAGCTTCCGGCTACTGGCTAAGGGATTTGCGACACGCCTGTCGCCGGTGGCAAACAAAATCATTGACCCAAAACCAGACGGTTTTATTCGAGGGAGAAGTATATTAGATGGGATTGCGGTCTTACGCGAGGTCTTACACGAAATCAACACCACTAAGGAAGAGGTGTTCATCCTTAAAATAGACTTCAAAAAGGCGTATGACCGAGTGCGGTGGGAATTTCTGGAGGAGGTTCTTAAGGCGAAAGGCTTTGACCAACAACTCTGGATTAGCTGGATGCGGTAACTTGTACAAGGGGGACAGACGGCAGTTAATATTAATGGCGAAGTAGGGGCGTTTTTCAGAAATAAGAGAGGAGTCCGACAAGGGGATCCAATATCCCCACTTTTGTTTAACATCTTGGCATATGCACTTGCATCAATTCTTGACCATGCCAAGGCAGCAGGCCATATATCTGGGGTGGCTCCGGGCATTATCCCCAGAGGAATATCGCAACTTCAATACGCAGATGACACGCTAATCTTTATAAAAAATTCTGAGAGGGAAATTATGAACCTTAAATTTCTGTTGATGTGCTCCGAGGAGATGTCGGGTCTAAAAATTAACTTTGCAAAGAGTGAGGCGATAGTCATGGGAGGTGACCTTGAGTCTCAACTTAGGGTGGCACACATGATGAATTGCGAATTGGGTTCCATTCCAATCAAATACTTAGGCATGCCCATATCATCGAGGGCGATAACCATGAGTGAGCTCCAGCCTGTGGTGTGCTACTTCTTGAGCTTGTGTTGGTTTTTTCCTTGAAGAGGAAAGGGTGATGCAGCAAAGTAGAGATAAGTATTTCCCTCAGTTGAGAACCAAGGTATCAATCCAGTAGGAGGCACAAGCAAGTCTCCAATATATGCACCTGCACAAACAATCAAACATTTGCACCCAACGCGATAAAGGGGTTGTCAATCCCTTCACGGTCACTTGCAAGGATGAGATCTAATAGAGATAGATATAAAAGATAACTGAAAGGTAAAATAAAGTAAATATAAATAAATTGCAGCAAGGTATTTTTGGGTTTTTGGTTTTATAGATCTAAAAGTATATGATGGAAATAGACCCGAGAGCCATAGGTTTCACTAGAGGCTTCGCTCTTGAATAAAGCATACGGTGGGCAAACAAATTACTATTGAGCAATTGAAAGAAAAGCGCATAGTTATGACGATATCTAAGGCAATGATCATGAATATAGGAATCACGTCCATGACAAGTAAACCGACTCCTGCCTGCATCTACTACTATTACTCCACACATCGACCGCTATCCAGCATTCATCTAGAGTATTAAGTTCATAAGAACGGATTAATGCCTTAAGCAAGATGACATGATGTAGAGGGATAAACTCAAGCAATATGATATAAACACCATCTTTTTACCCTTAATGGCAACAATACAATACGTGCCTCGCTACCCCTACTATGTCACTGGGTGAGGACACCGCAAGATTGAACCCATCACAAAGCACCTCTCCCATTGCAAGATAGATCAATCTAGTTGGCCAAACCAAATCAATAGATCGGAGAGAAATACAAAGCTATTTAAATCATGCATAAAACAGTTCAGAGGAGACTCAAATAATGTTCATAGATAATCTGATCATAAATCCACAATTCATCGGGTCTCAACAAACACACTGCAAAAGAAGATTACATCGGATAGAACTCCAAGAACATCGAGGAGAACATGGTATTGAAGATCAAAGAGAGAGAAGAAGCCATCTAGCTACTAGATATGGACCCGTAGGTCTGTGGTAAACTACTCACACATCATCGGTAGGGCAGCAAGGTTGATGTAGAAGCCCTCCGTGATCGAATCCCCCTCCGGCAGATCGCCGAAAAAGGCCCCAAGATGGGATCTCACGAGAACAGAAGCTTGCGGCGGCGAAAAAGTATTTTTGTGGACGCTTCTGGTATAGGGGGAATATTTCAGGATTTATAGTGCTGGAATTAGGGTTGGAGGACCTCCGAGGGGCCCACAGGCCAGGGAGGCGCCCCCCTGGGGCGCGGCCTCCTCGGGACTCTTCTGGCCCTCTCTCCAAGTTACGTAGGTGTCTTCTGATCCAAGAAAAATCATCGCAAAAGTATTATTCCGTTTGGACTCCATTTGATATTCCTTTCTAAAAAAGCCAAAAACAAGGAAAAAACAGCAACTGGTACTGGGCACTAGGTTAATAGGTTAGTCCCGAAAAATGATATAAAATAGTAACAAAAATGCATATAAAACATCCAAGATAGATTATATAATAGCATGGAACAATCAAAAATTATAGATACGTTGGAGACGTATCAAGCATCCCCAAGCTTAATTCCTGCTCGTCCTCGAGTAGGTAAATGATAAAAACCGAATTTTTGATGTGGAATGGTACCTAACATGTTTATTAATATAATTTTCTTTATCATGGCATGCATGTTCAGATCCATAAGATTCAAAACAAAAGTTTAATATTGACATAAAAACAATAATACTTCAAGCATACTAATAAAGCAATCATGTCTTCTCAAAATAACATGGCCAAAGAAAGTTATCCCTACAAAAGCATATAGTCTGGCTATGCTCCATCTTCATCACACAAAGTATTTCATCATGCACAACCCCAATGACAAGCCAAGCAATTGTTTCATACTTTTAGTGTTCTCAAACCTTTTCAACCTTCACGCAATACATGAGCGTGAACCATGGATATAGCACTATAGATGGAATAGAAAATGGTGGTTGTGGAGAACACAAAAAGAAGGGAAAAGTCTCACATCAACTAGGCAAATTAATGATCTATGAAGATGCTCATCAATTGATATCGATGCAAATGAGTAGGGATTGCCATGCAATGGATGCACTAGAGCTATAAGTGTATGAAAGCTCAAAAAGTAACTAAGTGGGTGTGCATCCAACTTGCTTGCTCACGAAGACCTAGGGCACTTTGAGGAAGCCCATCATTGGAATATACAAGCCAAGTTCTATAATGAAAAATTCCCACTAGTATATGAAAGTGATAAAATAGGAGACTCTCTATCATGAAGAACATGGTGCTACTTTGAAGCACAAGTGTGGAAAAAGGATAGTAACAGTGTCCCTTCTCTCTTTTTCTCTCATTTTTTTCTTTTTTTCTTATTTTTTGTTGGGCTCTTTGGCCTCTCCTTTTTCATTTTTTTCTTTTTCGTCCGGAGCCTCATCCCGACTTGTGGGGGAATCATAGTCTCCATCATCCTTTCCTCACATGGGACAATGCTCTAATAATGATGATCATCACACATTTATTTACTTACAACTCAAGAATTGCAACTCGATGCTAGAGCAAAGATATGACTCTATATGAATGCCTCCGGCGGAGTACCGGGATGTGCAATGATCTAGCATGACATGTATGAAAAATATATGAATGGTGGTCAAAGCCACAAATACTATGTCAACTATATGATCATGCAAAGCAATATGACAATGATGGTGTGTGTCATAATAAACGGAACGGTGGAAGTTGCATGGCAATATATCTCGGAATGGCTATGGAAATACCATAATAGGTAGGTATGGTAGCTGTTTTGAGGAAGTGTATATGGTGGGTTTAATGGACTGGCGAAATTTGCGCGGTACTAGAGAGGCTAGCAATTGTGGAAGGGTGAGAATGCGTATAATCCATGGACTCAACATTAGTCTTAAAGAACTCACATACTTATTACAAAAGTTTATTAGCCATAATAACAAAGTACTAATACGCATGCTCCTAGGGGGAGAGATTGGTAGGAAAATACCATCGCTCGTCCCCGACCGCCACTCATAAGGAAGACAAATCAAAAAATAAATCATGCTCCGACTTCATCACGTAATGGTTCACCATACGTGCATGCTACGGGAATCACAAACTTTAACACAAGTATTTCTATCAATCCACAATTACTCACTAGCATGACTCTAATATCACCATCTTTATATCTCAAAACAAATGCAAGGAATCAAACTTCTCATATATTCAATGCTCTTTATATGAAAGTTTTTATTATATCCCTCTTGGATGCCCATCATATTAGGACTAAATTCTTAACCTACGCAAATTACCATGTTGTTTAAGACTCTCAAAATAATATAAGTGAAGCATGAGAGTTCAACAATTTCTATAAAATGATACCACTGCCGTGCTCTATAAAGTTATAAGTGAAACACTAGAGCAAACTGCCTAGCTCAAAATATATAAGTGAAGCACATAGAGTATTCTAATAAATTCATGATTAATGTGTGTCCCTCTCAAAAGGTGTGTATAGCAAGGATGATTGTGGAAAACTAAAAATCAAAGACTCATATCATACAAGACGCTCCAAGCAAAACATATATCATGTGGCGAATAAAAATATAGCCTCAAGTAAATTTATTGATGGATTGAAGATGAAAGAGGGGATGCCATCTGGGGCATCCCCAAGCTTAGATGCTTGGTTGTCCTTGAATATTACCTTGGGGTGCCTTGGGAATCCCCAAGCTTAGGCTCTTGCCACTCCTTATTCCATTGTCCATTAAATCTTTACCCAAAACTTGAAAACTTCACAACACAAAACTCAACAAAAAACTCATAAGCTCCGTTAGTGTAAGAAAAGCAAATCGCCACTTAGGTACTGTTGTGAACTCATTCTAAATTTACAATGGTTTTATATATACTGTATTCAACTTCTCCATGGTTCATACCCCCCGATACTACCCATAGATTCCTCAGAATAAGTAAACAGCACATAAAAAATAGAATCTGTCAAAAACAGAACAGTCTGCGAAGATCTGAATTGTTCTCATACTGCTGTAACTCTACAAATTCTGAAAAAATAGGTAAACGTAGGCAATTTGTATATAAATCTTGAGTAAAACATTCAGAAGTTTTTGTCGCTTCTGTGAATTTAAACAATTTTGTTACTGGATGTAAAAGTTTCTGTTTTTCAGCAAAATCAAATCAACTATCACCATAGATCATCCCAAAGGTCTTACTTGGCTCAAACACTAAAACATAATTACTACAGAAGTAATAATGTGTATTTATTCAAAAACTGTAGTAAAAACAAAAAACACAAAAATGAAATTGGGTTGCCTCCCAACAAGCCCTATTGTTTAACGCCCCTAGCTAAGCATATTGCAAGAGATCTAGGTGTTGTCATCTTTGGTATTTAATCCATAAGTAGCCCTCATAATTGATTCATATGGCAACTTAATTTTCTTTCTTGGAAAGTGTTCCATGCCCTTCCTTAATGGAAATTGAAATCTATTGTTTCCTTCTTTCATATCAATAATTGCACCAATCGTTCTAAGGAAAGGTCTACCAAGAATAATAGGACATGTAGGATTGCAATCTATATCAAGCACAATAAAATCTACGGGCACATAATTCCTATTTGCAACAATAATAATATCATTAAACCTTCCCATAGGTTTCTTAATAGTGGAATCCGCTAGATGAAATTCAAAGAACAATCATCAAATTTGTGGAAACCGAGCACATCACATAAAGTTTTCGGAATAGTGGAAACACTGGCACCCAAATCACACAAAGAATAGCACTCATAATCTTTAATTTTAATTTTAATAGTAGGTTCTCACTCATCATAAAGCTTTCTAGGGATAGAAACTTCCAACTCAAGTTTTTCTTCAAACGATTTCATCATAGCATCAACGATATGTTTAGTAAAAGCTTTATTTTGATTATAGGCATGACGTGAATTAAGCATGGATTGCAACAAGGAAATACAATCTATCAAAGAGAAATTATCATAATTAAAGTCCTTGAAATCCAAAAGAGTGGGCTCATCGCTACTTAAAGTCTTGACCTCTCCAATCCCACTTTTATCAATTTTTTCATTAAACTCCAAATTATTGGGACGCCTTCTAGCTAAAGTTGACTCATCTCTAGTCCCATCTTTATCGAGATTTATATTGGCAAACAAACATTCAATAGGAGTCACACCAATCACTTTAAGATCTTCATCACTATTATTATAATAAATAGAAGAACACGCTTTTACAAACCAATCTTGCTTAGCACGCATCCTAGTGGTTCTTTCTTTACATTCATTCATAGAAATTCTAATAGCTTTTAGAGATTCATTAATATCATGCTTGGGTGGCATAGATATCATCTTTAAAGAATCAATCTCAAGAGAAATCTTATCAACGTTTCTAGCCAAATCATCAATCTTAAGCAATTTTTCTTCTACCATAGCATTGAAAATCTTTTGAGAATTTATAAAATCTTTAATATTATTATCAAGATCAGAAGGTATCTTATTATAATTTCCATAAGAATTATTGTAGGGATTACCATAATTATTAGAGGAATTACTAGGAAATGGCCTAGGATTAAAATTGCCTCTATAAGTGTTGTTACCAAAATTGTTCCTACCAACAAAATTCACATCCATATATTCATTATTATTCTCAATCAAAGTGGACAAAGGCATATCATTAGGATCAATAGGAGCACTCTTACTAGCAATCAATTTCATTAGTTCATCCATCTTTCCACTCAAAGTATTAATTTCTTCAATTGCAAGCACTTTTTTACTAGTGGAAGATTTTTCGGTATGCCATTGAGAGTCATTCGCCATAATATTATCTAGGAGTTTAGTAGCTTCTCCTAATATGATTTCCATAAAAGTACCACCCGCGGCGGAATCAAAAGGATTTCTAGACGCAAAATTCAATCCCGCATAAAATTTTTGTATGATCATCCACAAACTTAAACCATGAGTAGGGCAATTTCTTATCAACAATTTCATCCTCTCCCAAGATTGTGCAACATTTTCATGATCAAGTTACTTAAAATTCATTATATCGTTCTTAAGGGAGATGATCTTAGCGGGAGGAAAATACTTGGAAATAAAGGCATCTTTACACTTATTCCATGAATCCATACTATTTTTAGGCAAAGATGAAAACTAAGTTTTAGCACGATCTCGTAGTTGGAACAGAAATAGCTTCAATTTAACAATATCATTATCCACATCCTTTTTCTTTTGCATATCACACAATTCAACGAAAGTGTTTAGATGGGAAGCGGCATCTCCATTAGGACAACCGGAAAATTGTTCTTTCATAACGAGATTCAACAAAGCGGCATTAATTTCATAAGATTCCACACTAGTGCGGGAGCAATCGGAGTACTAATAAAATCATTATTATTAGTGTTGAAGAAGTCACACAACTTGGTATTTTCTTGAGACATCGTGGCAAAGCAAGCAATCTAGCACACAAGCAAACAGAAAGCTAATGGAAAGACGAATGAAAGAAAGGCGAATAAAAAGGCAAATATTTTTGTATGTTTCTGAAAACGTTTTAGAAGTGGGGGAGAGGAAAACGAGAGGCAAATGGCAAATAATGTAATGCGAGAGATGGGAGTTTATGATAGGTACTTAGTAGGC
Source organism: Thinopyrum elongatum (assembly GCA_011799875.1). Classification (NCBI taxonomy): domain Eukaryota; kingdom Viridiplantae; phylum Streptophyta; class Magnoliopsida; order Poales; family Poaceae; genus Thinopyrum; species Thinopyrum elongatum. The sequence goes on along the minus strand of CM022303.1, from coordinate 601,900,091 downwards.
TTGATGTAGAACCTCCCCAGTAACGGCGCCAGAAATTCTTCCTGCTACTTCTTGAGCTTGCATTGGTTTTTCCCTTGAAGAGGAAAGGGTGATGCAGCAAAGTAGAGATAAGTATTTCCGTCAGTTGAGAACCAAGGTATCAATCCAGTAGGAGGCACAAGCAACTCTCCAATATATGCACCTGCACAAACAATCAAACACTTGCACCCAACGCGATAAAGGGGTTGTCAATCCCTTCATGGTCACTTGCAAGGATGAGATCTAATAGAGATAGATATAAAAGATAACTGAAAGGTAAAATAAAGTAAATATAAATAAATTACAGCAAGGTATTTTTGGGTTTTTGGTTTTATAGATCTGAAAGTATATGATGGAAAATAGACCCGGGGGCCATAGGTTTCACTAGAGGCTTCTCTCCTGAATAAAGCATACGATGGGTAAACAAATTACTGTTGAGCAATTGATAGAAAAGAGCATAGTTATGATGATATCTAAGGCAATGATCATGAATATAGGCATCACGTCCGTGACAAGTAGACCGATTCCTGACTGCATCTACTACTATTACTCCACACATCGACCGCTATCCATTATGCATCTACAGTATTAAGTTCATAAGAACGGAGTAACGCCTTAAGCAAGATGACATGATGTAGAGGGATAAACTCAAGCAATATGATATAAACCCTATCTTTTTACCCTTAATGGCAATAATACAATACATGCATCGCTACCCCTACTATGTCACTGGGTGAGGACACCGCAAGATTGAACCCATCACAAAGCACCTCTCCCATTGCAAGATAGATCAATCTAGTTGGCCAAACAAAATCAATAGATCGGAGAGAAATACAGAGCTATTTAAATAATGCATAAAAGAGTTCACAGGAGACTCAAATAATATTCATAGATAATATGATCATAAACCCACAATTCATCGGATCTCAACAAACACACCGCAAAAGAAGATTACATTGGATAGAACTCCAAGAACATCGAGGAGAACATGGTATTGCAGATCAAAGAGAGAGAAGAAGCCATCTAGCTACTAGCTATGGACCCGTAGGTCTGTGGTAAACTACTCACACATCATCGGTAGGGTAGCAAGGTTGATGTAGAAGCCCTCCGTGATTGAATCCCCCTTCGGCAGATTGCCAGAAAAGGCCCCAAGATGGGATCTCACGAGAACAGAAGCTTGCGGTGGCGGAAAACTAATTTTGTAGACGCTTCTGGTATAGGGGGAATATTTGAGGATTTATAGTGCTGGAATTAGGGTTGGAGGACCTCCGAGGGGCCCATAAGCCAGGGTGGCGCCCCCCCTCCCCACCTGAGGCACGACCTCCAGGCTTGTGGCCTCCTCGGGACTCTTCTGGCCCTCTCTCCAAGTTACATAGGTGTCTTATGGTGCAAGAAAAATCATCGCGAAAGTTTTATTCAGTTTGGACTCCGTTTGATATTCCTTTCTGAAAAATCCAAAAACAATGAAAAAACAGCAACTGGCACTGGTCACTAGGTTAATAGGTTAGTCCCAAAAAATGGTATAAAATAGTACCAAATGCATGTAAAACATCCAAGATAGATAATATAATAGCATGGAACAATAAAAAATTATAGATACGTTGGAGACATATCATGGTGGAGAAAACAGCGGCAAGAGTTGAGCCATGGCAGGGTAAACTATTGGCTTCGGGGGGACGGCTAGTACTCATAAACGACTGCCTTACGAATATCCCGATGTTCGTGATGGGTTTTTACATTCTTCAGGATGGGATTCATGACAAACTTAATAAGATTCGGTCCCGTTTCTTCTAGGCGATGGAGAACGGGAAGCAGAGGTACCATATGGTGAGCTGGGATAATATTTGCCAACCTAAGGAGGTTGGCGGCTTGGGGGTGATCAATACCAAAGTAATGAATTGGTGTCTCATGACAAAATGGGCATGGAAAATACTAACGGGGCAGGGAGGCCTTTGGCTAGACATATTCACTACCAAATATTTGGTCCAGGGAGGGGTGGAGTTTAGAAGAAACACTAAATTGTCTCAGTTTGCGAGGGATATTAGGAATGTGCAGCCATTATTGCGATTGGGGACTAAATTTACAATTCACAATGGTAAAGCTGCGTGTTTTTGGATGGATATTTGGTGTGGGGTGGAAAGGCTATCTCTGGCATTCCCAACCCTATTTGCCATTGCTACTAACCAACACGCTAAGGTGGCGGAAGTCTGGAGGCAAGGGCAGTAGGCGCCCCAGTTTCGACGCCCACTAGGGGAGGTGGAAAGCGCGGAGTGGGACGGCCTACGTGATAGATTCCAAGGACACAGGTTGGGCCAAGGAAATGATGAGGTGATCTGGCGCTTGGAGCCGTCTAGGTGCTTCTCCACCGGATCTTTATATAGGGAGATTTTTAAATCTATGACACCTTGCGACATGTCGGGAATATGGAAGGCCCGGCTCCCAGCGAAAATTAAGATATTCCTTTGGCAAGTGGCACGTAACCGAATCGCTAGTGGGGACCAGGTGCAAAAGAGAAGAGGCCCGGGCGATGGCAAGTGCATTTGGTGTGGGGACAATGAAGATCGCGACCATATCATTTTCCGATGTACCATGGCTAGATTTGTATGGAGCTCGCTTAGGGCGGTAACGGGCTCAACATGGAATCCGAGTGGGTTTTCGAATTTCTATAGATTGGCAACGTCCACTACCGGGCGAGAGATAGACGGATGGCCTGGCTAGGATTTGGTGCTCTGGCATGGTCTCTATGGACCACAAGAAACAAGGTGTTGATAGAGGGAATATACATCAAACTTCCGGCTGATTTGTTATACAAATTGGTGTCTTTCTTGCAGCTATGGAAGCCACTAGCAAGGGCGCAAGACAGAAGACACGTGGAGGGTCTCGCCTCAAAGGTGTGGGCAAAGTGTACTGAGCTGCGTCGAGCAACGCAAGGGGCACCACCGACATGAAGCCTGAGCTAGCTAGCTCGAGAGCATTTCCATTTCCTCTAGTGCTGCATCGCTAGTCACCGCCTACAGGCATGTATCGCGTGTACTCTGTTTTATTCCATCGTACCTGTCACTTGTTGAACTTGTAAGGGCCTTAGTTTAAGGCCGGGCAAGCGCCTCTTTTCTAAAAAAAAGAAGATGATGAATTGGAGTTGGTAATTTTCGTGCTTTCTATGGAGGAGGACTGGTACGACTGAGGCTTGGTTCTCGCTTTGGTTGAAGGGTGTTTATTTGAGATAGAATCATGGGTCATAGGGGTTACTTTGTGCCAGATGCAGTATATCGTCCTCAGTATTGTCGGCGCAGATTCCGGATGCACCGAGATCTTTTTGACACCATTGAAAAAGTTGTGGAGAAACATGATACATCGATATATCTGGCTCCTAAAAATCTACGACCATTTTTTGGGTGAAAACCCGATGTTTTTTTTCTTTTGAGATAGTAAAAAATGTCGACATAAAGTATGAAGAAGAAAAAAAAATCACTCAAGGGTAGAGTGTGCTGGCCCATTTTCCATGTCTTCAGTCGGAGCCTACGCTATTTGACGCCCTCGGGCAACCAATAGTACTCTCAATTTGTCGGTTTTTCGTCCCCCCCACACTACACATAATCACATAGGAAGAAACAATGAACATTTTTTAAATATATGGTGTTTTTTTAATATCCTTGTACTTCTTTTAAAAGTCAGAATGAACTATTCTCATTTTTTTAGTTTTTAATAGCTTTTTAATATCTGGCTCCTACAAAACAACAACCAGATTTTGGTGAAAACTGACTAAAAAATCGAAGAGAAAAAAAATTAAACAACCGCTCACGGGTACAGCGGGCTGACCCATTTGCGCTGGTATAGGCGGAGATTCCCCAATTTGACGCCCTCGGGCATTTGATAACAACTTTAAGTATGTGGTTTTTTTCCTTTTCTTTTTTGCCCACTACCCACAGTTTGAAAAATGTTCGTGAAGTAGAAAAAATGCTCGTGAATTTAAAAAGCTATCCACGAATTAAAATAGTATTTCTGAACTCATAAAAATGTTCAAGAATTTTATACTGTTTTGAAATTTAACAAATATTAATGAGTTTGAAAACAAATTCATCAATTTTATAACATATTCTTGAATTCAAAAATGTCATGAATTGGAGAAAATCACAAAATTATAAAATGCTAACGAATTTGAAAAGTGCATGAATTTCAAATAAGAAATAAATGATTAAGAAAATCCGAAAGAAAACAGGTACTGAAGACTGAACAAAATGGAAAACACCGGACTAAAAGTTCTAGAATCTTCATAAGAAAGCGTTTCTCTGTACTTCAGCTACCTTGCGATTGGGCTGGCCCAGGAGGGAGATGGCTGTTAACAAGTAGTATCGTACTGCTCACTATAAGTGATAACATGCCCAGGAGGGAGATGGCTGTTAACAAGTAGTATCGTACTGCTCACTATCTCTACTTCTAATGGAGCAGTTGGTAGTCTTTGTTCCAGGGTTTTTTTCGTCCCACCTCCCACTTCGTCTGGTTTTTTTTCGCCCCTTCTCCCACCACCCCACCGGTTTATTTTTGTGTCACCCTCTCACACAACGAAAAAAATCTGAACGGATCAAAACTTTCCATGCTGGCGCAAGTTATTTAGTAATGTCTTTATGTGAAAGAATCAATCACGATCAATCTCTAAAGATCACATCTAAATTAATTAACCTTACCTTAAATCGCTCAATCACATTAATTAGGAAACAAATAACCAATTTTAAGAAAATTAATGTGTAAATCATAACAAATAAATCTCATTATTAAAGCATCTCTACACCTAATGGAGGAGTTGGTAGTCTGGTACGGTCTTTTTTCAACCGGTTTTTTTAGTACCACCTCCCACCTCCCCCTCCCACTGGTTTTTCTCTCTCCCATTAAAAAACCAAATTCCATTAAGGGGGTCTTTTTCGTGCATGTTTTGGCAGGTGCATATTCAATTCAATCACATTAATAACAAGTAATTAAGTACACAGAAAACACCCCTTATATGTGAGATCACCTTCCTAAAAGATGCACACAAGATTTTTATCGACAATCCAACAAAACAAAATAAGCTATTTCTCCATAAAAAAATCGCTAATCACGCTCTATGCCATTTATTATTATCACTATCTCTACTATTAATTGACAATCAATCACAAGTTTACTAATAGAACAAAAATAATATATTTTTTTCTTATGGGCGTACGCATCCGCGCCCCTGCGTAGGGACGCCATGCGCGACACCATGGAAGACGCCGTGGCCAGGCTGACACGAGCGCGATACTCAAGAATGCCTGGACGTGGATCACGGCGACGAGGATGGCGGTGGAGGAAGGCGGGTCATCGGACCGCCACGTACAGATGTTCATGGACTCGGTCATATTATCTCTACTCCTAATTTCTGAGTTGGTAGTGTCGCGTCACGGTTTATTTTCTCCTCACCTCCCACCACCTCTTCTACCGGTTTATTTTCACCTCCACATCCTACTGCTACTCTCCATGCTGTTTTTTTCCTTTGCACGTTCCCATAGATTTATTTCTGAACTAAACCCCACCTTCTTTTTTTTATACTGGTCTTTCCATGCGAGCACATGTTTTATGGGGAAAGAATCAATCTCGCCTCACCTCCCACCACCCCCTCCCACTCAATTTTTTCCCTCATATTAAAAAACCGAACCCCACTAAAAACCGTAGGCTGCGTCGAGTAAATTTTGAAAAAGTGGCGCGTTGATTTGGCTGCCAAATAAAAGAAATCGTGGTCTTGATTTTGGCTATCAAAAATAAAGAATCGCCTTAATTAGGCTTCAAAAACCGAAACGATTGGCTCCACACAATGCCGCTCCCTGGGTTTGATAATTCTTTGTACGATACTCCTACATGACATGGAAAGAAACACCCCGCCTTAATTGTCATGATTTGTTTCCTTTTTTCTTTTGATGAGAGGGACATGATTTGTTTCCTAATATGCCCATTAACGACTACGTTCACGCAACCTGGACGCGATCCCCTCGATCCCTTTTGAGACTTCTCCATCTCAGACCCAGACCCAGGCTGAACACACGACGTGGATCCCCAAAACGCCGCCGCCGCCGTCGCCACGGACCCCCACACGCCGCCGGCGCCATGGATCCCATGGATCCGCGTGACATGGGGGAGAGGAGGATGCACGCCGCCGTGCCCGTCGTCGGCCTCTCTGCACACGTACCAGCGCCATCCTCCCAACGCTCCCGCCGGCGGCTGTCCTCCACCCCGTGCTGCGACGGGCCCCGGGCCTCCGTCAACCCCGTGGAGGACGTTGTGGTCATTGTCATCGTGGCTGCACTGCGTCCCTCCGCATGCATATGAGGCCGGCTGCGGCGAGTTCATCGACAACGTCCACCAGTTCGTGTTGGTAGTGGGAATGCAGAGATGACTTCTATTTTCCTTCAATTGCATCTAATACCTATTAACCCTGCTAGTTGGGGCTCTGATGAGGTTGTGCATTTTTAGAGGACGGGTCAAGAGATTGACGAGAAAGATTTGATGAGGTTGTGTTGTGCATTTGCATCTAATTCTTTACAATGTCTCTACAGGTTCCAAGAATGAGAAGAAAATGCAAGAGCGAGAGGCGCAGTGTTTTTAGGTTGCACTGCTGCGTTCTTTTATCATGGGAGCAATTGATGTACCTCTCTGAATCTGAATGTCCCAAGGTATTACTGCCCAACAGCATGAATGGGCTGATCAGGGATGTTTGCCGTAATATTCATTTTGTGTACCATTACCTGGTAGTTGAACACGAGATTGAGTTACTATATTTCCTTTGTTTAATCGTACAGGGGGGGCTGCTCCATACAAGTAGTTCTAGGTGAGTTGGCTAACTCGATATCAATGTGATTAGGTGATGGCCCAAGTTACCCAGTTCACAGAATAAGGAATTTTCCTTCTTTCAAAATACAAAATTTGCTACATTCAAAAATTTGATAATATTTCTAATGTATTGACATGGGAAGATTATTTTATAATCCTATGCAGGCGCCCAAGATCTTCGACATCGCTGGTCACTACGCTGGGTCAGGCAGCGCCAACGACCTGCCCAGGTTCCGCGTCCTATGCAAGGCCAACGTCGCCACCATGGAGGCGGCCCTCAGGATCGCCAACGTCGACCCTTACAAGGTGGTAAGCCTTGACGGTTTCAGTTACCAGAAGTTGCAACATTCGTATACTTGCTTTCCAGCATTTCAGTTTTGTGTCTGACCGTCAACTAACAAAAAGTCGCTTACTTACCGCAGATTCTCTTCGGCGACAGCGTGCACAACATTCAGGCAAGCATGGGATTGGCCTCCACAGAGTGCTGGTAAGTCATTGCTTGACATGCAAACCCTCCACACAGTAATGGATGCAACGGGTGCTGGCATTGTGATATTCATTAGCTTAAAATCCTAGCCTGAGAAAGCTAATTTAGCACAACGTTTATGAATTATGTTCCTTACTCTGTTACAATTCAGAGAGAAGAATGTGTTGATTAAGATCCCTCACTACCTTTTAAGTCTTTCATTTCTCCATGGCAACGCATGTGCGTAGTGCTGTCGTGGTAGAGCGTGGGATGAAAGGTGGGTCCAGTATAAAACCAGGAGGTACTGCCGCCCTTGTCCCTTGTTGTTGGCCTGACACGACGGTGTCATGGGCGGCGCTTCGTCCCCCTAGATGGCGGCCGTGGATCGACACAAATAGGAGGGGAGGGGTTGGCGGGAGACTCCTTGACGGTCCATAAGCAAGAACAGTGTGAAGAAGAAAGGGCATCATAGCGAAGGTGAGGTGGGCATCAACGACGTAGCCAGGCCCCGGGCAACAGCAAGGGACCCCGCCTTATCGCTCCATGGCCTTCCACACCAGTGGCATGGACAGGGTGATGTATACCGGTTGAATCTTGGAGTGAATAATTAGTTGTAGAAATAATTTGCTTCCTACTGTGCAGTTGCAAATTTTTATTGTCCATCAGTTGTAATTAGTTGTAGATAATTTTTTCACACAAATGAGTTATTTTAATTTTCATTGTTGGGTCAGTAAGTTATGTTCTTTTTTTAAAATTGTATCACAACACAGTCATAGGCCACATGCGGCGTACATGTTGTCAATTACAATGATATTTTGATCAATATCTCTATATCTAAGTTCGTTGTAGTTACCAGTTGAAAGATATAGGAGTTTGTGAAGGAATTTAAAAATTAAAGGAAGCACCTATTGGTTCAAGTCAGAAAACTTCACTCTATTAAAAAAATCTAGCATCCAATATGCACTAAGTTTATTTTTCACTTCGTAGTTGATCCAACTATATTCATTAGCTATACATCATTATTAGATTTTAGTAAGGCTTTATCCATCTTTCCCATGTTGGACTGCTTTTGCTACACTTACTTTTGCCATACAGTGGCAATCAATTCAGGTATTAGCATCACGGGTGAGCACAGTGAAAGAGAACCGAAATCTATCTGAAGCATTTATTTGAATGGCTTGGGGAATCCAAAATCTGAATAGTTTAGATAAACACACAAGTACCCATGAGTATGTGTTACCGGTTCATAAATATGCAAATGAGAAGCAGAGTAAGGTAAAGAAATGAGTGGACTGAGATAGACGGGAGAGAAGGTAGAACAATGTTGTCTTGTTGGTAGGGTATAAAATATAAGATTTGATTATGAGAAAATAAGACCAATGAAGGAAAGGATGAATTGGAACAGATACAATTAGAGGGACATTCATGTTGTCCCGTGGCAACGCACGGGCATTAAGCTAGTAATTCATAACATAGCAGTCAAGCAGTCATGCTGTCATGCCTCTCCTTTGCTTCTAGCTAATGTAAATCTCTACTCCTATAAAAAAAACTAAGTTGATGATGATGATGTGCCTGTCATCGATCGTTTTGAACCGTCCGATCTGCATCTAATGCATATGAGACGAGCTGTGGTTCTTTCACAAAAATACGCCCATCATCCGTTTCACATTTGCATCAATGCCCTTGGGCTCTCCGTCACCCCGCACCGATCCCCAACCTTATCCAAATAGCAGCCATGGAACCAATCGAACTCAGCTGTGGCCGGTGCTGCTCCGCACGCTGCCGGTGCCATGACCACCAATGCCTCTCTGGTATACCTGGGCATACCTCGGGCCAGGCAGGGCCAAAAAAAGCCCGGTGCTGAAAACCCAAGCCTGAGCCCGGCCCGGCCCAACCATCGGGTCTACTAAATCGGGCCCGAGCCCGGCCCAGGCCCGAAAAAGCCTGACACGGCCCGGTCGGCCCAGCTCGGCTACAGCTAAAATCTTGTTTCGCGCAAGCCGGAGCCCGGCCCGACCTGCCTGGCGGGCTCGATTTTCAGGCCTGAGCCCGGCCCGATGGCACGCTCGGGCTCAGCCCGGCTCGGGATTTTCGGGCTGTCCGGGCTGGGCTGCCCATGGCCAGGTATACTCTCTGGCCTCCTCTATGCCGTAGAAGGCACACCGCACACCACCACCACCTTCCCTCCTCCCCGATGTTTCCTCCGAAGCTGACCTCCGCAACTATGCCGCCGGCGACATATGTTCCCGACGCCTCTCCCTGCTCCCTCTGCCGCATAATCCCCCCCACCACCTCCTCGCCATCATCTCCTTCGCCCCTTCTCTACCCCCTGCAGCGCCGACCTTTGCGTGTATTCCGGTTATGCTCTGCACATCAGCGCCACCACCTAGTACTTCTTCACCTTCTCCGACCACGTGCTCCATGTCCGACCCCTTCAAGTACGTACGTGCTACTCACGAGGGCCTCTATGTTGTTTGCAACTGGGGCGCCAACCATGAGGTCCACCCCAGGTCCTCCTCCAGCCGAAGATAGCCTCGCATGTTCCGCTATTGCCTCTCTTCTCAGTCTTCCGACTGACCGACACTATTTAGACAATACTTACTTGTGCAATTGCATTTATGTGATGGTGTTCAGCCTCCAAGATATCATTTCCTGTAGCACTAGCTATTGGATCCATAGCGGGGTCTATTGTAACAAATTTTGGTTTCAATTTCTTGTCCAGGATATTCTTGTAGAATGAAACTTTTAAGTATTGTAAAGGAATCACAATAGTTGCATGAAAGATATGAACTAAACAATCCAATAGGTATTGTTAGAGGAATTGATTTTGATATTGTGTGGTCCATAATTTTATACTCCAAAATTTACTAATGATCCCAATAGATCAGTTTTGGCATATGCTACTATTCGACAGTGCTGCCACTTTTATTGGTGAAGTTGGCATCAAAACTGGGAGTTTCAGGTCATTGTATGGTTCTATAAACTGTTTGTCAGTGTCATTTGATAGGATTTGGTAGGTAAATCTACATATCTTACCATACATTTTATTTCTGTGCTCTGTATAAAATGTATTTCAAGTGATGCTCATTTTTTCCCTTTGCCTAAATTTACAACAGACAATTATGTATGCAGTAGTGATTGTCTGATGTCCTTTTAGGTGAGAAGATATATGAAGCAAGAACTCCAGAGCTAATACTGTTGGCACAAATGTTTTGAGCAAAACAACTAAAATAAAGGTATAGTATGCTTGACAAATGATTCCATGTCTTGAAAATGCCTAAGGTATGTAACTATGTAGGTGAAACTGACTGTGTGAGCCATATCTGAAATATTTCTTTATAAAGATTCATGTTTCTTGTGCGTATTTAGCAAACTATTCAGTCAAACACTTCTACTTCATTCTTGTTTGTCCTAGAACCATTTATAGGAGTGTGCTGAAAGCTATAGTATGTATCTTATTTGGAAGTATTAATTATTGCCATTTATTTTCACATTTTGGTATGCCTAATAGCATGAAATGAGCAGTGTTGAATCCTAGGATGGAAGGTACCAGTATGGCTACAGCTGTTCCACAGGGCAGTAGTTCTAAGCTGGACATCACAATATGTATTGGATATCGCTGGCTGGTCATTTGTGAGATAAGGTGTGAGCGGAACCGCGACATATTGTTACAATTCAGAGTTATCGGCTGCAGCACTCTACGCCTTTTCATTGGCGAATCCAATGTTTAGAAGGGCGCTAACACATGCCACATCATTTTGTGATAGTAGCCTAGCTTAGTGGGCTCACAACCATTCTCTGTTTTCTCTTTAGCTTTTTTCTGTGTTTTGTACGATATTTGTTTCTTCTATTGACAAATTCAACAGCTCTCCTGTTGGGTCATCACAAACAGTTGGATCATATCTCTTTTGGATTTTGCAATCACGTTAAGTCATTAGTGTTGTTTTCTATATTGCAGTGCCAATTATTTATGTACGTGCAACACTTTTTGAACCTGTATGCACTCTCTTACTATTGATATTGTCACATTGCGGTTCTTCCATTACCAACGTATCAGTACATTATTTTGTTGTTGTCTCGTAGCAATGAACGGGATCTTGACTATAATTTAAGTAAAAAAATGTTTCACTTGGTCTTTTGTGATCACGTAGCGTAGCTAGGGCATCTTACTAGTCACTAGCTGACATCCAGCTCTGAGCTGTCTGCCGAACAGTTGAAGCAAATTATGGCACAGCCGCACTGACCATTGTGGAAGACTCGGACCCTGCCAACCAGCCACCGCGAGTAGCTGTGCTGGCGGCACGGCCCTGACCTCAGGCACATTGACGGTGATGAGCGACCCAGGTAACGAGCACAAGCCCGCATGACCAGGTAGCACACAAGAATTTTTCTTTCTTTCTCCAAATTTTGGTTCAGAAGATCATCTCAACACCAGTTTCCCCAGAGGCCGTACCGCTACAACAAATTTCACTAACTAAAGGCATCCCTAACGCGAACCCTCAAACTGCTCGTATCTGTCCGGATTCTGTGATCCGGATTTATTTTGCCCTCCAACACAGTCTCGCATCTGTCCGTCCGCCAATCCTACCGTCCTTTTTCCCACAATACAGAAGCAAACCAAAGGAGGGGGCCTTTGGGTGCGCGTACCGCTGTCACGCCCGCTTTCGACACCTCAGACCTACCAAAACCATCTCCCTTGGACGTGCCCTTTCCCACCCCAAGTGGTCAGCGCAGCAGTCGTGCTGGCCAGAGCGGACGCGACTTCTCACTAGAGGTAGCATTGAAGTGGCACGCCCCACCCATTACACGCGCCTTCTCTCCGCATTGAAACGACATCCGTGTGTCTTCCTACCTCCGTTAAACCAGCGGGTCTGCCAAGGAACCTACTCCGGTGCCCGAGTACCACGTTCATCCGCCAGCCAGCCGACATTAAACACCCCGCCACTTGGCGCCTGGCATCCGCCAGGTATTTAATCGTGGACAGCCGCCCGACATCAACCGCATCACACCTACACTCCCATTCTCCTCATGCTCACACCGCACCCGCCATGTCATCGAGCTCCTAAGCCCTGTGGGACAGCCTCTCCGGCGAATAGAAGGAGCTCTTCGGCATTGCGGCCGACTAGCAGGCCCGCCGAGCCCGCCGAATACATGAAGGCTTGCGGGCGAGCTCTTTGGAGGGCAGCGACGCGGACGAGCCAATGGACGACGAGCCAGCGCCATCACCCTCGCCAGTCCAAGCAAGGCTCACCAAGGGCAAGGCGTGGGCGCACTTCACCGACATGGTGATAGAAGAGTGGGTGGCAGCGTTCCGAAAGGCGTAGGCCGACTAGAGGTACAACCTCCGGCTCCTCGACAAGCACCGGCTCGCAGAGGAGCAAATGGGTGGCACGAGCATCGTGGCAGACGTGGACGAGCATATAAGGCGCTGCTCGTTTCCTACTGTGCCACCCATGAGTCTGCCGCGAGCGATGGCGGCTCCGCGTCCTGCGGGTGAAGAAAGAAGCCATTTACATGGAGATCGACGTGACGGCGACGGAATTTGACGACGGCGCCGACGACATCGCCAGCTCCGTGTCGACCGGTGATAGACTAGTTTAGATTATAAATAGCCTAGTCCGTTATATTTTAGTTGAAATATGTACGAACTGTAATTGTTTTCGTCTGGTTCATATAAACAATCTGGTTTGCATGTAATTCGTCCAGTTTGTTGAAATCCGGTTTGAAATATATGAGGGCATGGTTGGATGGCCGGATCCCATATCACGGTCCATGGACTGGTCCTCCCGGGGTCCACACATGGATACGATGTCGGATTTCAGGATCAGCCTTGGAGATGCCCTAATGCCTACATTTTTCTTTTGAAAGAGTAAATACAAATGCCTATTTAATTGTATGGCTTAGACTTAAAAGAAAAATTAGCCTGTCCAACTTATTTGTTGGAGCTCAACCCAGAGACAACTCTCCATACCAACATAAGTAAAACCCTATACCTAGTTAATTAGGATCCTTATTTTCTCATTTTTTAAGTACCCCTTAATAATTTACTTGAAGGAGATGCATGTAATTATAGGAAGATCACTGTGTACGCGGAGGATGTGTGCCACTTATTCAGGGATTTGTCGAGCGTTGTTGTGGATGCATGTTGTTGAGTATATTGATTATTTAGAAAACATATGATAGCGTAGGATTTATTCTAGTCTTGACTTGTACTCTAAGATGATCATGTATTCCTATATATATGCTCACAAGGCTCAAGCAATACATCAACGACTGCACCAATCCCTCTCTATTCCCTACTACCAATCTCTCTCTATTCCCTATTAACATGGTATAAGCCTAACCGATCCAAACCCTAGCCGCCGCCCACCACTGCCGCACCCGCGCGCCGCCCCCGGGGCGGTCGGCCTCCATGACCGCTGCCGGGGGCCGCGCCGCCCATACCTAGGGTTCGTCCGCCGGTCGTGTTAACCGACTGCCCTAGAGAGTCTTTTTTTTCCTGATCTCTTGATCCGGGTTTTTCTCTCTACCGCCGGTCACCTTGATCGGCGTTTTCTTTTTGGTCTTTCGATCTATGCTTGATCGGTTTGCGTAGCCCACCGCCGCCGTCGACCCCCGTGTGCCTCTACTATGACACCGGCGCGACCGGCAGGCTTCTTCACTGACACGGCGACCTCGCGCGACAGGCGGCCCCTCACGGCCGTCGTCCGTGTGACGGCACGCTCGTCGATCTACGCCGGCCGTCACCGTCCTCTCCAACCGCGACACCTGCATCGCCCCGACCCGGCGGCCTCGCGCTATGCGGCGGCCCATCATAGCCTCCGTACGCGCGCCTGCCCGCCCATCGGTCCACGCCACCCGCCTCCGCCGCGTCTGCACGGCGGCCCTGCGGTCTGCCTCGCCGGCCTCGTCCTTGGCTGCATCTGGCCGGCTACTCCAGGATCGTCGGCTGCCTCAGCTCGGGCGCCGCTGCTACGTTGGTTGCTCGGGCCTCGCTGCCCGGGCGCCGGCGCTGCTTTGGCAGCCCGGGTGCCGGTGCTGACGCGCTCATCCGCACGACGTCCCACACCGTCCGTCGTCGCCGGCTTCATCTCGGACTCCGCCGCCACCCCGCTTCCACCGAGCGGCGTCCCCGACCCCGCGCGTGATCATCTTGATCACCCGCTCGCTGTCGCGATTCGCCCCACCTATGCCGCGCGACCGACCTGGACCGTCGGAGGTGCGCGCCTCCGCAGGTCCCATGAAGATCCTCCCCGAGTTCAACGCGCCTCTCCACCGATCGAGCAACCGGCTGCCGCTGCGTCGCCCCGTCGGGCCGCAGCGCCGCCGCCCCGTGGTTCTCCTCGCAGCTGCATCGACTCACGCGTCGCCGCTGCATCGCCCCTTCGGGTCATAGTGCCGCGATACGCAGTTCTAGCCGCCACCCCGAGGCCATCCCCGCAGTTGCACGAACCGCGCTCTGACGCTGCGCGGCTCCTTTGGGCTGTAGCGCCGTGGCCCGCGGTCCCCGCTGCCGCCCGAGGTCTTCCCGCTGTCGCCGCGCCCCGCCTGCTGCCGCCGCGTCGCCCCTTCAGACCGTAGCGCCGGGGCTCGCGGTTCACTCCGCCGTCCCAGCGCGTCGACTTCCCGTGGTATGCGCCGCGCCGCCTCCTTCGGCGTGGGAACGCCACCGTCCGCGCCGATCTTCGTCACGTTGTCGGGTTCCTCGTCTACTTCGAGCACCGCCGCCGCACTCCTAACCTAGGCGCCGCCGCCGCCGTCAGACCGCCGCCGCCGCTCTGCTTCGGCCGCCGCCGTTGCTACCCCTGTAGCCGCCGTCGCCGCCCGTCCACCTCCTTCATCTTTGTCCACACCAGCCCGTCGCCAGCGTCGCCGTCATCTTCCCCGACCACTTCGTCTACTCCGATTGACGCCACAACCGTCATCTAGTCTTCTTCTCTGTTGGCCCTCCGACTCCTCGACATGACGTATAGCTCGTGCAGGCCCCTCGTCTACGCATGCCTAGTGCTGGCAACACCGATGCGTGCCTTCGTCCATGACGTGTCCCCGGGCCTGGCAAGCCTGGTCGGCACTTCGTCAACTTCGTCTTCGTCCATCTACGCATGTCGGTGCTGGCAACACCGATGCATGCCTTCGTCCACGATGTGTCCCCGGGCTTGGCAAACCCGCCGCGACACGTCGTCAACAACGTCTTCTTCCCGGCGCACCACTACTTCGACACCACTGCGCCCATGCTAACTCGGCACCTTCTTGTGCCCGCGGCTCCACGGCAACTTCCTCGACACCGGCTACCCCGACTCGACATCGACCACGGCGTTCTTCGCACGCAACCTCGACCACACGGCTACACCACCTACGCTCTCGGCTACTTCGACACGGCATAAAGGGCTACCGCCTTACCTGAGCAACCTCGTCGGTTTCCACTCCAGCCACGACTTCCGCGATGCATCGACCGTTATGACTGTGGGGGGAGGGGGGGGGTTCGTCGGCTTGCCTTCGGATTCTTCGCCAGTCTCACCGTCTGCATCGCTACCGTTGTCACTGCGGGGGGATGTTGAGTATATTGATTATTTAGGAAACATAGGATAGCGTAGGATTTGTTCCTGCCTTGACTTGTACTCCAAGATGACCATGTACCCCTATATATATATGTCCACGAGGCTCAAGCAATACATCAACGATTCCACCAATCCCTCTCTATTCCCTACTAACACATGTAGCATCAGTATTTAGGCCGGTGTGACCACGAGGAGCCATGTTTGGACATGGATGCATCGATATACATGGGGTTGTTCATGATTTGACCACGTGGATGCTATGGTCGATACCCCGTGTTTCATCGATGGGTTGCGGCTTTATACTAAATGTACGCAATTTGTTTTACGAAAGTTAGAGCATCTACAGCCGGACCTCTCAAACCCGTCTCATACGTCTGGGCGGGCCGCCCGGTCACTGTCCGGTCACAATTTTTTGACCCAGACGGGCCCCTCAAAAGGCCCTCAAACGCCCGGGCGGATATGGGGCACCTGGGCACGCCCGCCACGTCGGCCTGACGGCGTGGCCCCACATGGAATCGCTGGGAAACCCGACGGTCCGACGGGCGCCTCGACCGTCGCCGCGGTTTGACCGCCGCGTGGCGCCGCTCCGGCTCGCGGCCCGAGGCCGTAGCCGGCTATTTAAGCGGGCCAGCACCCCCAGCCCTAGCACATCCGCCTCTTCCCTCCCTCCGCCGCCACTCGAGCCCGTAGCCATGCCCCCACACCACCGCTACTACACGATCCAACACCGTCTCTTCCTCCTTGAGCAGGTCCGGATCCGTAAGGAAGCGGGGCTACCTCTGGAACCAGAGGAGGATTTCAAGGAGGTTGAGGAGCAGGTGCCGGGGGAGGAGGAAGAGGAGGAGCAGCAGGAGCCGGCGAAGGAGGAAGAGGAGGAGGAGCAGGAGCCGGCGGAGGAGAAAGAGGAGGAGGAGCAGGAGCCGGTGGACGAGGAACAGGAGGAGGAGGAGCAGCCGGCGGAGTAGGTGCCACCGCTAGATGTGGGGGAGGCGGAGGCGCCGGCGATGGAGGAGGACGTGGGCGTGTGGCCGTAGCAGCACGCCATCCTGAACTCCATCCGCTCGGAGTCGGCTGCGGAGGCCAGGCGTCGCCGTCGGCAACAGATGGAGGCGGCCAGGCGGCCCAGGCTCCGGCGTTGGCGGCTCTGGCTCCGGCGCAGGCGACTCAGGCCATCTCCCACAACGACGAAATTTAAGTAGTATAGAACGTAGTACGTAGCTATATATTCTACATGATTTTGTATGAATTTAGGGGATGAATAGGTGAGAGTTGTACATGAAGAAGAAAATATGAGGAGTGCCCGGTCAGTGCCCGCGGACGCCCCCGAGCGCGTCCGCGGGCGTTTGAGCGGCCGGATTTGCCAATTCCGGCTGTAGATGCTCTTACGTATCTCTAACATGAGGGTGAGGATTAGAGTTGGGGAGAGAGGGCCCCACCTTGGTGAAAATCAGGGGGACGTTTAGACTAGTTGGAAGGTTACGTGTAAAGCCGTGCCGGTATAGGCTAGTCTCGTCTCGTGGAGTAAGACCAACTAAATTTGCTTATCTTAGACAGAAAGAGTTGACGACAATAAAAAAATGTGTATTTGTGTAGATTGATGTCGCCAAAAGTTCATTTTTAACCGTACTCAGCACTTCTATGCAGTCCAACATGATCATTAGCTTCTGGCATCTCAATTGATTTGCCTGATGAAGCCGATTCAAATCAGCTTGTCCCTCAGCGACGTGGAACTTGCTCCTTTCATCTGGCTGCTTCTACTTCCGGGTGCTCGTGCTCCTGATGAGATATAAGCTGACTTGGAAAGACAACGTACACATCCGAGGTTTGTTTGGCCACCTTCTCATATATCCCCCTCTCATGCCAATGGCAACGTAATTAGTTACTATTCCCTCCATCTCATAATATAAGAGCATTTTTTACACTATATTGGTGTCAAATACGCTTTTATATTATGAGACCGAGGGAGTAACTACGAAAGGAATGAGTAGTTTGCTAACTCCCATGAATACGTTGGTGACCAATGCATACCACGTCACGATCCGGAATAGTATTGCATCTGGACGCGAAAAGTGAGAACTAAGCACTAGCTCAGTGTCAGGGGCACTGTCTTCTGTTTTAGGCCAGCCGGGTTTGATACCCATGGGGAGTAAATATTTTAACTGTGTTTCTCATTCCTTCTATAAAAAGTAGATTTGTTTGAAAAAAGGGAAGAAAATGAGAACCTAACAAAGCTCTAAACTTCAAGTGAGTTTGTATATATCTCCATTGTGATGGGAACTCAGGCTTATTTATAAGGAGCGGGTAAGGCAAGATGCGGGTAGCTAGCTCTTAAATATGCCATAAAAGATCCGATATGCCTTGTGGCGCCGCAGCTAGAAACACTCTTTTACCCACACTAGTGGCTGGGGCGCGCCCTAGGGGTGCCTTCTCTGCGTGCTTGTGCGCACTAAACTTGGTGTAGTACATGTTAACGTCCTTGAAGGCATTTTAGTGATTAAAAAAACAATGCAGCTATCGTTTACATATTGTTAATAAGAGAGCGTACATGTGCATTGTTCAATGCTTTTGGTTTGAAATCACACATGTGTATGCATACAAAATTTGAACTGGACCTTCATTATTTTCCACGGTTGCCAATGAAATAGCCAGAATGAGAAGTACAACAAGGCATAAAAGGGCAGTTCAACAAACATATATATAATACAAGACCTACAGGCAGACATAATATAGAATCCAAGTCTTACAAGCTCCTACTACACACTCGACACACCGCATCATGCGCCGACATCATCAACCAAATTCACCAAACGGAGCACATCACCTGCATTACAATGCACAGTTCAAAATCCATTACAGTGTGTTCTAACCAATGTGATCTTCAAAGAAATCAATGTCCTCGTTAATTTCACTTACATTTTTCCTCACTTTGTCTTTGAAGCATTGGTCACTCTTCCTTCACAGTGCAGCACAATGTAGAAACTGGGATAAATCCATGAAGACAAGATATCACAGACATTCCCATTCTGAAAAATACTACAAAGATTCATATATGGAACTAACGTTAGAACACCAGTTTCCAAAGCTGGAATACAAAGTTAGTTTCAGAGAAACAACACAATTTAATATTAATAATATATCATGTAATTACTCATTCGTGTTTTCCATAAAAAAATACATTATCCTGCTAGAACAACCAAGCTGTGGCAGTAAGAAAACTACCCAGGAACACATATGCAGGAGGTGATTATCAAAACAAAAGAACTGATAAATTTAGCATCAACAAATGTAGAACTTTTTTGTTTTCAAATTCACAGTTTAACTCGAAAGAAAATAAAGATGGGCCAGAAATTAACATATGTTAAACTGGTGCTGCCAACAGTTCTATAATTAATCACCAATCATCAATCTAATCTAATTTCACTGCATACTCCGTAGCACTGAAAGCATACCGCTGAAGTGACAACAGATCCATAAGTTGCCCATATCTCCAAAAATGACAACTCTTTCAAAAAATTCTTCCCCAGGATAAGGAGGAGCATCAAATAATAAACATAGATTCATGCGGGTAATATAAAATGCATAGGTCCAACATATCTATTAATCCATGTAGCTATAAGCCTAGAACTGCATATACATGTTCCAAATTAGTGAAATAGCAAGGTCCAAAACACAAAATCAGATCCATGACTATGTATGTGTGGGCTTCAGTCACAAATGTGTAGGAAAAAATTAAGCATCGGCTGGAACCAGTGTAAAAATTCAGAGATGTTCATGGCATTACAGAAAAAGGATAAAAGGCCTTCCTTTGCCAAACCAAACGGACATGGCTTGCTGATCCAAACCCGAGTAGCTCCCAAATTCTCTATTTTATGCTGCATCAGAGTAGAAACGAAGGAGAAGAGACATGAGAAAACAAATCGCTCAATTCATCAGGACTACAAAAAAGGTTCTTCAGGAATATATATGTTTAGAAAAGCACATACCACTCTGTCTCCCTCCGAAAGCCGCCACGAGCAGCACCACAATGCACGTCTAGAGCAGCACGGTGGTGCCACCCACAGCCTAACCCGTGCCGCCGGCCACGCCTTCGCGGCCTTCACGACAATGCCCATCTGATCTGTAGCGCCTCGCGAGGAAGATCTGCAGAACAATAAAAGAAACTACATCCTTCGCTTTATATTTATGTGTACTTGATGTAGAGAGAAAGCTACAATAATACATGACTCTTCTAATCGGTAAATCTGCTTGGATTATGTAAACGTCAACCAAATTGGTGCACAACACTATACCTGTAACATATGCATCAACTTTGATTATCTAATATGCACCAGATCATACACCCTATGTATCTTTCTTTATAAGAATGATTCCCGTCACCATCAGATCCATCTTTACTTCCCTCACACATTTCAAGCCCTTGACATTAACCTGAATTCATGCAAAGCGAGAAAAATCAAATCCAGGGACATCATTAGTTGTCACACTTAGAAGTGGGATAAATCATGGGATGACAAATGAAATAGAACAAACCTGTATAATCCTACTATTCTTGCCATGCAAATCGGCCAAATACTTAGTTGTACAAATCACCTCGACAGCTTTGCTTGTCTCAAGCAAACCATGTGTAAACGATTCAAAATCAATAGGCTTCAATTGTCCTTGATTAAAACTGAGGTTGAAGAGTTAATATATCTCAGAGTCATGGATGAAATCATAAAGATAGCAAATTACTCTTAATGACTACTGATAATGTTGCGCTATGGGTATTTAATTACCATTCTCCTCTGAAGGTATCTTCTTTGAAAGAGGAGCAAAGCTGCCAAAAAAGCCCAAAATTCGCCAGCTTCGGCATCACCTTTAAAGTAAAACAATGCAAATTTTCATACATGTATGAAAGTGCAGCAATAATTCAATTAATCGGCACAACAAAGTGTAATAAAGTTCAGATACATGGTCAAGGACAAGAAATCAAACAACAAAAAATCAGATATGCTGATTCATGTCGTTAAAGGAAATCTTGCTTGCTGATCACACAAGTGAGTTAATTAGTCAGTACCTTCGAAGCACTTAGTTTGCTTTGTGGACATGGCTTCCATGAACCCGAGCTCATCTACATGGGAGATCAGAGTGTCATTCCATGGCAGCGAAGCCCATCTGCACAAATGGTTTGCATCAGTTAACAGAGCAGGAAGCCAATTAATCGAAAAAGACAAGGAGTGCTTAGAAGTTGCAATGATCAACTCCTACATGGATGGATCGGGGACAAATTCGTGGCTGAGGGTACGCGTCTTCATCGGCGGCGGCAGCCCGGGCGTGTGGCCGTGGTCATAGGAGTAGATGCCCATGGCGTGCCGGCCCCTACCCCGGGTAGACGAGGCGACCGAGGACGAATCGGCGCAGAAAAGCCGAGGGAAAAGGGTAGCTCAACGGTAGGACGAATGCGGCATTCGGGCCACGGAGTGCCATCCCCGACCTCGATGGCACCACCACCAGCACCGCTTGTCGGCGCTGTCGGATGGACACGACACCCTGTCCAGCTACTACATGCGGCTCAACAAGACCAGCGTCTCCCGGCATGCCGACGCTTTGTCCGGCGAGCATCTATCAGATTCGAGGAAACGTAGGGGCCAGGGGGGACTGCGGTTCGGGGCGCCGCGGGAGAACGAGGAAGACTCGGCGTGCGGGGGCTGCTGCTGCCTAATCCACTCGCCTTCGCCCGCTCGGCCGACGCTGGGAGGCCACCGGACCAGATCAGAAGTGGGAGAGCGCGGGGAGGCCATGGGGTCGCTTGTTCACGGCGAGGAGAGGAGCGCCCGAGAGAAGAGAAAGAGGTGGTGGCGGCACAGGAGAGAAAGAGGGAAAGAGAGATTGCGTGCGTAGGGGAAGTTGAGGCGCGGGGCTCCAGGCGAGTTACTCTGGCTTTCTTTTTCTTCTGAACGAAGTAAACACGAAACAACCAACATGAGCGACTAAACAGTGCAGCGATGCCGCCAGGGATCGCCATTCACGCGACGCTTAATGGGTTTGATGAGCGCATCGAGCACGGCTGCGCTTGTTCCTGGCGCCTGCCTACCAGTCCCAATTCGTGTCTGCGCGTTTCCATGAGGTCTTGCTGCTACTCCA
This sequence comes from Thinopyrum elongatum, assembly GCA_011799875.1. NCBI lineage: Eukaryota > Viridiplantae > Streptophyta > Magnoliopsida > Poales > Poaceae > Thinopyrum > Thinopyrum elongatum. The sequence continues at coordinate 601,878,086 of CM022303.1, read as the reverse complement.
TTACGCGTCTTTTAGAGCATCTTTATCAGATCTCAAAAGTTATGTTTGAGATAAATCTTTTTGTTTTGAGGGATTAAGCGGATCTAATGGAGCTCAAGCTTCATGGGCCCCTTTATTTGAAATTTTCAAAATTCAAACTTGTATGTTTCATTTTAAAAATGTACCATATACTACATATGGATGTATACTACTTGCCTATGAAGTTTCATGACGAAATACTTTTTTATGTGAGCTACAAAAAAAAGACAAAATGACTTATTTCTATAACATGTAGTACTATTACTATAAAATTACATTGTTTGTTTTTTTGTACAGGTCACATGAAAACATAATTCATGATGAAATTTCACACACATCTAATGGATATCTATAAGTACTTGTGTATTTGTCTTCAGTTTTTTTTAAACTTAAAAAGTTTTTTTTGTTTGAAAATAAAGGGCCCATGGAGCCTGAGAGCAAAAAATACACTCTCAGTATTATGGCCTTAACTAATAGATTCCCCAGACCAATAACCCTGAAAAATATAGCTTTCTATCTCTCAAAATGTAGCCATCATGCCTACATTTAGTTCAACCATTCAAAACCGCAACTTCTTAGTAAAAATATTCTGGCCACCCGAGTTTACTATGGGTGTCGACCCATCGCCGCGCCTATCGCTGCCGTCCACCCCTGGCGTCGAAACCGTTTCGCGACCATCCCGCAACCCCACTGCCCTCTCCCGCACCTTGTCGTCGCTTGGTGGCCGCGGAGATCCGTTTTCGCCGGGAATCAAACCGACCGACCTTGGAGATGGTGTGGGAAGGTCATGCGCAACTCCTAGACACCAAACGGCACCGGAACCGGGTGAAGAAGACAACCACGACCACCCATGGTGTGGCCCCGATATCGCAGCTGCGTTTGTCACCTCCACTCCCAGGAACCGCCTATGCGGCCTGCTAGGCAGCATCACTGGTTTCCTCCTCTGCCGTTGGGTCTTAGCCCGAGCTCCGTCGGTGGTCACCGTGTCTTAGACCCCGTCCGGCCACAAGATGTTTGTCAAATTGCCTCTATGGAATTTTTTTTGCATTTTTTCCTATTTTTCATCGAAGAAAGATCTCGAGTGGATTATTATGGTCTTCAGTGTCTAGATGAAGAGGTTATGTGAGATGATCTTCAATGATCATCCTTGGTAGAGGAAGAAGAAGATGGATTTGAGTTGGCAGCTATCGTGGTGTCTATATAGGAAGATTTCAGGCGATCGAGGCTCGGTTCTCTGTTTGGTCAAAGGACATTTATTTGAGATAGAATCATGGGTCACGAAGTCTAGGGAGGGATTACTTTGCGACTAATGCGATATATCCTCCTTAATATTTTTGTGCCGATTCCGGATGCACCGAGATCTTTTAAACACCAGTGAAAAAGTTGTGGAGAAACATGATCCTTGGTTTCAACCGAGAAGGAGTATTAATGTGGCGGGAGCAGCAAGTGCAAGTCCATTCTTGAAGACTACATCAGTCGTGTGATTGTTTGCTTATGGATGCCCGGATGATGACACTGACTATGTTCTCCTTGGAGAAGATCTTATCCTGGAGTGTGTAAGATGTGATTGCGATATATGAACCGGAGTACTTTAGGTCTCCCATTGGTGAAGATACTAAGAGGCTCGATCATGGTCGAAAATGAAGAGATAATTTGGCCAGGAATGTTTGGATCAATTGACTGTATGTATTGGACATCGAAGAATTTCCATGTGGCATAGCAAGGTCAGTACAAATAGAAATGTCATGATCCAACCATCATTCTTGAGGCAGTTGCATCACATGATATCTGGATTTGGCATGCATACTTTGGGATGCCTGACTCTCACAATGAACTCAATGTCCTCCAGGGATCTCCTCTTTTTTGCAAGGCTTGTTGTTGGTGACAATCCATCTTACAATTATGTTCTCAATGGCAATGAGTACAACATGGAATACTACCTGCATGAAGGCATCTATCCTCAGAGGGCCACATTTGTGAAGACAATCCATGGTCCTAAAGGCAACAAGAAATCTCACTTGCAGCTATACGAGAATCTCCTAGAAAGGATGATGAGATTGCTTTTGGTGTGCTTCAACGACACTCTGCGATTGTCCATGGCCATGGGGAGTATTGGAATCCTGAGTATGTTTATGTTTGAAAACATTAATTTTTCTATGTATTTGATTTGTCTGTACTTGAATTCTTAAGTATTACACTGATATGTTTTGATAAGTTTGAAACTAGTTGGATGAATTAGGAAAAGAAATTATTTAAGGGATTAAGTTTTAGGGAATCTGCTAGCTGAGAAAAAGTTTAATCCCCTATCCTATATACTTAAAAAGTTCATCCCCACTATGATATTTATCTTAACATGCTAGCTATCCATGTCAGCAACAGTCCACCTCAGCAAATCTGCAACCTGGAAAACAAATCTTTTCTTTTTAGTATGCTTTGTTCCCTTTCCATCTTCTGTAACCCACGAAATGCCTCTCTGGGTCATGCACACATTTTGTCTACAGCCGCAAAGACCAACAGACGTCGTCAACCGATCGACTCATCAGAAACAAGACCAATATTTCCTATGGTCCGACGGCTTGAGAACAATATTCGCGTGAGGGTGCTTCTCAATCTCTAACCATCGATCAGCCCGCCTCACGTCCGCCGGTTTTGCTTAGCTTTGATGCCTCTCTGGGCAATGGGCACGTTTATGACCGTTTTTATTTTTTGATTGGTCGCTTCTCAACCTATTTGCTATCCTTCATTGGTACTAAGCGGGAATACTGCTTGTGCGTCCAAACTCTTAAACCCAAAGTTGTGCCAAATGAGTCCACCATACCTACCTATATGCGGTATTTCTATGCCGTCCTAAGTAAATTTGCATGTGCCAACTCTAATTATTCAAATAAATTTCCATTCTGTGTGCCCGTACCGCTCATGTGGCGGCAGAGGGTGGCCGATATTTTCCATGTTAGGTGGGTTATTCTGATGATGAGTGTTTACTCATTTGTCATTGCACGAGAGTGTGGCAGGTAATAGGGATGCCCGGTCCCGAAATGAAAATAATAATAATATGATAATAATAAATCCTTGAAAAGTGTTGGTATGGAAGGCACCCGTGGATACGGCTAGCCATTTCTTGTGAAAAGGAAGATGGAAAAGAAATAAATTTTATTTTTTGTTTGGGAACCGCCTATGATTTGTCTAGCATGGAAGATGTTGGGAACTCTCGGTCGTAGCATTGACAGGAAAAGCATGCCTCCCAAAATAATTTTTTATCTCTCAGTTTAAGTTTGAGCTCTAGCACCTCTGTAAATCTCTGCTTCCCTCTGCGAAGGGACTATCTATTTACTTTTATGCAATTTTTATTTTTTTTTAGTCTCCATCTTCTCTTATAAAGCACCAACTAGGGAAAACTATTACCATGTTTGTGCATTGGGTGTAGCTAATATTTGAGTGTGTTTCATGGTTGGATCAATGATTGAGCATAATGGGCTAGGGATAGCTTTCTTTAACGTTCATATTTTAAAAAACATGGTTGCTTGTTGATATGATTGAGTATTGATGTTTTCATGTCAAATTATAGACTATTGCTTTGAATCACTCAAACTCTTATGTCCATGCAACAAAAAAAAGATTATATGATGAATATGATAGGTAGCACTCCACATCAAAAATTTTGTTTTTATCATTTACCTACTCGAGGACGAGCATGAACTAAGCTTGGGGATGCTTGATACATCTCCAATGTATCTATAATTTTTTATTATTCCATGCTATTATAGTATCAATCTTGGATGTTTTATATTCATTCACAAGCAGCTTTATATCATTTTTGGGGACAAACCTATTAACTTAGTGCCCAGTGCCAAGTTGTGTGATTTTTCCAATACCAATAATAATGATTTTGTTAGTACTCCGATTGCTCCTCCCGCCACTAGTGAGGAATCTTGTGATATTAATGCCGCTTTGTTGAATCTTGTTATGAAAGATCAGTTTTCCGGTACTCCTAATTAGGATGTAGCGTCCCATCTAAACACATTCGTAGAATTGTGTGATATGCAAAAGAAAAAAGATGTGGACAATGATATTGTGAAGTTGAAATTATTTCCTTTCTCTTTGAGGGATCGTGCAAAAATTTGGTTTTCTTCTTTGCCCCACAATAGTATTGATTCTTGGGATAAGTGCAAGGATGCTTTTATTACTAAGTATTTTCCGCCTGCGAAAATTATTTCCCTTAGAACTCAAATCATGAATTTTAAGCAACTTGAGCATGAACATGTTGCACAATCTTGGAAAATAATGAAATTGATGCTAAGAAATTGTCCTACACACGGTTTAAATCTTTGGATGATCATACAAATTTTTTATGCGGGATTGAATTGTTTCTAGAAATCTTTTAGATTCTGCCGCGGGTGGTACTTTTATGGAAATTACTTTCGGTGAAGCTACTAAATTGCTAGATAACATCATGGCAAATTATTCACAATGGCATACCGAAAGGGCACCTACCAGTAAAAATGTTAATTCGGTTTAAGAAATTAGCACGTTGAGTGAAAAAGTTGATGATCTTATGAAATTAGTTGCTAATAGAAATGCTCCTATTGATCTTAATGATGTGCCCTTGTCTACTTTGATTGAGAAAAATAGTGATGCCGTAGATGTGAATTTTATCTCACGGAATAATTTCAATAACAATGCTTATAGAGGTAATTTTAATCCTAGGCATTTTCCTGGAAATTCCTCTAATAATTATGGCAATTCCTATGGTAATTCTTCCTACAATAATAATAGGAACACCTATAATCTTGGGAAAAATATTAAAGAATTTATCAATGCTCAAAAAGTTTTCAATACTACGGTAGAAGAAAAGTTGAATAAGATTGATGATATGTCTAGAAGCATTGATAGAATTTCTCATGATGTAGAAAATCTCAAGTTGAAAATTTTTGTACCCAAAGTTGATGAATCAATTAAAGGTTTATATGTTTCTATGGATGAAAGTAAGAAAAGAACCGCTATGCTTAGAGCTAAAAGAGAATATTTGGAAAGAGCGTTTTCTAGTGATTGCTTTCATAAAAATGATGAAGATCTTAAAATGATTGGTGTTTCTTCTATTGATTCCTTGTTTAGTAAGATTAAAATTGTTGATAAAGGGACTAAAGAAGAGTCAACTTTAGCTAGAAGGTGTCCCGATGATTCGGAGGGTGAAAATCTTGATGAAAAAATTGATAAAAGTGGGTTTGGAGAGGTCAAAATTTTAACTAGCGATGTGCCCACTCTTTTGGATTACAAAGACTTTAATTATGATAGTTGCTCTTTGATTGATTTTATTTCTTTGTTGCAATCCATGATAAATTCACCCCATGCTTATGAACAAAACAAAGCTTTTACTAAACATATTGTCGATGCCATGATGAAAGGTTTGGAAGAAAAATTGGAATTAGAAGTTTCAATTCCTAGAAAATTGCATGATGAATGGGAACCTACTATCAAAGTCAAGATTAAAAATTATGAGTGTTTTGCCTTATGTGATTAGGGTGCTAGTGTTTCCATAATTCCGAAATCTTTATGTGATGTGCTTGGTCATACCGATATTGAAGAGTGTTCTTTAAATTTGCACTTGGCGGATTCTACTATTAAAAAGCCTTTGGGAAGAATTAATGATGTTATTATTCTTGCAAATAGAAATTATGTGCCCATAGACTTTATTGTTCTTGATATTGATTGCAATCCATCTTGTCCAATTATACTTGGTAGACCGTTTCTACGCACTATAGGTGCCGTGATTGATATGAAAGACGGCAATATTAAATTTCAATTTCCATTAAGAAAGGGTATGGAACACTTCCCTAGAACAATAATTAAGCCTCCATATGAATCAATCATGAGGGCATCCTATGGATCCAAAACTAAAGATGATAACACTTGAATCTATGCGTTATGCCTAGCTAGGGGCATAAAACGATAGCGTTTGTTGGGAGGCAACCCATTGAATAAAATTTATTTTTGTCTTTTTCTTTATGTTCTTGATTTTTTGCACAATTATGCCTCTGTTATGATTGTGTTTTTTATGTTTTAATTAGTGTTTGTGCCAAGTAAAGCCTTTGGGATAGCTTTGGTGATAGTTGATTTGATCCTGTTGAAAAATAGAAACTTTTGCGTTCAGTAATAGAATTGTTTCAATTCACAGAAGCGACGAAAAATTCTGATTGTTTTACACAAGATTTATATAAAAATTTCCTATGTTTTCTTAATTTTTCATAGTTTTTGGAGTTACAGAAGTATGATAACAATTCGCATCTTTACAGACTATTCTGTTTTTGACAGATTATATTTTCTTTACATTGTGTGCTTATTTTGATGAATCTATGGATTGTATCGGGGGGTACAAGCCATGGCAAAGTTAGAATACAGAAGATATAATGCAAAAATAAAATATGAATGGGTTTGCAACAGTACTTAAAGTGAAGATTGGTTTTCTTATACTAACGGATCTCACGGAAGTTTTGTTAAGTTTTGTGTGATTGAAGTTTTCATGTTTTGGGTGAGATCACGATGGATTAAGGAATAAGGAGTAAGAAGAGCCTAAGCTTGGGGATGCCCCATGGCACCCCAAGATAATATTCAAGGAGGAAAAAGAAACTAAGCTTGGGGATGCCCCGAGTGGCATCCCCTCTTTCTTCTAACGACCATCGGTATTTTATTTGGAGCTATATTTTTATTCGTCACATATCATGAGTTTTGCTTGCAGCGTCTTATATTATATGAGTCTTTGCTTGTTTTGATTTTTAGTTTATCAAAAGTATCCTTGCTGGACACACCTATTTGAGAGAGCCAAAATTATGCTATGATTTGTTAGAATTGCTCTTTCTGCTTCACTTAAATTTTTTGAGCTATGGAATTGCTCTAGTGCTTCACTTATATCTTTTTGAGCATGGTGTGCTTTAATATTTATGAAGAAATGCTCTCATGCTTCACTTAGATTTATTTGAGAGTTAGTATATTTTTGAAGAAATTCTCTCATGATTCACTTATATTATTTTGAGAGACGAAAAATTTTATGCTCATGTTCTTCTCTTAAATTTGTTTGAGCTTATCAAAAGCAACGTATGAAACTAGTCCCAAAGTGATAGATATTCAAGAGGGATATAATAAAAACTTCCGTGAAGATCATTGGACAAAATAAACTTGATTCTTTGTAATAGTTTTGAGATATGATGATAATGATATGTGAGTCATGTTGGTGAGTAATTATGCTTTACTAAGAATATTGGTGTTTAGGTTTGTGATTCCCAATGCAAGCACAAAAGTCAATAGTCATGCAATGAAATTACATCCTACTTGTGGTGCATTATTCGGTGTTAGTTATGATTAATGGTCGCTTACGAGATTTTTCGTTTCTTGGTTGGTTGCTTCTCAATCTTTTGCTAGCCTCCACTTGTACTAAGTAGAAATACTACTTGTGCATCCAAAATCCTTAAACCCAGTTTTGCCATATGAGTCCACCATACCTACCTATATGCGGTATTTTTCCGTGCCGTTCTAAGCAAATTTGTATGTAACATCTCTAATTTTTAAAATAAATTCATTTTTGTGTGCCCGTACCGCTCATGAAGCGGTAGGGGGTGGCCAATATTTTCCATGCTAGATGTGTTATTCTCAATATGAGTGTTTATTCACTTGTCATTGCATGAGAGTATGGTGGTAATAGGGATGCCCAGTCCCGAAATGATTTTTTTTACTTTATGTTTTCAAATAATAAATTCCTTGAAAAGTGTTGGTATGGAAGGCACCCGTGGATACGGCTAGCCATGGATTGTGAAAGAATGGTGGAAAAAGGAATAAACTTTATTTTCTGTTTGGGAACTGCCTATGATATATCTAGCATGGAAAGTGTTGGGAATTACTCGGTCGTTTTCCTTGAAGGGAAAAGTATGCCTCTCAAAAAAAATTATCTCTCAATTTAAGCTTTGAGCTCTGGCACCTCTACAAATCCCTACTTCCCTCTGCGAAGGGCCTTTCTATTTAATTTATGCAATTTTTATTTTTACTTGAGTCTCCATCTTCTCTTTTAAAGCACCAACTAAGGGGCACTATGATCGTAGTTGAGCATTGGATGGAGCTAATATGCGAGTGTGTTTCATGAATGGATCAATGATTGAGCATGATGGGCTAGGGATAACTTGCTTTAGTGTTGATATTTTGAAAGACATGGTTGCTTGTTGATATGTTTGAGTATTGAAATCTTCATGTCAAAACTAGACTATTGCTTTGAATCATATAAAAGTCCATATGTCCATGCTACAAAAGAAAAGAATATGTGATGAACATGTTAGGCAGCATTCCACATCAAAAATTCTGTTTTTTTTATCATTTACCTACTCGAGGACGAGCAGGAATTAAGCTTGGGGATGCTGATATGTCTCCAACGTATCTATAATTTTCTATTGTTCCATGCTGTTATATTATCATTCTTGGATGTTTTACAATCATTTTATAGCAACTTTATAACATTTTTTCGGACTAACCTATTGACATAGTGCCCAGTGCCAGTTGTTGTTTTTTGCTTGTTTTTTACTTCGCAGAATATCAGTACCAAACAGAGTCCAAACGCAGCTAAACTTTTTGGAGAATTTTTATGGACCAGAAGACAAACTTTGGCCAAATAAGTACCAGAGGGGTGCCCCGAGGGGGGCACAACCCCCTGGGCGCGCCTGCGGGCCCAGGCACGCCCTAGTGGGTTGTGCCCACCTCGGTGGCCTCCCGCACCGCCTCTTTGCTCTATAAATACCCCAAAAATCCAGAAACCCTAGGGGAGTCGACGAAACACAATTCCAGCCGCCGCAAGTTCCAGAACCACGAGATCCAATCTAGACACCATCACGGAGGGGTTCATCATCCTCATTGGTGCCTCTCCGATGATGCGTGAGTAGTTCATTGTAGACCTACGGGTCTGTAGGCAGTAGCTAGATGGATTCTTCTCTCTTTTTGATTCCCAATACAATGGTCTCTTTGAGATCTATTTGATGTAACTCTTTTTTATGGTGTGTTTGTTGGGATCCGATGAACTTTGAGTTTATGATCAGATCTATATATCCATGAAAGTTATTTGAGTTTCTTTGATCTCTTATATGCATGATTACTTATAGCCTCATATTTCTTCTTCGAATCTTTGGTTTAGTTAGGCCGACTAGATCGATTTTTCTTGCCATGGGAAGAGGTGCTTTGTGATGGGTTTGATCGTACGGTGTTCTTTCCCAGTGATAGAAGGGGCAGCAAGACACGTATGTATCGTTGCTATTAAGGATAACAAGATGGGGGCTATTCCTACATGAATAGATCTCGTCTACATCATGTCATCGTTCTTATTGCATTACTCCATTTCTCCAAGAACTTAATACACTAGATGCATGCTGTATAGTGGTCTATGTGTGGAGTAATAGTAGTAGATGCAGGCAGGAGTCGGTCTACTAATCTTGGACGTGATGCCTATATAATGATCATTGCCTGGATATCATCATAATTATTCGATGTTCTATCAATTGCCCTACAGTAATTTGTTTACACACCGTATGCTATTTTCTCGAGAGAAACCACTAGTGAAATCTACGGCCCCTGGGTCTATCTTCTATCATATTGTTTTCTGATCTACTTTTTATTCGCTTTTGCTTTCAGATCTATTATTCCAAAAACCCAAAAATACCTTGCTGCACTTTTCATTTGCATCTTTTATTTCGTGTTTTATTCAGATCTATTTATCAAATCTATCACAATTTTTATCCCGTCAACTTGACAATTTCTGGCGCCGTTACCCGAAGAGGGATTGACGACCCCTCATAAGCGTCGGGTTGCAAGTATTTGTTCTTTGTGTGCAGGTACCGTTTACGTGGTGTTGCTTGGTTCTCCTACTGGTTCGATAACCTTGGTTTCATAACTGAGGGAAATACCTACCGTAGCTGTAGTGCATCATCCCTTCCTCTTCGGGGAAATACCGACGCGGATACGAGCTATCAGTACCCTACAAACAATTTCTTCTTATGTTCTCCGCTAGATAAGAACTTTGGAGTGATTCTTCATCACACGTTGAGGGATGGTTATATGATCCAATTAGATTAGCATTGTTGAGAGATCGCACTAGTGAAAGTACAGACCCTAGGCCTCATTTTCAAGCATTACAATACCGTTTGTGCTCACTTTTGTTACTTGTTACCTTGTTGTTTTTATTGTTACTATTATAAAAATCAATATCTACTATCATTACTACACTTGTATCATCATCTCTTCGCCGAACTAGTGCACCTATACAATTTACCATTGTATTTGGTGTGTTGGAGACACAAGAGTCTCTTTGTTATTTGGTTGCAGGGTTGTTTAAGAGAGACCATCTTCATCCTACGCCTCCCATAGATTGATAAATCTTAGGTCATCCACTTGAGGGAAAATTACTACTATCCTACAAAACTCTGAGCTTGTAGGCCCAACACGAGTCTACAAGAATAAAGTTGCGTAGTAGACATCAAGCTCTTTTCTGGCGCCGTTGCCGGGGAGGTGAGTGCTTGAATGTATATCTTTAGATCTTGCAATTGAATCTTTTAGTTTCTTATTTTATCACTAGTTTGGTTTATAAAAGAAAACTACCAAAAAAAATGAATTGAGGTTGTCTCATATTGTTCATCTTTATAATATCTTCCTTGAAAATGATGGATCGGAAAATTGTGCTCAATTGATAGAAGAAGAATTCAATAAAATGTTTGCCATAAAATATTTGAATGATGAGCATGATTGCAATGTTGCTACTATGAATTCTTTGAATATCCATGACGCTAATGATATGCAAAGCCATAAGCTTGGGGATGCTATGTTTGATGAAGATGATATTTTTTGTCCCCCAAGTTTTGATGAGAAAAATTATTATGATGAAAGCATGCCTCCTATTTATGATGATTATATTGATGAAAGTGAGTTTGGAAGAGTGTCAACTTCATATAATGATGATCCCAATATTTTGGAGGGTGTTGAATCTTATTCTCATAATTATGAAAGTGGATTTGGAGAGATCATGACTTTATTTAATGATGATTCCACTATTTTGGAAGAGGTTTCAATTGACTATGATAAAAAAGTTCCTATCTATGATGATTATGGTGATGACATGTATGCTATAAAGAATAAGGATAACCATGAAACTTGTCATCATGATTTTAATTTTCAATCACATGATAGTTATTTTGTTGAATTTGCTCCCACTACTATTCATGAGAATAAATTTGCTTATGTGGAGAGTAATAAAAATTCTATGCTTATGCATCATGAAAAGAGTGCTTTATGTGATAGTTATATTGTTGAATTCATTCATGATGCTACTGAAAATTATTATGAGAGAGGAAGATATGCATTTACATATCCCAATAATATCAAGTTTCCTCTCTATGTGTTGAAAATCTTGAAGTTATGCTTGCTTTGCCTTCCTATGCTAGTTGATTATTATTCCCATAAATTGTTTGCTCACAAGATCCCTATGCATAGGAAGTGGGTTAGACTTAAATGTGCTAGTCATATGCTTCATGATGCTCCCGTTATGTTTCAATTCTTATCTTTTATGTGAGCATCATTGAAATCATCATGCCTAGCTAAAAAGGCATTAAAGAAAAGCGCTTGTTGGGAGACAACCCAACATTTATACCTGCTATTTTTGTGTGTTCACATGATTAAGCTACTGTATTAATCATATTTTATAGCTTTCATTTCAATAAAGTGCCAAGTAAAGCCTTTGGGATAGTGTGGATGATAGTTGATTTGATTCTCTGAAAAAACAGAAACTTTTGCGCCCAGTAGCAGAATTGTTTAAATTCACTGGAGCGTGAATTTGATCTGAATTTTTTACAAGTGATTTAAATACAAATTTAACATGTTTTCCTAATTTTTGATAATTTTTAGAGTTCCATAATTATGAGTATAATTCAGATCTTTACAGACTATTCTGTTTTTGACAGATTCTGTTTTCAATGCATAGTTTGCTTGTTTTCTAGTTTCTATGGCTTATGTTGCTCAATATAAATTGTGGAAATGATAAGGTAGAGTAGGCATTGTGTGATAACAATTATGAATCTTGTCTTTGACAGTACCAAAGTGAATGGTTTGCTCTTTATAATACTAACCTATCTCACGAAGTTCCATTAAGTTTTGTGTGATTGAAGTTTTCAAGGTTTGGGTGAGATATCGATATGAGGAGAATAAGTAGTGACAAGACCCTAAGCTTGGGGATTCCCAATGCACCCCAAGGTAATATTCAAGGAATATCCAAGAAACTAAGCTTGGGGATGCCCCGGAAGGCATCCCCTCTTTCGTCTTCAACATTGTCGGTAACCTCACTTGGGACCATATTTTTATTCATGACATGATATGTTTTTTGCTTGGAGCTTCATTTTATTTTAGTTGGATTTGCTTGCTGTTATTTATATAATGTTTTGCATCTTTTAATTCAATAAAAGTGGCAAGGATAGTCTTCACCATGCTTATTTTGCAAGTATATGAATTGCTATTTCAAAACAGAAAGTTTATCGCTGTTGCAAAAATTCCCGAGAAAAGTCAGAATGTGATAAAATATTGAAAAAAAATTCACAATAAGATATGATAAATTTTCTACAGTGTGGTAAATTTTCAGACATTTTTAAGTTAGAGAATTATGAATCATCATGCATTCTTTACAGACTGTCATGTTTAGACAGATTGCTGTTATGTTTGCATTGTTTGCATATGTTTGCTTGTTTAATGATTCTATTTGAGGATAGGAGTACTAAATATGCAGAGGCATTTAGTATGAAATTTTAAATTATAATTTTAGTGTTTTGCTACAGTAAAGAATGATAAGGTTATTGCATTGATTTATACTAACTTATCTCAGGAGTTCTTGTTGAGTTTTGTGTGGATGAAGTTTTTAAGATTTAGGGAAACCATGACATAAAAGGAATTAAGGAGACACAAAATCTCAAGCTTGGGGATGCCCAAGGCATCCCAAGTTAATATTTCAAGAAGTCTCAAGCATCTAAACTTGGGGATGCCCCGGTAGGCATCCCACCTTTCTTCATCAACAACTATCGGTTAGTATCGGTTGAGCCTAAGTTTTTGCTTCTTCACATGAGTTGTGCTATTCTTTCAATGTCATTTAGTTTTTGTTTTGCTTGCTGTTTTAATAACATACTTAGATCTGAAATTTTTTAAATAAAAGAGAGTCCTCAAATAGCTACCCATTTACATAACTACTTGCTTGATCTTCACTTATATCTTTTTCGAGTAGTTTGTCATTTACTCTTGTATATCCTATGAGTAAATTGTTGAATGAATTGAATATCATGAAGTTGAAATTAAATATTCATATTATTCCTAGTAGTAGCTTCACATTGGGTTTAGAAAGTGAAATCTTTTAAAGTTTGACAATCACAATATGGGTCATACAAGCAATTCATGAATGATTAGTGTAAGGAAGAGAACTTTCACATACAAATATATTATCTTGGACATCTTCTATGATTGTGAACACCCATTAATTATTTTCAAACTTGAGCAAATTAGTTGAAGTTGGACAAGGAAGACAACGTAATGAGTTATGGTTGTGTATATTTGCATAGAAGTTATATTGTTATGGATCCTCCAACATGTGGTGTTTGCCTAGGATCTTTTGCTAGCCAAAATTTTGTACAAAGTAGAGATACTACTTGTGCATCCAAAAACCTTTAAACCCAGTTTCTTGCCATGAGTGTCCACCATACCTACCTATGGATTGAATAAGATCCTTCAAGTAAGTTGTCATCGGTGCATAAAGCAATAAAAATTGCTCCTAAATATGTTTGATCTTTTATTGTAAGGGAAAATTGAGCGTTGTATGAACTTGTGATGGAAAAGTAATAAAAGCGATTGACTGTGATACATCTCCAATGTATCTATAATTTATGAAGTATTCATGCCATGTTTACAATAATTTTATATGGTTTTGGTATGATTTGCATGGAACTAAACCAGACTGACGTTGTTTTCAGCAGAACTACCGTGGTGTTGTTTTTTGTGCAGAAATAAAAGTTCTCCAAATGCAATGAAACTTTTTGACGTTTTTTTTTGGAACAAAAGAGGCACTAGAAGCTTCATGGGAGGACCAGAAGGTGAAGGACTTGAGCACAAGACACCTGGGCGCTAGGAGGCCAAGGCGCACCCAGGTGGGTTTTGCTCACCTCGAGGCCCATCTTCGCGTGATTCTAACGCTGAAAAATCCTATAAATAGAGAAACCATCACAAATAACCCTAGATCAGAAGTTCCGCCGCCGCAAGCCTCCATAGCCACGAAAAACCAATCTCGACCCCGATCCGGCACCCTGCCGGAGGGGGAGATCATCACCGGTGGCCATCTTCATCATCCCTATGGTCTCCATGATGAGGAGGGAGTAGTCCACCCTCGGGGTTGAGGGTTTGTACCAGTAGCTATGTGTTTAATCTCTCTCTCTCGTGTTCTTGATTTGGCATGATCTTGATGTATCACGGACTTTGTTAATATAGTTGGATCATATGGTGTTTCTCCCTCTCTATCTTGTTGTGATGAATTGAGTTTTCCCTTTGAGATTTCGTTTTATCGGATTAAATATTTTTATGGATTTGAGAGCACTTGATATATGTCTTGTGCATGAATACACGTGGTGACAACAGGGTATTATATTGATTCACTTGATATATGTTTTGGCACTCAACTCGCGGATTCCCGAGGCGACATTGGGGTAATCTATGCATAGGGGTTGATGCACGTTTTCGTCCTTGTTTCTCCGGTAGAAATCTTGGGGCACTTTTTAATGTTCTTTGTGTTGGATTGAGTATTATGAATCTGAAATTGTTAGATGCGTATCATATGGTGTTATTTTAGTATGAACTCTTGGATAGATCGAACGGAAAGAATAACTTTGCGTTATTTTAGTACGAACTCTTGAATAGATCGAACGGAAAGAATAACTTTAAGGTGGTTTCGTACCCTATAAATAATTTCTTCTTATGTTCTCCGCTAGATAAGAACTTTGGAGTGATTCTTCATCACACGTTGAGGGATGGTTATATGATCCAATTAGATTATCATTGTTGAGAGATTGCACTAGCGAAAGTACAGACCCTAGACCTCATTTTCAAGCATTGCAATACCGTTTGTGCTCACTTTTGTTACTTGCTACCTTGCTGTTTTTTATTGTTACTATTACAAAAATCAATATCTACTATCATTACTACACTTGTATCACCATCTCTTCACCGAACTAGTGCACCTATACAATTTACCATTGTATTTGGTGTGTTGGGGACACAAGAGACCCTTTGTTATTTGGTTGCAGGGTTGTGTGAGAGAGACCATCTTCATCCTACGCCTCCCACGGATTGATAAACCTTAGGTCATCCACTTGAGGGAAAATTGCTACTGTCCTACAAAACTCTGCACTTGGAGGCCCAACATGAGTCTACAAGAATAAAGTTGCATAGTAGACATCAAACGTATGTAGAACAGAAGCTAGAACAAGAAACTGAGGCAAAGTCTTAAACATAAAGAACACGAAGACGTAAGGAGCTGAGGCAGAAACATTGTTTTTGTGGTCGACATCCTCGTCGGACATGTCATCGAAGAGGTTGTCGATGTTGGGGAAGAAGTCATCGTTTGGGAAGTGGTCGTCGGCGTTCGTGGCTTTCGGGATGAAGAAGTCAGTAGTCGCACAGAGCGCTCCCCAAAAACCTTATCACCCTTCTTCCATACAGGACTCGAAGTGGAGGGGTTTCGGAGGCCTACTATCTTGACCAGCAGTCCATGCCGCAAGCCGGGATAGGGAAGAACCTAGCACCGGTACAGCGAGGTGCTATAGAATCGGCTTTTAACCCCTTTCTGTGATGGTGTTCTGAACCGTCGCCTAGTGAGTGACTGCGATAGGGGGGGTCTTTCCCACACGACCCAGAAACCGTCGGGGATATGCCCTCCTGGCACACACGCTCGGCAAAATGAGGTCGTGTGCGACCGGCGAGCGATCAAATACGGTTATACATACGGTTGTGCTAAAAAAATACAATTATACAGGCGAAATCGTTTCCGGTCGTAAGTACATCCCACACAGTCAGTCCCCGCTAAACGTTTCCGTTCGTATGCACATTCCACACAGTCAATCCAAGGAATACGTTTCCGTTAGTATGTACATCCCACACAGTTAATCCAAGAAGTACTTTTTCGTTCATATATACATCCCACATAGCCACTCCAAGGAAAATGTTTCCGTTCGCAGGTACATCACACACAATTTTCCCCATCAAATCGTTTGTGATAGTGTTGCCATTACACACGATATTAAAAAAATTATCGTTTGCATTATTGAATGCATCACACACGGTGCGTAGAAGAAACTGTGTGGCAAAGGCTGTCCATCACACACACACTTTTTATGTGGTAAACTGTAACACCCTGGTTTCCGCTCCTTGTTTTTTTTTTCCTTTGCGGGATTTGACTCCCGTCTTTTTTCTCGGTGTTATCGGATTTCTCTAGCTCTTGGGAATATGAAGATGGTCATATAGCCTTGCCTTTCCTATCCAACCGGAGATTCTCTCCAGACCAACCTTGCCACCGAGACATATTCTCCGGACTTTGCCGCCGAAACCCTACCTTCCGAGTTGCCGGAAGGGAAACCCTGATCTTTCCCGTTACAAAGGAACCCCAATTTCCTCTGATCTGTTGCTTCCCAAACTTTCCCCGGTGATCATCCTTCATCTATAAACCCTGGATATGCAAAAATATTGCCAAGTCATTTGCAATATTTTTCATTTATAATTAATTCCTTTTCTGCCAGTTAAAGGAATTAAATCTAGGAAAATATCTATCCATCTCCAAAGTTCATGAAAACTTGTGGAGATATTCTTTGTGATCATATTGAGCTCCCATAAAAATATTGGCCATAATTAAATAGGGGAAATTGCATTTTCCTATTTAATGCCAATATTGCATTTTGGGCACTTTCTAAAGGAACTACCATTTTGGTAGCCAGGAAAAATCCCAAATAAATTGTGGAGCTTCTCCTATCCATATCTTCACCATTTCCATCAAGAACCCAAGTTCCACCCATTAAATTTTGAGCACAACACCAATTTGCACATTCTGTCCAGTTGGGCAAATTGCAAAGGAAATGCTTGAACCCTTGATCTATTTGAGCTGAAAATTTTCATGGTGGTTATCATTGACAAATCACTCATGGAAAACAAAAATAAGCTCAATCCATCTATCCATTTTTCCACAGCATTTTTCTCAAGTTTCTGTCCATTTGGAAGTGCTATAAAGGAAGTACCATATAGGCATTTCCAAATGAGCTGAAATTTTACCAGCACCTTCACACTTCCAAATAATCACCCTCCACAAAAATTCAGCTCATTTCATCAATCCATTTGAGCACAACTTCTATTTTTAGTTTCAGACCAGATTGCCCAGTTGTGAAGGAAGTGCATTCAAATCTTGTCCAAATGGATTCAAATTTTGTCAGCATATAGTCCTTCCTACCACATAACACTCTGACAAAGTTTCAGTTCCATATCTCTATCCATTTCTCCACAAAATGTCAGCCAAGTTTGCTGTTAAAATCTTTTTCAGCAAGGTTCACTCACCTCAGAGCCACCTAATTGGTTCTAGCCACTTCCCACATCTATTTGAGCAGTGATCTACCTGTTTGACAAGGTGTGACGAGCAGACGCGCTCCAGAGCACGTGGCACCCGTGGTGACCACGCAATGTCCAGGCAGAAACGGCGCTCTGCGCCTCTGTCGTCTCCGTGCCGTCGCCTCCGGCCAGACTCCGCTTGTCGGAGCATGTCCAGTGGCTCCGCGGAGTTCACATGCCCCTCTCCCGACCCTTCTCCACTCCTCTCCCTTCTTCCCCATGCCACGGGAATCCTCGCCGGAGTTCTGTACCGTCCGTGACCGCCGTCGTTTTCCCTCTCCCGTTGGCTTCTTCCTCCCTGAGCCATCCCCTCCCCCTGTTGCACGTCAGGTCGGCCGCTATCCGATGCCGGCAAGCCGCCAGCCACGTGGCTCGCGAGCTCCAGTACCCGGCCAACACATCGCCACGGCCGTCCTTATCGCCTCGCCTCGCTCGGCTATATATAGCCACGCCCCGGGCCACCCGACCTCACCACTAGACTCCCCTTGCTCCCCTACTCTTCCCCGACCAGCTCAATGAGCTCAAGGAGCTCCCATTTCTCCTCCCCGTCGCCATTGCCACCATCGGCCCCCGCTAAAATTGTGGCCAACCGGAGCCCCTCTCGCCCTCCCACGACCACCAGGAGAAACCCCGAGGACCGGTTACCCTTCCCCGCCCCTCAGCTCCGCCCCTGGCGCACGGTGGCAATGTGCCCAAACTTCACCGGAGCTGCCTTCCGCCGTGGCCGATGCCCCGCCTGGCTTCGAGCTCCCTGGCAGGCGTGCTGTCCCTGGACGGATGCGGCACCTCTCCCTAAGGCCGTCAGTGCTCCCCGTTCGACAAGAGATGGTCGGAGCCGGTCGGCCCATCGCCGGCGCTGCGCCCTCCCCGGCTCTCCTCTGTTCTGTCGGGAACTGAGGGAGGAGGGAGACGACCTGCAGGCGGGCCCGACCCGTCAGCGGCTCCCTTCCCTTCCCTCTGTTTTTTTGAGTGAAGGCGGCGGGTGGGCCGGCCCAGCTACAGCCAGCGGAGCAGTAGCAGCTCGGCCCAGTGGAGCAGCGGCAGTTTCGGCCCAAGGGCAATAGTGCCCTTTTTCCTTTTCTCCAGAAAAATCTGCCTAGGGACCCATTGGTAAATAAAATATTTGTAGATAGGTCCCTTTGCAGTAAAACCTTTGTAACTTTTTGCCCACAACTCCGAATCAGGTGAAACCAACGCCCACGTCTTCGTCTCGTCGAGCCCTATCTTTTGGAATCATTTTCACAAGGTGGTCACACAGTGGAAATGACCATTTTGCCCTTGCTCTAAACAGCCCCCTCCGAGAGAGAATCTTTTTCGGTGATTCTTTCCGCGGCTTCACCGCACTTCTTCCCGGAGTAATTCTTCAACCCCAGGCAAGCCGATCATCTGATATATGCCCTAAAGCATTGCTCTATGTTATTCTGGTGTGTTTAACCTAATAATGATGTCCGTGCTAGAACTACTTAAATTCTTGTTAGTTTGTATTCATCATCTACATTACCTGATCATGTTTATCATTACCGCACTAATGGCTTATTATGCTACTATACGGAGATAGCTTGTTATGTTCATACAGTTGTTACCTTATACATAGTGTACACCAGGTCAAGTTATTCATGATGGATATACCTGCCGGTAAAGTGCTTGCTAAAACTGAACATAGTGGTTGATCTTGAGTCACCTGTCTGGGCTTATTCATGCAACCACATTTGCCGGTATGGGACGGCCTTGACTTGGTCTGGCTCCGTGCTCTTTCATCGGTACCTCCAACTAGGGAGGGTTATGCGTGCGTGCTACCCTGATCAGGTAGACGGCGATAACCCTGTGAGCCCAGTTGGTTGTTTGCGGGTGGTCCCCGTTTGGGACAAGTTTAGTTTGGCCACGACGGTGGCAGGTGTCACGGGGTGACACAGGGGCCACCCAGGGCTTGACTCCGGGGGAGGATGATTGCCGGTGGTATGATGGGAGAGTCACGGGTCAGGCGGGTTTCATTGGAGCAACGCTGGTCCACCCGAATGGGATCACGAGGTCAGGTGCTCCATGGTGTGGGTAAAGTGCGCAACCTCTGCAGAGTGTAAAATCTATTTGAATAGCCGCGTCCACGGTATTGGATAGCCCGTCCAGACCTCACTAGGTGGTCAACCGTAATGATAATCATAATGGTGGAAGAACCTGTTCTGCATAGACATCAGATGTTGTCAGGAGTATGGTATGTTAGCCATGGGATGGCTATGAAAGAGATGGTCAGATGACCGAGAGACTTGGGTTGGTCTTGAATCAGTTTCAGATTGGATCATGAGAGTGCTTGGAAAATGGATTATATACTTAATATGCTTTACTTTACTGTACTTTACTTCAGTAGTTATCTTGCTGGATAACCCTGTTATGTCATAATGATCAATGCTGCTAGATGTTTAATCATGCTAAATAATCTGGCTGTGACATGATAATTAATAATGCTAGCTAGGTATGCTATGCCATGATAATTAATGTTACTCTAATAACAAACACATGCTTGGATGCCATGGAATGCTTTGCTTGGTGTATATGTTGGTTTGGTTTTCTTGCGAGTACATTCAAAAGTACTCAGCGGCCTTCAATGTGGCCAGGTTCATGTAAGGATCCGTCGTCGAGGAGCCGGAGCGTTCGTGGGCTAGGAGAGTAACCCAGTCAGATCCCTGTGGATTGGAGCCGCACCAAGACCTTGCTGCCTTAGATAGAACTTTTCCGCTGCCATCACCTCTGTAATATATCTCATGTAAGACTTATATGTCCATTAATAGAAATGCCGGTGTTCATGATACTTGTTGTAAAAGCGCATGCCAGAGTGATTTCCTGGGCTGGTATGCGTGGTGACCGTCTGGCTACAGTGGTACTCAGGGGGGGCGCCACAACGGATGGTATCAGAGCAGCCAGGCTGACTATAGGTTACCCCTAGCCAGACTGCATTGTCTTGTGCTCAGTAGAAAGCCTAGATGGATTTCAGCCATCTTTGCCAAATTGGCACGGCTACTATTGATCATAAGGCAACCCCCTAGGTTTTGGCTCCATCAGACCCCAACTCTCGTGGCCTTTGCCTCCGGTATGAAATATCCGCACCAGGCAACGACCCGTGAGCCATGAAACCCCTAGGTAAACCAGATATCCTTACCCTGCTTGCTAACCATTGCATTTCTCTTCTTAACTCTAGTTTCCTTTGGGGAAACGCTTATAAATTCTATCTCTCCCCAATAACCCTAGAATCGCACGACCATAGCTATCGTGCATCGAGTGTGATGTTCCCTCGGGAAGTAGTAGGAGCTCGACACCAGTGCTGCCAGGAGCATTTTGATGGTTTCGCTTCTAAATCCTTAAGGGTACATCGAGTGCGCTATGCCAGTTATACTAGTGGATCCTCGGCCACGTGTGTAAGGTCCGCAAAATTTGAGCTTTATTTGCTTTTTGGTTTTCATGGTTCTTGTTTCTTTTCTCGGTTCTGTCTCTTCACTCCGACTGGATCCATCCGCAAGAGCTGTCTAAGCAAACCAGCACACAACTTCGATAATACCCAATAATCCAAATTCAGCAAGAATCATGCCAAGTCAACTGCCTGGTATTCAGAATAGCAACACCGGATCTGTCAAGAATGAAGACTGGGTCAGAAGCAGAATATGTGTGCAACCGACAAGGATAGAATATACCTGAGAGAGTTTGGCTCAGAACAGATCACACCTGAGGAACGGTCAGATGAGTTACCAAGAATGGACATCAGTAAGGACAAATTATTCCGCCCGTGATACAAGGACTGTTTCAGTAAGTGAGGTGAACCTTGAGTCTTTTCTCAATGGACCCAAGAATCATTTATCCACCCAAGACATATTTCAAGAATACCCAGAGCAACAACAAAACTCTAGTATGTTGATACAAAATTGCAAAGCAATCTTGAAGTTCACCGGTGCAAATACAAAATCTTCTAGGCACTATGAACAAGATTTGTAAGGAATATGGATGAGTTCATGGTTGCCCAGAATCACTGAGCTTCCAAGCATCCAGAATCAAGGAGCACCTAACATGATTGGAAACCCAGCTGAACCGAATGGAATTATCGGCAACACTTGGTCTGGATACAAAGTGTGTTCCGAATTAATTATCAACATGAAGTCTGCATCAGTTGTGCAGCCTTTACAGCAGAAATGAGCGAACCGGCAGAAGGACAAGCGATGTGTGTGACTAATGGAATATCTTCAGGCAAGGTATGGCCTATACCAAGTTTTGACTCCGCTATGAGTAAATTCCGGATACTTCGGAAAGAAGCCAGAATCGGCCATAGATCCGACCACATATCGCCGTAAAAGACTTCTGGTATATGAAACCCATCCTTCCTCCACGAGCTACCGAGAGAAGCTTACGACGCTAGACTACCAATCTTCCTTGGTACGCCACTTGGTGAGAAAATCTTCTGGGGCACAGCACTCCCATCTTCAACAGCGCGCAACCGCGGAAGACTTCCAACATAAGGCACCTGACCTTCCTCAGCAAGACACGTGAAGGAAACTTTTGGAGGCACGATACCCAGCCTTCTTCAGCATGCTACCCTGGCAAAAGCTTCGAGCATAAGGAACTCAGCCTTCTGCAACACACCATCGTGCCTACAACAAGCTTGTCAGAAGCAAGAACTAGTTTGGACACACATCCGTCTCAGAACTCAGTGGTTATAAAAGGATTTATCCTACACCTGCATATGTTGTGAGCATGCAGTCCAGTGAATCAGTTCATGCGAGCCACTCGTACACGGGAATGACTGTATTCAGAGAATTATTGGCTCCATATTTCAAAGAAGGATATGAGCACAGCAACCCCTATGAGATATGCAAGAGTAAGTTGCAAGAACAAGCCCGACAAACCGGGAAAACAATCAGGAAGTCGTGTTGGCAAGTCATCACAGGTCCATCAAAGGAATCCTCAGGAACAAAGAAGTCCCGGACAAACAACCTCCGTGACGGTCACAAGATACAGTTTCACAAACAAGGTATTACTATCAATCCTTGCCAGACTCTTGCATATACGGCCACAACAATGTAGCCAGTATGTCATACTCACCCTAAATACGGGCCATCAACCAAGACAAAAGGCTATGCTCCGAAAGATACACCGGATGATAGCGATACTATGTTCAGCTCAGTGGTCAAAGCAAGGACTACAAGGCTATATATGACATAACCCTTTCCACAAGCGACAGAGTTGGAAACAAGACATTCAGATGAAATAGCTCAAAGCACATCAGCATCAACAGCTCATAGACACCATGACATCATTGGAATAAGAGATTACTGTCTATGATTACTTTGTGATCATGCCTGATACTTCAGTTGAGGATATAACAATAATAGCTCAGTTATATTGTTCCTTGAATTATGGATCACCTAAGGACAAAGTCGGAATGCCTAAGGCAGAAGGGAACACCTCATATGGGACTCACAGCCAGACTGAGCAATCTGACATGGCAAAGAGAAGGTCACCTCTAGCCATCAAGGCTATACGAGCACGTGGGCCTGGTACTAGGAAAGGATGTCTTGCCCATGACTATGAGGGTACGAAGTATCGCAATAAAACCCGAAGCAGTTGCTTCCGGACCATGGAAACTAAGTTGTTTGTTGGTATTACCGTTACCCCACTACTAGGACAAGAGGTTTACCTGACAGGAAGGAGAAGGATTCAAGGAAACTATGTGCAGAGACAACACCTGGTCCATCAGAAGAGGCAGTTAAAAGGCCCCGTATTCCAGCCAAGTCTTCTGGAATACGGCACCGCTGGCATAGGACGAATCAGCTCCTCGTTACTATGGATAAGGTTATAAGGGTACAAGGATCATATCAGCACGGCGACACTACGCCTGTCCCAGTTAGCCCTATGCTAGCAACGGAACAACCCGAGGAAGCAAAATGACTCTCGGCAACAGAACGATGACTGCAGTAAAGACAAGATCGCTGATGGATCCAAGTCGCACACGGGTAAGTCCCCCTTCACCGGGAGGTAAGCCCGGAAATCTTGAGGACGAGATTTTCTTAAGGGGGGTAGGTTTGTAACACCCTGGTTTCCGCTCCCTGTTTTTTTTCCTTTGCGGGATTTGACTCCCGTCTTTTTTCTCGGTGTTATCGGATTTCTCTAGCTCTTGGGAATATAAAGATGGTCATATAGCCTTGTCTTTCCTATCCAACCGGAGATTCTCTCCAGACCAACCTTGCCACCCGAAACATATTCTCCGGACTTTGCCACCGAAACCCTACCTTCCGAGTTGCCGGAAGGGAAACCCTGATCTTTCCCGTTACAAAGGAACCCCAATTTCCTCTGATCTGTTGCTTCCCAAACTTTCCCCAGTGATCATCCTTCATCTATAAACCCTGGATATGCAAAAATATTGCCAAGTCATTTGCAATATTTTTCATTTATAATTAATTCCTTTTTCTGCCAGTTAAAGGAATTAAATCCAGGAAAATATCTATCCATCTCCAAAGTTCATGAAAACTTGTGGAGATATTCTTTGTGATCATATTGAGATCCCATAAAAATATTGGCCATAATTAAATATGGGAAATTGCATTTTCCTATTTAATGTCAATATTGCATTTTGGGCACTTTCTAAAGGAACTACCATTTTGGTAGCCAGGAAAAATCCCAAATAAATTGTGGAGCTTCTCCTATCCATATCTTCACCATTTCCATCAAGAACCCAAGTTCCACCCATTAAATTTTGAGCACAATACCAATTTGCACATTCTGCCCAGTTGGGCAAATTGCAAAGGAAATGCTTGAACCCTTGATCTATTTGAGCTGAAATTTTTCATGGTGGTTATCATTGACAAATCACTCATGGAAAACAAAAATAAGCTCAATCCATCTATCCATTTATCCACGGCATTTTTCTCAAATTTCTGTCCATTTGGAAGTGCTGTAAAGGAAGTACCGTATAGGCATTTCCAAATGAGCTGAAATTTTACCAGCACCTTCATACTTCCAAATAATCACCCTCCACAAAAATTCAGCTCATTTCATTAATCCATTTGAGCACAGCTTCTATTTTCAGTTTCAGACCAGATTGCCCAGTTGTGAAGGAAGTGCATTCAAATCTTGTCCAAATGGATTCAAATTTTGTCAGCATATAGTCCTTCCTACCACATAACACTGTGACAAAGTATCAGTTCCATATCTCTATCCATTTCTCCACAAAATCTCAGCCAAGTTTGCTATTAAAATCTTTTTCAGCAAGGTTCACTCACCTCAGAGCCACTTAGTTGGTTCTAGCCACTTCCCTCATCTATTTGAGCAGTGATCTACCTGTTTGACAAGGTGTGACGAGCAGACGCGCTCCAGAGCACGTGGCACCCATGGTGACCACGCAATGTCCATGCAGAAATGGCGCTCTGCGCCTCTGTCGTCTTCGTGCCGTCGCCTCCCGCCAGACTCCGCTTGTCGGAGCATGTCCAGTGGCTCCGCGGAGTCCACATGCCCCTCTCCCGACCCTTCTCCACTCCTCTCCCTTCTTCCCCACGCCACGGCAAGCCCCGCCGGAGTTCTGTACCATCCGTGACCGCCGTCGTTTTCCCTCTCCCATTGGCTTCTTCCTCCCTGAGCCGTCCCCTCCCCTTTTGCACGTCAGGTCGGCCGCTATCCGACGCCGGCAAGCCGCCAGCCGTGTGGCTCGCGAGCTCCAGTACCCGGCCAGCACATCGCCACGGCCGTCCTTATCGCCTCGCCTCGCTCGGCTATATATAGCCACGCCCCGGGCCGCCCGACCTCACCACTAGACTCCCCTCGCTCCCCTACTCTTCCCCGCCCAGCTCATTGAGCTCAAGGAGCTCCCGTTCCTCCTCACCGTCGCCATTGCCGCCGTCGGCCCCCGCTAAAATTGTGGCCAACCGTAGCCCCTCTCGCCCTCCAATGACCACAAGGAGAAACCCCGAGGACCGGCGACCCTTTCCCGCCCCTCAGCTCCGCCCCCGGCGCATGGTGGCAATGTGCCCAAACGTCACCGAAGCTGCCTTCCACCGTGGCCGATGCCCCGCCTGGCTCCGAGCTCCCTGGCGCGCGTGCTGTCCCTGGACGGATGCACCACCTCTCCCTAAGGCCGTCGGTGCTCCCCGATCGGCCGGAGATGGCCGGAGCTGGTTGGCCCATCGCCGGCGCTGCGCCCTCCCCGGCTCTCCTCTGTTCTGTCGGGAACAGAGGGAGGAGGGAGATGACCTGCAGGCGGGCCTGACCCGTCAGCGGCTCCCTCCCCTTCCCTCTGTTTTTTTAGTGAAGGCAGCGAGTGGGCCGGCCCAGCTACAGCCAGCGGAGCAGTAGCAGCTCGGCCCAGTGGAGCAGCGGCAGTTTTGGCCCAGGGGCAATAGTGCCCTTTTTCCTTTTCGCCAGAAAAATCTGCCCAGGGACCCATTGGTAAATAAAATATTTGTAGATAGGTCCCTTTGCAGTAAAACCTTTGTAACTTTTTGCCCACAACTCCAAATCAGGTGAAACCAACGCCCACGTCTTCGTCTCGTCGAGCCTGTTCTTTTGGAATCATTTTCACAAGGTGGTCACACAGTGGAAATGACCATTTTGCCCTTGCTCTAAAAAGCCCCTCCGAGAGAGAATCTTTTCCGGCGATTCTTTCCGCGGCTTCACCGCACTTCTTCCGGAGTAATGCTTCGACCCCAGGCAAGCCGACCATCTGATAAATGCCCTAAAGCATTGCTCTATGTTATTCTTGTGTGTTTAAAAACAAGCAAACGTAGTCATTCAAACTTGTATTGTGCAGGTCTAAGTACACTAGTTATTGGCCCTGTTTGGATCCATGGGTTAGAGTTAGTTTGAGCTAGTTTGGGCTCAAATAGCCCTAAAGTATCCAAACATGATGGCTAGTTTGAGCTAGTTGCGTCAAACCCACCCAAAACAACTATCCCACCCAAGAGGTGCTGATTGGGGCTAGTTCTCCTAGTGCATTTATTGTCAATCTAACACTGTCATCCAAACACCTCTTTGGCTAGAGTTAGTTCAGGGTTAGTCATTGTTTCGTATCATTGTTATTTAGGAAACGTAGGATAGCGTAGGATTTATTCTACCTTGACTTGTACTCCAAGATGACCATGTACTCCTATATATATGCCCACGAGGCTCAAGCAATACAATCAACTATTCCACCAATCTCTCTCTCTCCCTTTTAACTGTCATGAGCTAGAAACTAACTCTAACCTCTAGCTAAGTTAGAGTATCCAAATAGTGCCATTGTTAAATCAAATGGAAAGGCATGTTCAATACTCCATCCGGTCCTTTTTACTCTGCATATAAGAATTGTCTGAAGTCAAACTTCATAAAGTTTGACCTTATTTATATGAAAAAATATCAACATCTAGCATGCTGAAGTTATACAATATGGAAATTTAAGTCATGACACATGTACTGATATTTATTTCATATTGTGAATGTTCGTATTTTGTTCTATAAAGTTGGTCAAACTTTACGAGGATTGACTTTAGACAAATCTTATATGCAAACTAAAAAGATTCGGAGGGAGTACAACATGCTTAACAGCAACCAAATATAGTCATTCATAGAGCTATTGTTAAATTTGGTATTGATGAAATTGAACTGCACAGTTCATACTAGCACATATAGAACATCACACTATTAATAGTTGAAATAAACAAGGCATACTACGAACAATCAAAGATGGCAATTGAAACTGGACATATGATAACTACAAACAACCGAACAACCATAAACCGTAGAAATAAACAAGGCATAATGCAAACAACCTAATATAGCAATAAATACTGGATAGGTTCTCACTACAAAAGGGGTTCGAGAAAACAAATCATGGGTTGCCTCACTTGTCACAAATTGGCTCCTCCTCGTGGTCGCCGTCGATGAGGTCTGACTTGCCAGCTGAGGATCCCAGGCCAGCGTCGCAGAACGTGTCCTTCAGAAATGACAAAAGGGACTCCATGGCGATGAAGGATGGCAAATTGTTCATAACGAGCCGCATGAGATCAGCGGCAGGGCCATCGATGAGATCGACGGCTGTCGACCCCGAAGGGTTGGGGGTGGGCAACTTAACATGTGACATAACCCGCGTCAAGCCGTCGGTGTCGACGACCTCGATGTCGTCGCCGGCGTCCACGACATGCCAGAATACTCTAGCCCGCTGATTGAAGGGCTCAATCCAGGTCCAGTCATCGTCGTCAGCTTCCTCGGTGGCCACCTCATCGACATCGGGCGAAGATGCTGCGGTGAAGCTCTTTTGGGCCATTCACTCCTCGAGCTCCCCGGGAAGCGTAGCCGGGCTTATGCTGCGACGCTCTGGAGTGGGGGAGGGGTGGGGATGGGGATCTCTGGGAAAGGGGGCGTTTCGCAGGCGTCATCTAAGAAACTCAGGGCGGCGAGTTTATGTATATCGGTGGGTAAACTGCACAGGCAGACCGGCAGAGGTTGACGATGGAGGCGGCGCGGCGGCGGTGGCGGCGACCTTGCTAGGTTTGGAGCGAGGGAGGGGGTGGTGTGTGTGTGTGTGAGCGGGGCATTTGGGGTGAGCGAAGGATTTGGGGTGTGTGTGTGGAGGGGGTCCAAGGTGGTGTTTGAGGAAATGCCACGGGTACTGAAAATTTTACTAGGCGGGAGAAAAATGGCGGGGCTACCGAAAATTTGGATCAAGGGATTGAAGCAGAGCAGGGCGGGAGTAACGAACATCACACACGGTTAAAACATAATAATCGTGTGCTATCAAGCAGAAAAACACTCCAGCTGAGCAGATATTTTTGAGTTTGCGAGGGATGGAGGCGGGAGTAAAATGCCGGGGCTACAGAAAATTTGGATCTACTGATTGAAGCAGAGCGGGAGTAATAGACATCGCACACGGTCCAGACATACTAATCGTGTGCTATCAAATAGAAAAACCATCTACGCGGACGCGGGTAGATATTTTCGAAATTGCGATGGAGTAGATATTTTTGAGAGGGGGAGGGAATCCTCATGGAGCCCAATCTACTGTGATCATGTGGGTGATAGGGGCAGGGGCGCGACACACGGGTAGTCCTAGGGAACCGTGTCTGTTTCGTACCCGATCGCAGACGGTTGCTGCGTCCGACTCGTCTGTTGTTTATAAATTTGGCCAAAAAAACGCGGGAAAGGGTCAGAACACGAACACACTTGCATGTGGACCAAATATATGTATGAAAAGAGTGGTTTTATGTTTAAATACCCAATGCACAACTTTGATGTGGTACCTGTCGCACAAAGCGCACGTTATTATTGCTAGCCCCCCCCCCCCCCTCCCACACACACACACACTTCGTGTTGCCGGGAGGGGAATCCTAGCTATGAACGCATGCCCCCAAATAGCTAGGTCTGACATCTCACAGTACCGTAACACAAAACCGAAAGGAATACATCAACCCCCCTCCCCCCTTTGCTTCCAATCAAATGTGGACCATGTGTGGGCCCACAGATGTGTTCTTCTGGCGTTAGATGGGTGACACCACTTACCAACCACACCTGCGGGTGGCCCGATGTGTGTGTGTGTGTGTGTGTGTGTGAAAACGATGTGCTATGATATTTAAATAACCAAATCACAAATTTGATGTGGCACATGTGCATCACAAATTAACCGAGCATCCCCGACCCCACGGAGGTTCATCTAGTACGAAGTAGTACTGTGCCCCCCCCCCCCCCCCCCACACACACACACACTTTGAGTCGGTGGAAGAGGGCATCTCACCAAGGCGTATTGTAAGACTGACCAAGAAGAATCACCACCTTGGTCATCTAACCTCTCTTGTTTGTTGGGTCAAAGTCATGCATTGACGTTCCACACGCGGCCCCACAAAATAGGCTAGCTTGTCGCCGATAACCATGCGAGGGAGTGCCTAAAGACAACCACTGCGTGCATGTGGCCCAAACATATGTATGAAGTGTGATGTGGTATTTGAATATACCCAATGCACAACTTTGATTCATGTGTATGCAAGCCCTCGAACTTAGGTCTCGAATCTCACCTTGATCGATGTACGACTATATGGTAACGCAAACCAAGAGAAGAAGAATCCACCCTGGTAACCTCTCTCGCGTTGTTGGTCAAAGTGATGGAGACGTCCACGCGGGTCCACGAATATATAGGCCGTCGATGATAGCCAAGCGAGGGAGAGTGACCAAAGACAACCACTGCATGTGTGTGCCCCAAACATATGTATGGAAATGCGTGATGCATGCATATATGTTTGTATACCAAAAGCACAACATTTTGATGTGGTGCATGCATGCGTCGAAAAACGCACAGTCCCCACACAGATCTGGTTCATGATGCGTCACGTGCTCCCCCCCCCCCCCCCACTTTGACTCGGTGGGAGGGATTCGTGCGTACACATGCGCGCGAAGTATAGTTGCATGTACCGAACCGTATAAGACGAACCAAAATTTAATCCCCTCCTAATTATAAGTCAAATTAACCTCTATCACTGTCGGTCGAAATGATTGACCAAGCGGGCACACAGAGATGGACGAAGCATCTCGCCGATAACCCCGTGAGTGAGTGCTAGAGGACAACCGCCATCGCTTGCTTGTGGTCCAAACACATCTATGGAGATGTGTGGTTTTGATGTTTGAATACCTAATATATAAGCAGAACTTTGATGTTGCACCTGCCTCGGAAACCTTTAAGTCCCCCACACGAACCGAGGTTCATGACACATAGTATATATATGTTACCCCTCTCCCCTCTTCGACGCGTAATATATACTCCTATGTACGTACCATAACACAACCCAAAAGTAATCCTCCTTGTTCGTCAAATTACCTTTCTCGTTGTGTCATATATATATTAGATGGACGACGACCTCGCGGGCCCATGGAGGGAAGAGTCGCAGGCGAATGAGTGACAACCATCGTCTGCACGTGGCCCAATGTGTTGGTGATGTTTTTAATACCCAATATGCACAACTTCTTTGCGGCACCTGCCACGGAAACTGAAAAGTCCCCACACGGAGCGAGATCGATTCATGACATGTGTGTAGTATATATGTCCTGCCCCGGCCCCCTCCTCCCCTCTTCGACGCGTACTATATACTCCTACCACAACACAAACCAAAAAGAAACCTCCTTGCTGGGTCAAACTGATGAAGGACAACCTCGCGGGCCCATGATGGAAGCATCGCACGCGAGTGAGTGTCCTATATGACGCGTAGTATTGCCCCCGGCCACCCTCTTCAACGCGTACTATATATATATACTCCTACCGTACGTATAACAAAAACCAAAAAATGACCATCCTTGTTGGTCAAATTAACCTCTCTCATCGCTTGTCATAGTGCTGGACGGCGACCTCGCGGGCCCACGCGAGTGAGTGTCCTAGGACCACCGTGTGCATGTGGCCCAAAGATGCATGTCAAACTTTTTCTGCAGCGAACATGTGACCAAAGGAGTTTAGTGTTGAAAATTGAAAAAAATAGATAACATCTGTCCGTTTTTTATACATTGATTGATTTCCCAGGGATTTAAATGTGCAAAAATCAAATTTGATCTACATGAGACCCGTGATAGTGCACGAAAATGGATTGCAAAATCATATGTGTACATGTCCTTGGGTGCATGTTTAGTCCCCATGCAGGAAATTTCTAACATCTAGAATCTTGATTTTAAAATCCAATAAATCCAAAACTAAGTTGAAATTCATGAAACTTATCATGGTGTCATATGGACACCAATAGACTGTGATATTATTATTATCTTCAAATTTGAGACAAGTTTTGATATAATCTTCTTACATACAGGAAATTATAAATAATTATCAACCAATATCGCAAACGAACTCTTTATTCGAACTGTGTGCGTTAGACCAACAATGTAAGTGTCGTGCTTCGGTTAAGCAATAAAGCGGCAGAATTAATCATCAAAAAGGAAAAATCAATATAATACGTGCCGCGCACGCGTCCCGTGTACCTTACGAGCATGCGTGAGTTGACGAGACGCATGCTAGTAGGCAGACCGGGAGGCTGAGGCATGCGTGTGTTCGCTACGCACTCACCGTGGGGCATGCTAGTAGCTGTGTGAAATGACGGTAGGCGTGCCAGCAGTCCGCCGTGCAGGCTCACCGGGAGGCGAGCTAGCCCTTTGACCGCCGCCCACCTCGCTCCCACTGCTTCATAATAGGCAGCCGCACACCCCGTCCACAGTTGTCACCGCCGCATGGAGTGTATTAGGATTTTGCCGAACCGCACCATCGGTGGGAGTGGCGACACCGGGGCTGGTGAAGCACCCGCGCAACGCATGAAGTTGAGCGCAGAGGTTGCTGTCGCCGCCGACGAGGTCTCACGCGGGTTAGCGTGCGTGCTAATAATTCATAGCCAGATCTTGAGAATTGATTTTGACCGCCGCCCGCCTTGCTCCGTGAAATGATGGTATAGGAATGCCAGAAGTCCGCCGCGCAGGCTCACCGGGAAGCGAGACAGCCTTTGACCGCCGCCCGCCTCGCTCCCACTGGTCCGTATTAATGGCGTGCCCGAGCGGCAGCACCCCCCCATCCTCGTCACACACACAATCCTCTCTCTCCGCCTGCATCCTCGACAACGCTCTCAGTCCTCAAAGTCGGCACCCCCCATCCTCGCCACACACACAATCCTCTCTCTCCGCCCGCATCCTCGACGACACTCTCAGTCCTCAAAGCCGGCACCCCCATCCTCGCCACACACACAATCATGTCTCTCCGCCCGCATCCTCGACGCCGCTCTCAGTCCTCAAATCCGTCAGTGTATGAGGATGCCGCCGAAGCGCCCCATCGGAGGGAGTGGCGACGCCGGGGCTGTTGAAGCACCGGAGCACGGTGCGAATATGGAGACAGAGGTTTCCATCGCCACTGACGAGGTGGAGAACGAGGCTGCCAACAAGAGGAGGTGGGTCGAGAAAGAACCGCAAGCGACTCCAGCAGGCCTAGACTTCATCAGCAGCCTCCCCGATGATATGTTGACAGTCATCATATCCCTCCTCCCAATCAAATATGGGGCGAGGACAACCGCCCATTCCCAGCAGTGGCGCCCCCTATGGCTCTCCACCCCTCTCGATCTCCTTGACGCCCACGAGCTCTGCCATGGCTATTGCAAAATCTTGGATGCGTTCCACCAGATCCTCGGCAGTCACCATGGCTGAATCAGAGGCCTTATCACGGGCAAGTTCCGTTCCAATGGCAAGGACCGAGCGAAGCTTGACGAGTGGTTCCGATCCCCCGCCCTAGATCAGCTCGAGGAGCTCAGTTTTAATGATGGGCATATGCGCTCGCTGCCAACATCCGCGCTCCGCTTCGCGCCCACGCTGCGCCTCGCCAAGTTCATGAACTGCCATTCCCCCCCCCCCCCCCTTAATGACGCGCCCGCTCTTTTTCTACCATGACAGAAGCACCTCGAGCTCGTTGCCATCTGCATCCCAAAGGATGACATGGAGCGCCTGCTCCGCGGCTGTACTGCACTCGAGTTCCTTCGTCTTTAGGCGATGAATTGGTCGAGTAGCTTCCACATCACCTCCCGTACTCTCCGGACTATTTATGTGTGTTGCTGGTGCTGCAACGAGAGATCACAAAAGGTGGACCACAATATGGTCATTGAGGACACACCTTCACTTGAGAGATTACTTGTAGTTGATCAACAAGGTCCAACAAGAATCAATGTCATTTCTACGCCGAAATTGACAGTGGTGGGCTACTCGTCTACCAAATACTACTACTTTCAGGTACAACAGTCGCCTTCTACCTCCCCTTCTTGATATCAACATTATTTCTAGTTTTGAAGATGTATGTTCGTCTGTCATCTAGAAAAGCTTCATCCAGATTCTGCGCACCGTGAAGCTCTTGGCACTAGAATCTGTCGGCCCCAACCTAGGCCCGGAGGTGGATAATGTTTATAACGACAATCACATCGAATGCCTGGATCTGCATCTCTCAAAAATTACTTTGAACTCCTACCGAGGGACCTTACCGGAGATTACATTCGCCAGGTTCTTTGTTGCCAGAGCAAGGGTGCTAAAGGTAATGAGGTTGAACATGCATTTAAATAGGAAATATGAATGGTTTGTTAATCAGAGCCGCCAGCTACTGCAGAATGGAAGAGGCTCCAAAAAAGCTAACCTTCGTATTGGAAGTGCATATGACAGATTAATTGGAAGTCATTGTGTCAAACCCATACATGACTTGTCAGGGGCTGATCCCTTTGTGGAAATGACGAGGTTTCGAAAGCAGCCTTACTATTTTTATTTTTAGTTTGAACCTCTCTTATATCCATGTTCAGCTGATCAGCACGGGCGTTTGCAGCTGAATGAGCTGAATCTCATTTCTAATATCAGTTTGAACCTTGTAATCTTCGAATTTGAGCCATGTAACTCTGGAATTTGAACCTTGTAATATTTCGGGCTTTTGTGGTACAATCGTTGAAATGGCATCGTATGAGACTCGTAGATTGGTAGTACTATTTTGACCTTAATTTGCAATAGACTTAGATTTTATTAACCATTCATGACCAGGGATCCAGCCGGAAGCAGAGCAATGGCAAACGTCGTTGCAACAAGATGTAGATGATTAGATGCTCGTTTCTCCTAGTTTAGTATGCATGTAATTGCTTACTTTGGTGTGTGGAAATGTTATGTGTGTAGTCACTTATGTAATTGTATGCTTAATTTGGTCATGCAATGTTGTTCTTATAAGTATATATGTCGATGTTCTGTAGACAGAGCATATCACATCGCACATGGACCACACTAGGGAACCCGTCGGTCATGAATTCATCAATCGCATACGGTTGTATACCAGCAAGCGTTTGCCCACAACACACACGGCTTGTTCCATCATAAACAGCTCAGATGGATCAACTGTATGCCACGTATCGCACACGCAACTCTAATCTGATTCGTGCTTGATGTCTCCGCCATCGCTCACATAGTTCGTCTTATTTGCCATGTATCACTGTGCCGGCCTCTGCTCACGTCCCTCGGCGAGCTGTGCTCACCTTTTGGCGCCGCAGTGCGCTGTGCTCGCCGTTAGGTGCCGCGGCGCGCTCTGCTCGTGTCCGTCGACGCACTCTGCTCGCGTACCTCCACGCGCTCAGCTTGTGGACAGCTTTTCCTTGCGTGTTCAACTGCTATATGCATATATATGGTTGCTCGCCGTTGAGGCGACCGCAGAGCGCTCTGCTCGCGTCCCTTCGCTCGTGCTCTGTCAGCGGTTGGGCCTCCGCATGATCACGCCGGGGGCCCCACATGCATGCGGTTGCACCGCGCGCGTCGCCACGATGCAGTTACGTGCGGCACGATGGAGTTATGCGCTGCAAATTAGAACTGCCATCCAGGCGTGCCGATATTCTAGGCCGTCCGGCTTCTCTTTAATTCCCGCGCCATTATAAACTTAGTCTCTTCAACCTTTCGATCGCGCTCGACAACACAACAAGCACACCCACGATGACACATAGAGAGGGGATGTCTAGCGGCGCTCCAATGGAGTTCAGCGAGCATAAAGAGGAGACACATGCGAGGGAGACGGATCTCTCGGTGGTGTACACCATCGACCCGGCCGTGGTGTACGACTACATCAACACCGTTGAGCAGTTGCTTGCTCGAGACAAGTACAAGGTGGTCGGCATCGACCTCCAGTACACCGGCGGTCGTCCCAACATAGATCAGAAGGTTGCCGTCGCCCAGTTGTGCGTGCGCCATCATGTCCTCATCTACCACTACTGCATGGCCACAGAGCCTTGCGACCATTTCGCTAGGTTTGTCAACAGCACCGACTACAAGTTCGCTACGGTGGAAACCACCGACGATGTAAAAGCGCTCAGGGTTACGGGCTTGGCCTGCAAGAACCTTGTCGAAATCCATGAGCACTACAGGGTCTGGGGCAGCACTAAGTAGGACTCCCTGGTTGAACTCGCCTCGGCCATCATCGACCCATACTACGAAATGATGAAGAAGGATGCCAACAGAACACATCCCGTATCCTGGCACGGGGCCTGGATGCGGCAACTGGATGAACCTCACCTCAGGTTCACGGCCAAGAGCGTGTACACATGCTACGAGATGCACAGGCGGATCGTTGACATGAGGAAGTACCTCATTACCAAAATCAACGAGGCCGGATCGAGAAACAAGCAGAGCAGTAGCGGCAAGCGTCACAAGAAGTAGATGATGATCAGATGATCGTTTATCCTAGTTAATTATGCATGTAATATATAGTTGATCTTGGTATGTGGAAATGTCATGTGTGTAGTAGCCACCTATGTAATTATGCATGTAATAGTTTACTTTGGTGTGTGCAAATATCATGTGTGTAGTAGCCACCTATGTAATTGGATGTTTAATTTGGTTATGCAACCATGTCCTTATAAGTGTGTATATATATGTTGTTGTTCTGTATGTAATCCCAACGCACAACACACACGTCTTATTAGCAGCAATCGTCTCTGTTATTATTGGTCTTCACACACATTTCTGATTACAGACCTGTTTGCCGCGTATCACACACATCTTGTTAAACTGAACCATTTCGGTTATCTTGGCTCAATGCAAACAGTTCATCTGAGTGAACTGTTTGCCCTCTATCGCACACACCTTGATCTGGCTGACCGTTTCTTTTGTTCCGCCTAATCACAAATAGTTCATCCGAGTGAACCGTATGCCGTATATCGCACACACCTTCATCTGGCTGCCCGTTTCTGTTCTTCTGCCTCATCGCAAACAGTTCATTGAACTAAACCATATGCCCCTCATTGCACACGCAACTAAATTCTGAACCGTGTTTGATGCATCCGTCATCGCAAACGTTTTGCATCTTTTTTGATGGTTTTTTACATCACCGTTTGCGATTATTGCATCGCACACAGTTTCATCGAAGGGTCTCTGATTGTAGTGTCGCGTTAGCAGCATCCTGCAGTAGTGTAGCAGTAGCTCAGAGTTTGGAACTTGGTAACGAAAGGAAGATGATGTTCTGATGCGTATCTCTGGAGAGGAGCGGCCTCTCTTTAATAGGCACAGGTGAAAGAGGCGAACGAGCAGCGACGGGAGGTGAAGCGAAGAGATGGAGACGAAGCAAATAGCCAGCAGCTGAAGACAACGGCCCGGCTCATTCTCGCAACTAGCGGCGCGTCGTGACGAGGCGTGGCGTGGCGAGGCGAGCGGCAGAGGAGGAGCACGCGTGAATCTCTCTCTTGTTCTCAAGCTCATACATGTGGGGAAACATCCTCCCTTATAAGGAGGTCCAACTCCTACCAAACTAGCAACGTGGGACTAAACTTTAGTCCCACCTCTTGCCTTGCACGAATGGGCTAAGTGGGCCTCTAGGATTTATTAGGAATTCTGAAATGGCTATTGGGCTGGACCAAAATACACAAAATTCCAGTAATCCCCCACCACATCGTAGAGGC
Source organism: Thinopyrum elongatum (assembly GCA_011799875.1). Taxonomy (NCBI): domain Eukaryota; kingdom Viridiplantae; phylum Streptophyta; class Magnoliopsida; order Poales; family Poaceae; genus Thinopyrum; species Thinopyrum elongatum. The sequence goes on along the minus strand of CM022303.1, from coordinate 601,840,983 downwards.
ACACAAAATTTGCCTTTGGTTCCAAAACACTATTTTATATATCGGTGTTGTAGTGGAGACTGTTAAGTTGAACTTCCACCTAGAACTCTAGGCTACACTAGTAAGCAACTTGAATAGTGGTCTAGGCCTTGAACTGCAAGTTTTCTGCGAATCTAACTTCACACAAAGCCTTGACCGATACTAGGCTACCGTGGGACTTCCCCGTGGGTGGAGCTTATGCGTCATACTCTGAGGCCTTTCATCACCCTACTCTCATAGATTGCGACGTTTAACAATCAGACGCATATAGGTGTTTTCTTCAAAAGATGTTCTGCAGGACAACATCTCTGCATAAATAAGGCACTTAGAACACATTAAGATATACATCAACCTGCCATGCAGATTAGGAGAGTATTGCATCTTCATGGAGTGGCGTTATTAATTATAAGGATACTCTCCTCTCAGTTGACCAACAACTTATCTTCCACATCTAATTCACGGGATCTCCGATCACATAGAATAGGTTACCACTGTGAACAACTCATATTGTGGGTCTCATACCCATCTCCTTCGATGTATTATCTATCACGTTACATGATAGACCCTTAGTAAAAGGATCTTCCAGATTTTTGGACGTTTGGATATAATCCAATGAAATAACTCCGAGTTTCTCATTTTCCTAACAGACTTTAACCTTCTCTGCACATGTCTTGATGACTTCATGTTATCCTTTGAGCCGCTCACTTTTGTGATCACAGTTTGATTGTCGCGATTCATAAGGATACCCGGTACAGGTTTCCCAACAACTGGCAAGTCATTCAAGAGCCGACGAAACCAATCTGCTTCGACCGTAGCTATATCTAGTGTTGTGTGTTCTGCTTCCATGCATTGTTGACCTCATCAAGATGGTCTGCTTGCCAGACTTCCAAGAAACAGCGCCACCTGCATGAGTGATGATATATACGCTCATGGCCTTTATCTCATCAGCATCTGAGATCCAGATTGATTCACTATACCCTTCAAGCACCTTTGGATATCCAGTGTAGTGAATTCCATAATTCGCATTGCCTTTTAAATAACGCATAACTCTCTCTAGAGCTTTCCAATGATCATCTTTCGGTTTTGAAACAAATCAACTCAGTTTGCTAACAACAAAAGAGATGTCAGGTCTTGTAGCACTGGCTAAATACATAAGCGAGCCAATAATCTGAGAATATTTCAATTGATCTCTAGCAATTCTTCGATTCTTTTAAAGCAGCACGCTAGCATCATATGGTGTTGGAGAAGGCTTGTAGTCACTATAGCCAAATCGACTCAAGATCTTTTCCACATAGTGAGATTGAAGCAATGTGATCCCACCATCATCATCTCTCAATAGCTTGATGTTCATAATAACATCCACTACTCCTAAATCCTTCATCTCAAAACAACTAGATAGGAAATCCTTGACCTCCTTAATAACATTCTGATTTTTTCCGAAAATCAATATGTCATCAACATACAAGCAAAGGATAACTCCCTCTCCCCCACCATGGCGATAGTACACACATTTTTCAGCTTCGTTTACAAAAAAGCATGCAGCTGTTAAAGTTCTTTCAAACTTCTCATGCCACTGCTTGGGTGCTTGCTTAAGTCCATACAAAGACTTCAACAATTTGTACACTTTTCCTTCCTGACCGTCCACTATAAACCCATTTAGTTGTTCCATGTAAATTTCCTCATCCAAATCTCCATTTAGGAAAGCAGTCTTAACATCGATTTGATGAACGAGAAGACCGTGTGAGGTAACTAGTGAATGTAGTACTCCAATAGTGGTTAGTCGAGCCACGGGTGAGTAAGTATCAAAGAAGTCTTCTCCTTCCTTTTGAGTATAACCCTTAGCGACAAGCCATGCCTTATACTTCTCAATAGTACCATCAGGCCTAAGCTTCTTCTTGAATACCCATTTGCACCCTATAGGTTTGCACCCATGAGGACGATCAGTGATCTCCCAAGTTTCATTTGCCAAGATGGAATCCATCTCACTACAGACCGCTTCCTTCCAGTAGTTAGCATTTTCAGATGCATAGGCCTCTGAAATAGAACTGGGGGTGCCATCTATGAGATACACAAGAAAATCATCACCACGGGACTTTGTGGTCCTCTGTCTCTTGCTCCTTTTAGGAGTCTCATTGTTATCCTCCACATGATCTTCATGATGTTGCGTCGGAATGGTAGGTTCAATTGCAATTACATCCTGACTCAATGAACTAGGCAACTCCTGATTTGATGAGCTACCCATATCCTTCATGGGAAAGATATCTTCAAAGAAAGTCACATCATTCGACTCCATGATTGTACCGACATGCATGTCTAATACCTTAGACTTTACAATCAAGAATCTATAACCAATGCTATGTCAAGCATAGCCCAAGAAAACACAATCCACAGTTTTTGGTCCAAGCTTGCACTTCTTTGGAATTGGTACATTGACTTTCGCCAAGCAGCCCCAGGTTCGTAGATAAGAGAGTTTCAATCTTTTCTTCTCGCATACCTCAAATGGAGTTATCTGTTTGTTCTTTGTGGGAACTCGGTTTAGGACATGATATGCAGTCAATATCGCCTCCCCCACCATGCCTTGGAGAGACTCGATGTGTCTAACATGGCATTAACCAAATCATTTAGAGTACGGTTCTTTCTTTTGGCTACCCCATTTGACTGAGGTGAATAGGGATGCGTCCTCTCATGGATTATACCATGTTCCGCACAGAAAGAATCAAATTCATTGGAAAAATACTCTCCACCATGATCGGACCTAAGCTTCTTGATCTTTCGATCAAGTTGGTTTTCCGCTTCGGCTTTATAATCTTGAAAAAGTTCAAAGCTTCATCTTTTGATTTCAAAAAATACACATGGCAGCATCTACTGGACTCATCAATTAACATCATGAAATATTTCTTTCCACCTTCTCTCCAAACACCATTCATTTCACAAAGATCTGAATGTATGAGCTCTAGGGGTGCCAAATTTCGCGTTTCCATAGCTGTATGAGACTTAGGTGGTTTCTTAGCTTGCACACAAACTTGACACTTAGATCCCTTAATAGTGGTGAAATTCGGGATTAAGCTCAACTTAGCTAACCGCGTCATGCAACCAAAGTTAATATGATAGAGGCGTGAATGCCAGACATTTGATTCACTATTGTTGCAAACATGATTAATAACTTTATTACAAACATCTGACAAGGATAGTGTAAACAAGCCTCCTGATTCATAACCTTTACTAACAAAAGTTCCATACTTGGACACTACAAATTTATTGGACTCGAACACAAGCTTGTAGCCATCTCTACATAGTAGAGACCCGCTAACAAGATTTTTATTGACGGAGGGGACATAATGCACGTTCTTCAGCCCCACGATCCTTCCCGAAGTAAACTTTAGATCGACCATGCCAACACCACGAACAAAAGCACTTGAACTGTTGCCCATCAGCAGGGAAGTAGTCCGTGCTGCCTGGTAAGAAGAAAACATGGAAATATCATCGCATACATGTACATTAGCTCCCGTGTCAATCAACCAGTCAGGAGAATGACATACTGAAAGAATAGTGGGAAATATACCATACCCAGCATCCTTCATGTCAATGTCACCAATGACAACAATAGCAGTCTTGCTGCCTTTCCCATGTTGACGCTTGTCATACGGTTAGGGCAACTTGTAGCCCAATGATTAGGGTCTCCGCACACATGACAAACCCCTTTCGTCTTGCAGGTCCTCTTCTTGAAGTTGGTGTGCTGCGAAGCCTTGTTCTTCCCATCAAACTTCCCTTTACCATCAAACTTGCCCTTGTTCTTGAACTTGTGGGGCTGGAAGTTTTTCTTCCATACCAGATTGGCACTAGACCCTCCCTCAGTACCTCAAGCATGTATGTCTTTTTCTCTCGCCTTTTCTTCCACATCAAGAGTACCAATGAGATCCAGGACGGAAAACTCCTGCCTCTTATCTTCATAGAGGTAGCAAAGTTTCTCCACAAGGGAGGAAGCTTAGTGATGATGCCTCCGGCAACAAACTTGTCCCTTAACAAACAATTGAAGTGCTCAAATTCCCTAGCAAATGACTGTATCTCGTGAGCTTTCTCAACCACGGAGCGCTCATCATTCATCCTGTAGTCATAGAATTGTTCCATGATATACAGCTCAGTGCCGGCATCCGAGACCCCAAACTTGGCCTCAAGTGCTTACCACATATCTTTGCCATTATCAATTGACGCATAAGCATCAACTATGTTCTCACCAAGCACATTCAAGAGAGCATCCCTAAACAAGGTATCCGTTTTCTGAAAAGATTGTTCCCGTTGAGGATCAAGAACTCTTTCAGGTTTTCCAAGAGTGGCATCATAGCAGCTCATGGTTTGAAACCATAGAACGGCTCTAACACGCCACCTCTTATAGTGCACACCCTCAAACATAGGAGGCCTCATGGAAGCAACAAAACCACTTGGGCTAAATTGCATATAATAAGGTTTTTGCATTGTTGTAAATATGAGCAGTTTACCATATGAATTTATTAAAAAAATAGTAGATAAAACATGACTATCATAGCAGAGATAAGACAAGTCATGCAATCTGACAAAGAGTATGCAAATGGCATCTGAAGTAGTGAAAATCAACAGAACATATGCAGAACAGAAGCTAGGCCAAGAAACTGAGGCAAGATCTTAAACAGAAAGAACACAAAGACATAAGGAGCTGTGGCAGAAGCATTGTTTTTGGGGTCGACATCCTCGCCAGCCATGTCATCGAAGAGGTTGTCGACGTCGGGGAAGAAGTCGTCATTTGGGAAGTGGTCGTCGATGTCCGTGGCTTCCGTGATGAAGAAGTCAGTAATCGCGCAGAGCGCTCCCCAAAAACCTTATCACCCTTCTCCAGTACAGGACTCGAAGTGGAGGGGTTTTGGAGGCCTACTGTCCCGACCCGCGGAGCACGACGCAAGCTGGGATGGGTAAGAACCTACCAGTAGCTCGGATTTTGGAACTCGGTGGTGAGAGCAGATGATGTTCCGATGTGTATCTCTGGAGAGAAGCGACCTCTATTTTATAGGAACAAGAGAAAGAGGCAAAAGGGCAGCGATGGGAGGTGAAACAAAGAGAAGGAGACGAAGCGAACATCCAGCAGCTGAAGGGATGCACATTTGGCATTCAATATCCACTATAGCAAAAACATTTCAGCTTCCATGTGACCTTTTGTATACCAGTCGTGCGCAGCAAAAATTTAGACAATGGCTCGGCTCATTCCCGCAACCCGTGGTGTGGTAGGCAGCGGAGGAGGAACACGCGTGAATGTCTCTCTTGTTCTCATGCTCATATATGTGGGGAAACATCCTCCCTTATAAGGAGGTCCAACTCCTACCAAACTAGCAATATGGGACTAAACTTTAGTCCCACCTCTTGCCTTACACGAATGGGCTAAGTGGGCCTCTAAGATTTATTAGGAATTCTGAAATGCCTATTGGGCTGACCCAAACTAAACCAAATTCCAGTAATCTTCTCATGATTGGCCCGTCATTTCATGCACTTACTCCCTGCGGTCCTTTTTAGTTTGCATATAACTTTTGTCCGAAGTCAAACTATCTCTACTTTGACCAAATTTATAGAATAACGTGTCAACTTTTACAATGCTAAATCAATATTGTTATTCATTACCAAATGTAGCTTCATAGTATATATATATTTGGTATTGTAGATGTTGGTATTTTTAATATATATTTGGTCAAACTTTGCAAATTTTGACTTGACACAAATCTAATACATGGAGTAAAAATGATCGGAGGGAGTATTTACTGTTATAGTTTTGTGTTTCATGTGTATCGATGGTGAGCTCGAGCCTTCGATCTGTTCTGGTTTGCTTGCCTCATTTTTTGCTTGATTTGGTGTTTCTGCAGATCTAGTATTATATATATTATGTTTCTTGGCTCTTGCTGGTAATTCTGAGGGGCTTGCTATGTTTAGGCGATGTACTCCTCTCCTTCAGTAGTTTTATATCCATGTGCAACCGTACATGCTATAGGTACACAATGTTCCCATCCATTGCTACTTATGCATCTTTCTGTGCTTGCTTAATACATATCAATATTCAATTTTGCTCGACCATCATTGCCCAGTCCAGATGCTCATGTTTCTTTGTGTTGTTTCTTGAGAGGATGTTGTTCTTCAGATAGTAAGGGCCTGACAATGAATTAGTGATTCTAGATGTGCAACCTAATCCTACTTCCCAAATTCATATATAACTATTTGGCAGGTTTGGTACGTACAAGCCCGATCTTATTCTTTATTTCAGTTTCTTTCAAGAATGAAGACTGCCAAGGACAATCCAGGTTAACAATGAATAATTGTATTTCTGTTCCTTTAAAAAAAATGTAGTAGTTGTGCTTCAGTTCTATAAGTAGAGAGTGCAGGTTGCATATTGTCAACTCATCAATTAACAAGATGCTTGATGTATAGTTATGTCTCTCCCCTGACCTTTACTTTTTTCTCTACATGCTCTCTTCTTTTAATCCTTGCCGCTTTGGTTGCTCTGTATACAGTGCTGCTTGCTTAGGAATTAAAAGCCAACATGCACTTAATGGGTATTTACTACAGCTACATGCCTTTTAGAAAATTTTGCTTTGATTGGAACAGACAGGATAAAAATATCCAAAGTAGGGAATTCTGTACAGAAAATATAACCTACAAGACTTTTAGAAATTGTTTTCATTCTCATGCTATAAGAAATATTTGCTTACAATATTGCCTATTACCTTTGGATGTTTAGAGCATATATCTCAGCTTTAGCTCATGCCTCTTTTGATGCTAAGTTTTAGGTGCTCTTTATCGCTACAACCACATGGGCGCCATAGTTTATTGTTATGTCCATATTTCCTTTTTTTTCCCGTGTAAAGGTGAGCATCTACGTAAAGGTGAAGAAACGCCTCTTTTGAAGTCATTGTAATTCAATCGAGTATACTAAACTTGTTTTCGTGCTTTTACCTGCCAATTTGAACAAATGAGGATTGAAACAACTACACTTTAGTGTGAAATCTCTTTATGTTCGTACAAACATGTAGACTTTTCAACATTACAAATGTAAATATCAATACCTCATTGGATCTTTAGCACATGCCATATGTCCTATTCATTCATTAGGCACAAGTTTTTCTCCAAATCCACTCATAGAAGATAGAAAGTCCCGCAGCAACGCGCGGGGTATCATCTAGTTTTTTTAACTTTTATGACAGGGTACGAGTTTTGTGACTTTTAGGATAGGGGGGTGCTAGAGATGCTCTTAGTAGCCAGTAGCTACTCAATCGGATACCACCGACGAATGCGTTGATGCAGAACTATAGCGTGCTCATTGCCATCAGGTTACCCACTTTCCTCGGTAGCACCGTGTCCTCTCAGACCGGCACCAAGGAGCTACAGCAAGATAGCGTGCGTGCGCCTTCGTCACCATTTCCGATGTGCTGCCACACCCACAGAGGATGCCCTCAACATCTCATTTCACATGTTGTTTCGAACAATAGTAGGGAACCGATTTAGGACATCTACCTCTACCTAAAGAACTGCATGACCTCCATAAGCATTTTCCCCACATAAATTCAAAGTTCTGCTGATCATATCATTGAAACTGATATCATCTTCTTTGATGTTAATCATATAATTCCCCCTCGACCACAATATCCAGGACATATGCCTACTCATGATGCGGTGACATGTAGCCTCTTGTTGTCACAACACCGACGAGATCGAATTCCAACAATGGCACTACCCGGCGCTCCCTTCCCTCCATCCTTTTTTGTGTTGGAGTTCTTTAATCTTAAGTCAAGTGAGCCATTAGCTAAATGAAAAGTGGGCCTAAGAGCCATGTTGACCATATTAAATCAACCAACAAATCCTGATAGACATAGCTCGACATGAATGGTTAGCTTTATAAAAAGAATGAAGAATAGATAATCATGGACTCACCATATATAGCATGATAGTTCTTTTAAAATAGCAAAAAAGAGGCCTCCCTCTCCAATTTCATATAAAGAAACTAATGGTATTTTCTTACAAACTACTCCTAACACCCCAAACTAAACCAAAAAGCCAACATGAATGCTAGTTCCAAACCCAGACTATTTCAAGTTGGGGTCCGAAGACAAACCAACTCACACACTAGGATCATGCAACATCCAGAAAAGGAGAGTAAACAGAAGCTTGAAACCCTCCAATTTAAAATGACTCCCAAAAATAACACTAGCTTTAAAATAAAGTTTTCAAAATTTCATGAAACTGAAGCAACACACGAAGATAACAAACAACGGGAGCAAAGCAGAACCAATCATCAAGCTTCAGTTCTCTAGTTAGCCACCAAGACGAAGAACTCCAGGTGTCCAACCAAGTGACACTTGATAAACTTCACTTGCTACTTGTTCAATTAGTTTTGCCCCCAACTTCAGCAGCCTTAGTTCTTCTTTTTTGCAGAATTTCCCAGTCGATGGTCCAAGAGAACATTAGTTTAACAAGAGGCATACGATTAGAGATATTTTTCCTTTCAAAGATAATATTATTTTGGCATCGCAAAATAGTCCATAACATAGGCAAAACTCCAACCAAAACCAATTTGTATCAGATTTAGGAAATATCTTAATCATCTGTTGAAGCAATCAACTAGATTACTAGGAGTAGAATTCAAATCAAAGGCACATTTCATTAATCTCCATATTAACCTATAAGTCGAGCACGTAAAACTCAGATGTCAATAGACTCATCTTGCCCACAGAAGGCACAACTTTTATTCCCTTCCATCCCCTTCTCAACAAGTTGTCAATAGTTAAAATGCTTTTCTTGGTCACCATAGGAAAATTCTAGTTTTGGAAGGAACTTTGGTTTTCCACAGAAATTTATTCGGAAAGTCACATGCAAATTTAACCAAATGCAAGTATGATGATTTAATAGTAAACTTCCTATCAGGGGTAAGCATCCATTAATCATGTCCAAAAATAGTTCTCCTGAAAGTAAAGTATTCCCATCCATTCTAATATCCCTAGCCACAGAAATGTTGTGATCAAAGTTAAGTAAATAAAATCTTGGATAGGCCAATTTCAGAGGTTTGTCACCTACCCACCAATCTTCTCAAATCTTATGTTTTCCCATCCCAATACTTTTTTACAATGTTGGTAAAACACATCTTCAGTTTTCAGCAGACTGGACCAAAAGTGAGAATCACCTACTTTGAGTTTAATTCTAGAAATGCATTTACCTTTCACATACTTGTTAAGCAACACATCCCGCCATAAGTTTGTTTTAGTTTCTAGCTTGCAAAACCATTTTGCTAATAGTACTTTATTCGTCAAATCCAAATTAAGAATTCCTAAAGCTCCATGCTTTTTGGTTGACCACAAGTTTTAGATGATACTGTATTTCTTTTTAGCCTCATCAGCTTGCCACACCAGTCTAGATCTAAAGAAGTCAACTTCTTTCCTGATTCCAACAGGAATGGGGTATCAAGACATCATGAATAAAGGAATATTGGTCAAACAAGATTGTACCAGAATCACACTACCAGCAATGTTTAGTAATTTTCCTTGCCAACAAGCACATCTTTTCTCAATTTTCTCAGTAACCATTTTCTAGTATTTATCTCTAATTTTTATATTAAAGACATGAACCACGAGATATTTTAAAGGCATGTCTCCCAGTTCACAAGTAGAAATCTCCTGGTATATGTTGGCCTTATGAACATCATCCCCAAATAGGAAAATCTCACTTTTGTGAAAATTTATGGTAAGTCCAGACATTTGCTCATGCACATAATATACATTTTAAATTTCTTGCACCACTTCCATCATCTTGAATCAGGAAAATTGTATCATCAGCATATTGGAGCATGTTAACTCCTTTATTCAAATTTTCACTCAACTCACCTTCTACAAAGTCATTCATTTTAGCCTTTTCTGAAATAATAGACAAGGCATCGACAACTAAATCGAATAATAATGGACACAATACATCCCCCTATCTCAGTCCTCTACACGTCTTAAAATAAGGACCAATCACAACATTAACTTTGACGCCCACATGACCCCCTCTCATTGTATGCCTAATCTATCACACCATTGGCTAGGGAAGTTTTAAGTTGTAACATTTGATGCACAAAGGGCCATTTAATCTTAACATAAGGTTTTTGAAAGTCGACTTTAAATAGCAAAGGACTCCACTTCTTATGATGTATAAAATTCAAGGCTTCATGTAAAAAAAACCACACCTTCCATGATATATCTACCATTAATAAAGGCAGTTTAGGTCTGCGACATGATGGGGCTACCTTACTAAGTCTGTAAATTAGAACTTGAGTGATGATTTTAAAACTTACATTTAGTAGAAAGATGGGTCTGAATGTAGGGATCTGCTTAGCATCTTTGGTTTTAGGGAGTAAAGTTGTAATCCCATAGTTTAATCTAGTAATATCCATATGAAAATCATCTAATAGATCTTTCAAATCTCCCTTAACAACCTTCCAGAAGTTTTGATACAAATCAACATGGTGTCCATCAGGTCCAGGTTTTTTTATAGAAATAACTACATATTGTAGTTCTTCCATAGAGATGGGCTGAATCAACATCTCAGCCTCCCCCCCCCCCCAGATTTTTTGAGCTTCTTGTATATTTAAAGAAATAGTAGTTTCATCAACATGTCCAAACAATTTTTTTATTGAAATTAGTGATATATTTTGAAAGATTAACCTCTCCCTCAATAACACCCTCTTCTTATTGATCTAAAGAAACAATTATGTTCTTCCTTCTCCTCCCATTAGCCTTAGCATGATAGTACCTACTGTTACTACGCCCTCTCCAATCTCTTTATCTTTATATCTCTGGAGCCATTTCATCTCTTCCAATATTAGAATCCTCCCTGGTATTTCTCTGAGCTCTCTTTTGTTCTTCCTATTTTGAACAATCAAGCCATGGTTTTCAACATTCTTGTCAATAGCATCTAGCTTTGCAAAAAATCTCATTTTTAGTTTTTCTATACCAGGCATTAGCATTTTTGGTCCACCCTTTGATTTGCCTCCTTAAAACCCTTACTCTATTTTGTCATTTTCCATGTTAGACCCCTCAGAACTATTTCCAAATCTTAGTAACAAATTCTTCAAAGACATCTCTAAGCATTCATGAATTTCCAAATCTAAAAATGGGTTGAGACATATTATGTGGGCAAGTGTCCAAAAATAAAGGAGAATTATCAGACACTTCTCTTTCTAAAGCTTGAAGAAAGGCCAGGGGTAATGTTCTTCCCAAGTCCCAATCAGGGCAAATTAAAACTCCATCCAACTAGTCGAAGGTGGGATCTGTCAAGTTATTAGCCCAAGTGAAATTTCTTGCATTAAGAGGTAACTCCCTCAAACCAGCATGCTCAATAATAGCACTGGAGTCCAAGCTCCAATTGTCAGTTTCACTGGGTTTTTTTTCAGAGCTATTTCCAATAAGGTTGACATCACCACCCACCACACAAGGTAGAGATTATCTTGATGAACTCTTGACAATGTTGATAAATCTTAATGAACATAGTTATAATTTTCTAAGTAGAATGACAAAAATCAAGGATGCGGTCATCTTCAGTGACTATTGGTGCATTCTATTCACATTCTTCTCAATCTATCTGAATGGGCGTTTGAACAACTCCTACGTAAACGATAGATGTGACGTGGGTGGCGAACTTAGCCATATATCCACCTATATTCAGCATCTTGAGAATGGTCTCATGATCTCCCAAAAATATCTTTCGCAATAGAATAAAAAAAATATGTGCCACACTATACTACTTTCCCATGTTGATCAGTTGGAGCATTTGGCGCGAGAGGAGTGAAAGGGTGTTTTTTTATCTGGCGAATTAAGTGAAAGGGTGTTTAACAGTTGCTTCATGCCGTTGCAAAGTGTCGTTGATCAAATCAAGAATGGGAAATGACAAGCTTAGGACGTATGATCCTTGTTGCTTATTAGTGGTGGTTATCATGTTAACCTTTTGTGTCTTGTTAACCCCCTTTTTACCCGCAAAAAATAAATAAATCATGTTAACCTTTTGTGTCTTGTCTTGTCGTTTTAGCCGGTTTGTAGCTTTGATTTGTTGGACTTGTAGCTGTTGAACTGGTCGTGATTCCTTTCCTCTCTCTTTAATGCATGTAGCTCTCCTGAATGATTCGAAGAAAAAAAGGCCACACGTGCTTTGACAGTAGTACGCAACGATGACTTGAACACCTAGTCCGAATGTGTAATTTTGGTCAGTGTGTAAGAAGATTGGTGCAGCCTCGCCAGGTGGATCACGTGAGCGTGACGACGTGCTGCAGCGCCCGCGTCACCGGCGGCGCGTTGACCTGAACGGCGCCCTCCAGCGCCTGCACAACCTGCGCCATGGTCGGCCGCTGCGCCTCCTGGTCCTGGATGCACCAACACGCCACCCAGTACGCCCGCTCCACCTCCTCCGGCCTGACGTTGCCGCGAGCCGCTGGTCTGCCACGGCGGCCACCTCCCCTTCCACCACCTTCCCCGCAGCCCATACGGGGAAGAAGGTCCACGAATCACTGCTCCCGCTCCCTGTCGCCTCCACCTCGCTGTGTCCCTCGGACTTTCGTCGGCCTTAGCGCTGATGGGCTGCCTGCAGATCCACTCCGGCGTCAGGTACCCGATGGTGCCCCGCATCGTCGTCAGCGCACAGCTGAAGTCCCTCCCCACCAGCTTCGCCACCCCGAAGTCGGCGATCCTCGGGGACATGTCATTGTCCAAAAGGATGTTCTCCGGCTTGAGAGTACTTATATAGCAAAACACTACCACATTACAGGCTTTTCTCCGGAAAAACTACCACTTTTTTTAATTTTTCAAAAAACTACCACAAAAGTGATGGCTGTTCCAAAAAACCCTAGTTGCTGAAGCGTTAAGTCTTAACCGCGTTTATGACAAAGGGGGTTCACTCATCAGGTCACCGTTATGCTGGACCTTTAGTTGACCGTTATGACATGTGGAGCCCACATGTCGGTCCCTACAAAAAAAATGCAAAACAGTCCCTGTAAATTTTGTAAAAAAGCAATCGGGTCCCTATTAATTTTGGGGAAAAGCAATCGGGTCCCTATGCTCTTTCTCGCTTCCGTCACATGTCGACATGGCCGGAAGCTCCGTGCTGCTCCCTCGCCGCCGCCGCTGCTCCCCGCCGCTTCTCCCTGCCGCTATGTGTTGCTCGCGGCTGCTGCTGCTCGTGGCCGTGCTCGGGTCCTCGACGGCGAGCTCGTCGGCTCTGGAGCCGACGAAGGGACATGTGTGTGTCAGCCGACGTTGCTCTGGCGGCGGAGCTCGAGTAGCTGCTGCATGGGGTGGAGCTGTAGCCGTGGCTTCGACGGGCAGCAGCGGCGGCGGCGGGCTGGAGCTCCTCTGCACAGCGGCGGGGGGCAGCGGCGACCGTTGAATGAGTTGGAGCTCATCTGTCGGCGGGCGAACGGGTGAGCGAGTAGCAGGGCGCGCAGGCGAGCTGCAGGGCGGCGGGCGGGCGAGCTGCAGGGCGCGCCGGCCGTGGCTGCATCGTCGTGTCGGAGCACCAGCGAGGAGGAGGGCACTCGCGAGGAGCTCGTCCGCGTCGGAGCGCCGGAGCACCGTGTCGGCAACTGCCTGTGGTGGCTCTCTGGCTCCTGGAGGCCGGCGAGGGCGGCTGCAACAAGGCCCAAGGCACGCAGCATCTCGGCGGCATGCGCGCGTGCGGCTGGAGGCCGGCGAGTGCAGTGGCAGCAGAGGGCCCATGGCTGTCTCGGGGGAGAGAGAGAGAGAAAAGGCAGGGAGAGGGAGATTAGAGGAAGAAGAAGGGAGGGCTTACATGTGGGCCCCACTTGTAAGCTAACGGTCAAACAAACAGCCAACAGATGGTTTGGTTAGGAGTGGGCCCGACCTGTCATTAACCGGATCAATTCTAATCAACATGGTCATTTGGGTTTTTTGGAACAGCCAACCAATTTTATGGTAGGTTGAAACATCAAGAAAAGTGGTAGTTTTTCGTAGACCTAGTCCATAATGTGGTAGTCTTTTGCTATATACTCCCGGTTTGATGTCGCAGTGTATGATGCACTCATGACAATAGTGGTGCAGGTATGCCAACCCTCTCGCCACGCCAACCATGATGCACTACCGTTCACGCCAGCTCAGGGTTGCGCCCCCGCCGAAGAGGGAGCCCCTAGGCATGTACTCGTACACGAGCATCTTCTCATCGTCCGACGAGTAGAACCCGAGGAGCCGGACGAGGTTCACGTGTTGGATGCAGCCCAACGTGCTCACCTCTGTCCGGAACTGCTTGTCGCCCTGCCGCCCAAGGCTTTCCAGCTTCTTGACTGCCACCTGGAGCTGCGTTGTGCTGTCTCCCTTCTGCTGCTTCAAGACGCCGTGGTACACCGAGCCAAAACCGCCGCCGCCCAACAACTCCGAGAAGTTCTTCGTGGCGGCACGAAGGTCGCCATAATTGTACACGACCAAGGAGGATCCCTTCTTGTTTGCCAGTCGTCTTCTCCTAGCAAGGAAAATCCTCCAGGCCAGTATTACCGACACGTCGAATGACGCAACATCAGCCAATGGGATGCCAAGAACAAGCCATAATGTTCTTCTCCCCCGTTTCTTCCCGTTTGTGCCGGAGACGCCAAGATCTTGCAATACTGCTTCTGAAAGCCGGCGATGGAGGTCTGAGCCAGAGACACCGGAATCAGCGTAGAGCTGCTAAAGGTTGCGGATCTCTCCGTGCCAGACAGTGCATCCCCCGACCCCAGCAGCGAAGACGTAGGCCTGGCAAGAGCAATTATTTTGGCAAGTCGATTCGCACTCTGCTTTGCTCTTGGCGGCGCCCACGGCGAGCGAGTCGTCGGGGAGCTTCACGTCTAGCAACGCTAGGAACCCATCGGTCGTCGACCCATTGTGCGCGCAGGGGAGCGGCGAGCTCCGGCGGCAGCCACTGCTCCAATTGCTAAGCGCCCAATCCCCCTCCAACACCGGAACGAACCCGGGCGGGCACCGGCATGGCAGCTGGCTCCTCTGATCGCAGACGCCGAACGCGCCGCAGAGCGCGTACACGTCGCACTGCACGGCTGGTGCAGTCCAGAAGGGTTGCCAGCTCTGCCTCGCGTGCACCCACACGTACACCTTCACCTGGGCGGTGAGATCGAGCACGATGCGCGTGATGGTCGCGTTGTCATAGACGACGTTGGTGAGGCGCCAGTACGCCGGCGTCTCGACATACGTCATGTTGTAGAGCATGGTCCTCGTCGCCTCCGTCGCGGTTGCGAAGATGCGCCCCGTCCAGATGCCGGTCCGAAAGTACGTGCGGGACTTGTTCAACATCAAGAAGAATTCAATGGTGCCGTTGGGGTCCACCGTGTTGTAGAACATCCCCGGCGCGAGGTCTTGGGCGTTCCGCCACGACGTCAATTCATGATACTCGCCGGTGAGCTTGTTCTCCCCAACCCACGCTTCGGGCAATAGCGTGTCCGTCGGATGGTCGAAGCTCTGCCACAACACGTTGGAGGAGTTGCCGCCGTCAACAAGGACCAGGTTGTCGTCGTCGCGGATCTCCGCTGTGTTCCTGCCAGACGATGAAGACATAGACGAAGACGACATGTTCGAAGACCACACGACGACCGTCAAGGCAGAGGCTCTGGTGGGACCGACAAGCTCAAGGTGGCCGTCGGCGACAGACTATTAGAATATATATTGGGTTTAATGATACAGATTAGGAGTTAGAGACATAATAGGATTAAACATATATGACTTGCCCTTTACTCCAAGTCTCTCTTTCCCATATGTACTTCTATATATACCCTACACAAGGGTAAGATCAATACAACGAATATTATCATCCTATAATTTCATCATGGTATCAAAGCGATTTGTCCAACGACGCCGATCCTATGACCTTCCATCACTTCCGCAACGTGCCGCTCCCGCGGAGATTAATCGCCTCTCCCCGGAGTCGAAGATCAGATTGGTTCCGTGGATTAGATTATATGAATTCTTCAAAGTTCGAATTTCCAGTAGATTAGTTTCCGTTTGTCACAAATAAATCCCACGATCCAAAAGATCCGGTGAAATCAGCGCAGAAATAGCAGCAGGGGCATCGAGTACTCCATCGACTCTGGCGCCACGTGCGGCATCAGCCTTCAGACGACCCGCCCAGAGAGACAATCCGGCACGACGCTCAGGTTCGCGCGATCCAGAAGGCAGCCGCCGCTGGTTTCTTTCGCAGCATACGAGATCCGATCTCCTGCGTTCGTGAAGGCGCGACATCCGGCTTCTACGGTTGCACGGTGCGACTCAGGCGGCGCTCCCTCGGCAGCCGGCACCAACATGCAGGTCATCCGTGGCGCCTTCCCGACTGCGATCTCGCACGTTCCCCAAACCGATCGAAGCAGCAACACAAATCGCCCTCGCCGAACGACAACGGCGCCACACGCATCCTCGCCCCGCAAGGCGGAGTCGTAGGGCCCGATGCAAGCATGCGACGGAGATGGCACCATGTACCACCGACGCATCTGCATGCCCTCGTACAAGACAGAAACAAAAGCCCACGTGCTTGCATGTGCATGTGCTATGTCAAGCCTGCGATCGGATGGATTTGGCCGCACGTCTCTACTTCACCCCGACGCGCCGCAACTCCTTCGGTTTTCGCCATCGAAACTCCATCAACGCCGTCCTCCTCTGCTACAAGGCCAACGACGCGACCTTCGACTTGGCGATTCCGATGGTTGTATGCAGCTGGCGCTACACGTACGGGGGCACGGGAGGGCGAATTTCCGCGCGCACCGCATCGACCCCACCGCGCAGCATGGCTGCGCATCGATGGTCTTCTGCACCGGAGCTTCTTCAGCTATTCTCCATCGAGCTTCATCGGGATCCGGCTCCACGCGTCTCCAGCTTCATCGACCCGAGCGACTCCAGCATCGGCATCTACCGGACGCGCCGTCAAGCAGTAGCAGTTCTGCGGCACATCTACTCCTACACGGAGAAGTGCAGCCAGACGAACACATCTACACCGAGCCGGCCTGATGCAACTGCATGGACATGTACACCACCGATCGACACCTCTGCATCGATGATTTTTTTTCAAAATTATGACTAAATTTATAGTCTTTTTGAAAACTATTAGGCAGAATGCAAAAATATCAGAAATAGCACCCTGTCGGCCTGGGGTGGGCCGATGGGGGGCCTGTCGGCCTCCAGTAGGCCGACCAGTGGCCTGTCGGCCTCCACGAAGCCGACTAATAGCTGTCGGCCTCTAGTAAGCCGAAAGGTTTTTTTTGTGAAATTTGAATTATTAATGATGTGCAATGATTGCCCATTTTATAAATATTGTAAAAATATTATTTATGCTTCCGCGCAACTATTTTCATCCATGCTTTCGCACCAACTCTTTCCCTCCATATGTTCCCGGCATCCCTTTCCCGCCATATTTTCCCGGCCTACCTTTCCCGCCATCCCTTTCCCGCCATCCTTTCTCGTCAACCCTTTCCCCCCATTATTTCCGCGCAACTATTTCCCTCCATGCTTTGACAAATAAATTCATTATAATTGCTACAGAACCATTCCCCCTCCTTTCCCTCAATATTTTCCCACCAACTCTGTGCCGATATATGTTCCCGCAACCCGTTTCCCATCAACCCCTTCCCGCCACCCGTTTCCCGCCAGCCCCTTCCCGCCATCCGTTTCCCGCCAACCCCTTCCCGCCATATGTTCCTGCCACCTTTCCCTCCATACCGCAGTCGTTCTTTCCCGCCATTTTCTTCTCTCTACCTATAAAACCCCCTTCACACGGAGTTGGATAAGCAGTCCATTTTAGTGTAGTCGAGATGTTCGATTATCCTTTTGATCGTAGTTTTCACCCTGAGATGAGCAAATGTCTTCTTAGGCTAGCCACCAATTTCAGGATGGACAATAGGATAGTTCCATGGGACGAACTCATCAGTAGTGACACCATACAGAATGAATTGGCTCACGCATTACGTAGGTCTGGGTGGTCTGAAAGGACCTATGAGGAGGTACGTAAAGAACTTCTTAGGTTGCATGGAAGGTGGAAGAAGGTAGTGCAGACGAAGAGTGAAAATTTTATAAGGACTGCAGCAGAGCATACATATTTATGGACTGCCGACAGCGAAGACGAAGACGATATCTTCATGCCGAGCACCAAGGCCAAGAGTACCGCATCGTCGAAGGGCAAGAGTACCGCATCGTCGAAGGGCAAGAGTACCGCATCGTCGAAGGGCAAGAGTGACGCATCGTCGAAGGGCAAGAGTGCCGCATCGTCGAAGGGCAAGAGTGCTGCATCGACGGAGGATGACGATGATGCCTTCATGTAGTATGTAAGCTGTATTTTTTAAGTTCAGCCATACCTTTAATGTGAGATGTACTTGTATCTTAATTATCGGTTGCAGTCTCTTTGGAAATGTAACTCGAATAACAATGCGGATTAATAGTAATATGTCTCTCGCATACATAAAACAATATATGTCTCCTGATCAGATAGAAGCAAATGCGATAGTAACACATGCGAATAGTTTGAAACTAATATAGATAACGACTCATACATAGATAACAATATCACTGGGGGGGACGACAACGAATCTGGGTCTTCCTCGGACGAGGACCGGAAGGCGGTAAGCGATCAGCCGGTGGATGATGCTGACGATTACCACGACCATAGATAACCTCGTCTCTCTGTGCCTCCTACGTCAATGGTGGTGGTGGAGTGTGAAGAATTGTCTGCGACAACTCATAGGTGTTTGCAGCTCGGTCATCATCGTCGTCGTCGCCGGCGAAGAACGAACCAGCACCACTAAGCATCGGTGACTGGACTGAATGCATGAACGGCTGTGACTGGCTGCCGACTGCGGTAAAGTAAAACATGTAAAATTGATTTGCGAACCTACAATGTTTAAAAGAATGTACAAAGTAGTGTTACCTAGGTCCATCTGATGATGCCAGGAAGAGCCCCCTGGTTCTGAAGGAGGTGGCTGCTGGAAGAAAGAGCTCCCTGGTTGTGAAGGAGGTGTCTGCTGCCAGGAAGAGCTCCCTGGTTGTGAACGCTGCACAGAGGGTCGTGGTTCTGAACGCTGCACAGAGGGTCGAGGTTCTGAACGCTGCAGAGAGTGGTGTGGCGGACGATGTGCTGGACGAGGAATAGCAACATCCGAAGATCGTCTACATGTAACAGCTGCGTAAATCCCCTGTAGCTTCTCATCAAGGCGCCTCAACTGTGACGCCCACGGCCCGATCGTGCACTAATCATACACGCAAATGCACACGATCAAGCCTAAGGACTCACGGGAGGATATCACAACACAACTCTAAAACATAAATAAAGTCATACAAGCTTTATATTACAAGCCAGGGGCCTCGAGGGCTCGAATACATAAGCTTGCGAACAAGCGTCAGCGGAAGCATCAGATATCTGAGTACAGATATGA
This sequence comes from Thinopyrum elongatum, assembly GCA_011799875.1. Classification (NCBI taxonomy): domain Eukaryota; kingdom Viridiplantae; phylum Streptophyta; class Magnoliopsida; order Poales; family Poaceae; genus Thinopyrum; species Thinopyrum elongatum. The sequence continues at coordinate 601,821,530 of CM022303.1, read as the reverse complement.
AATAAAAACAGAAAGGCCTTTAGAAAGGCGGGGCAAAATAAAACACTACGATCGAAAGGCGAAGGCCTCCTGCCTGGGACCCTCCGATCCTACTCCCGGTCGTCAGTCAACTCGTAGTAGTATCCATCCTCTGGGTAGTAGTAGTAGCGATCGTCGGGGCATCTGTCTCAGGGGGCTCCGTCCTCTGGTCACGTCAAACTGATATGGGGAGAAAAAGGAAAACAAAGCAACCGTGAGTACTCAGAAGTACTCAGCAAGCAAGGATCTACACTACATATGCAACATTTTCAAAGGGAGGCTGTATATGTGGACTGGGCTGCAGAAATGCCAGAATAGAGAGAAGGCCTAGTCCTATCGAAGACTAGCATCTTCAGAGGTCTTGCAGCAGTAGAAGAGAGTAGAACAGTTCAATATAATGTAGCAGTATCATTAAGTCTCAACCTCACCCAGAGATCCTTTCTCGACTCCCTGCGAGAAAGCAATCCCAGAGCCATACAGTCATCAACCTCGTCCGGAGATCCCTTCTCGACTCCCTGCGAGAAGCAATCCCAGAGCCTCATATCCAAGTATCCAGTTCTAAAAATTGTATCAATCAGGATACAACTCCGAGTGTCCTTTACCGTAGGACCGGCTATCGATAGAAGTGTTCTTCCCTGCAGGGGTGCACCAACTTACCCAACACGCTCGATTAACTTCGGCCGGACACACTTTCCTGGGTCATGCCCGGCCTCGGCCAAACGACACATCGCAACCCTACCTACAGCTCAGCAGAGAGGTCCCCACCGGTCTACATCCTAAGCGCAAGGGGGTCTTGGCCATCGCCCCTCGCCCTCCGGGTCGTTGTGAGCAGGGTGGATACCAGCGCCAACGGCACGATCCGACCCGGCCACAATGCTGAACTGGACGTCTGACAAAGCTTTCGGCTGATGCTACGATGCAGAACGCCCATACTATGCCCACGTGATGGTTAGTGCTATCAGACCAGAGGCCTGCTCGGATCAAATATCCAAATCGTTAGGACTAGGGGCTTGCGGTAACGAGCAGAGACTCACGAAAGATGTGACCCCGTCGCCCCGTCTCGAGGACTTGCTGCAAGGGTTAAGAATGCCCGGCCGCGTCTTGTATTCACCACTCGGGCACCACACTGGCACCCGTCTTCACAACACTCGCCACTTAGGCGCACGCGGGTACCCCTCAGGGTCGACCCGCCTTTCCAAGTAATCAATAGTACAGTCCAAGTATCCGTGTGTCCATAACATCAGGGGAATCTGAGGTATCACCCTCGTTTGATTTCCCACTCGATGTATCCGTCAAGGTGAACTCGGAGGAATCACCCTCGCTGGGTTCACACTTGAGGTGTTGTACGACAGCGTCGTTACCGGAAGTGGTGAAGGAGGAATCACCCTCGATGACCACGACCGAATAGCTACTCTACAGAGTTAACATCAGAAGTGCTACAAGAGGTTTCACCCTCGGCACTCGATAGTAACGCTGCAGTGTCGTTACAACTAAAGGGGGGTGATGTGCGGTGTCGGGGCCTGGTCTTCAATCCCGTTGATCGGGTCTTCTGACGATCCAGCGCGGCAGTCGGGATAAGTGGGGTCACTGATAGGTCTCTACCCAGCCTAGACTAAATAGTTTAGGATATGCAGGTAATTATCAACAGCAGGTTACAATAAACAGGCTATGCACCAGAATAGGTAAAGCAGTAGCAGCAGCAATTCTAATGCAAGCATGGGAAATTAGAATGGGCGATATCGGGATGATCAAAGGGGGGGGCTTGCCTGGTTGCTCGGCGGCAAGGGTAAGGTCGTCAACGGTGGCTTTGGTCTCCGGAGCTGCGTCGGCCTCGGGGACGACGTCGGTGTCGGGGGCTACCGAGAGAGAAGAGGGGGAGGAAACAGTATAAATACACAGTGATCAAGTGCAACACAAAGCATAACATGGCAATACGCGGTGACGGAGGTGATCTAACGCAGTGCCGGGTGATACTGGCGAAGGTGGGATTCATCCGGGAAAGTATTCCCAGTGTCCGGCATTTCGGACAGACGAAAAGAGGGGAACGGTTGCATGTTCGGATAGTTAGGGATGTGTGGCGGACGAACGGACCGCGTATTCGGATTCGTCTCGTCGTTCTGAGCAATTTTCATGTACAAAGTTTTTCGATCGGAGTTACGGATTAAAAGATATGATTTTCTAAAGTTTAAATCAATATTCTGGAATTAATTATTTACTTAAATTCGAATTATCCAAAACAGTGCAGAGTGACGTCATCGTGACATGTTGCTGACGTCAGCAGTCAACAGTGGATTTGACTGGGTCAAACTGACACGGGGGACCCACATGTCATTGACACAGAGTTAATCCAGAGTTAGTTTTGAATCTAAACTAATCTAATCAGGGGGGGGCCCACATGTCATTGAGACATCTAACTAAAACTAATTAAATTAAACATTTTAATTAGCAGTTAATTAACAGGGCCATGGGGCCCACTAGTCAGACCAGTTGACCAGGTCAACAGTGGCCCCACGGGCCCACATGTCATCGGCCCAGGGGGGCCCGGGGAGGTCCACGTGGCGGCCACGTCGGCCAGACCCACCGGAACCACCCCGGCGCGCGCCAGAGACGGCGGCAGAGCGCCGGCGAGCGGCGGGATCGAGCTGTGGTGCGCCGTTTGGCGTGCGGCCGGGCGCGTTCGAACCGCACGTGTGCCTTGCGTCGAACGGTGGTGGTGGCGGGGGCAATGGTGACCGGAAAAGGTGCCGGCGAGGAGCGTGGCGGAGATGTGCTCCGGTGAGTGGTGCGGGCGGTGCTTCGAGGGGGTTTTTGCGCGCGCCAACTACGCCATTTGAACCAGTGATCGACGCGGTGACGAACAGAGCAAAAGCCAGGCCGAAACGTCGAGCGAGGCGACCGGACGGAGCAGCGCCGCGGCGGCCGGAGCATGCGTATGCGGCGGAGCAGCTATGGCTACTGAGCGGGCGAGCAGAGAGCAGGGGAGGAAGGGGGGGAGCCTCACAGTGGTTGTCGCCGTGTACGCGTGCTCGGGAGAGGGCCGGTGCAGCCGTTGGCGAAGAAGATCGCCGGCGGGGATCTGAGAAGGGGGCGGAGCAGCTGCAGTGGAGAAGGGCCCCCGGGCGTCGAATGGTGGTGCGGGGCGACGTAGTCGTGCGCGACAGAGCCGCTGGACAACACGGTGGCGCGAACAGGCGACGGTGGCCACGGCTACCACGGCCCCTTGGACATGGCCGCGTCGGGTGCAGTGGGGAGGCGACGAAGAGGGAGAGGGAGGCAGCTAGGGCGTGTCCGTGGGGTCGGGGAGGGGTTCTTGTAGGCGCGGGTGTGGGCGCGGCGTGCTGTCGAGCAGCGGTGAGGGGGGGCATGGCCGCGCGCGGCAGGTGCTCGACAGCGCGCGCGTGAGCAGTGCGAGGTGAGGGACGGCGCGGGGGTGGGCTGGGCCGCGCTGTTGCTTCAGGCCGAGGTAAGTGCACAGTAGCATCTTTCTATTTTCCTTTTTCTTTTTCTGTTTCTTTCTTTTACTGTTTGCTAATTGTTTGGGCACTATATGCATTTAGTAAAAAGTGTGACCTATCCCATAATTAGCAGTACACTATACCCTAACACCAAAAACTAGTTTAAGCAAAACATCACTTCATATTTAGTTTAGATTAATTAAATGGCTTGTAAATATTATTTTCAGCCACTGTTAAAAGAGGTTTGGGTCACCTAATTAATTTAATTAATGTTGGTTACAATTTTAGAATGGTCTCTGGAATATTTGCCATCTAATGAACAATTTAGTTTTTATGTTGGACCACTTTTATTTTTCACTTTCATCTAAATTTGAATTTTGAGTTAGGATTTGAAATGCATTATGATGCAAATGATGATCATGCACTGTTAAACATAATGACATGGCATTATCAAAAGGGTGGTTACTGTGGTTAACTACTGGGGGTGTAACAAATCTCCTCTACTAACAAGAATTCTCGTCCCGAGAATTAAGAGGTAGAAGGAAAAAGTTCGGGGTATTCCGCACGAAGATTATCCTCGCGTTCCCAAGTGGCTTCATCTTCAGTATGATTTGACCACTGCACTTTGAAAAACTTGGTAACCTTCTGACGGGTCCGACGTTCAGCTTCATCGAGAATGCGGATCGGATGCTCCTTATAAGATAGGTCATCTTGCAATTCGAGCACCTCGTGATCCACAGCTCGGTGTGGAGATTCCTTGAAGCATTTACGAAGTTGCGACACATGGAAGACGTCGTGGATATGAGAGAATTGCGGCGGCAACTCCAATTTATATGCCACCTGACCACGTCTAGCAATAATGCGGAAAGGACCAATGTAGCGCGGAGCTAGCTTGCCCTTGATTCCAAAACGGTGAGTGCCTTTCATCGGGGTGACTTGCAGATAAGCCTGATCACCAGGTTGATAAGTCAAACCCCATCGTTTGCGATCATAGTTGCTCTTCTGGCGGTCCTGAGCCGCCTTGAGATTTTCCCGGACAATACGAACTTGTTCTTCGGCGTGTTGAATAATATCCGGACCCACGAGCGGTCGTTCCCCAGTTTCTGACCAATTCAGAGGGGTTCGACACTTACGTCCATAGAGTACTTCGAAGGGGGCCACTTTCAAACTGGCTTGATAGCTGTTGTTATAAGAGAACTCGGCATACGGGAGAGATTCTTCCCACTTCTTGCCGAAAGAAATAACACAAGCCCGAAGCATGTCTTCAAGCACTTGATTAACTCGTTCAACTTGGCCTTGGGATTGAGGGTGATAAGCTGAACTCCAAGTAATATGAGTTCCCATAGCTTTTTGGAAACTTTCCCAGAAATGACCAGTGAATATGCTGCCACGGTCTGAACTGATCTCTTTCGGAATACCGTGGAGTGATACGATTCTGGAGATATACAACTCTGCTAACTGACTAGCAGTGATCGTATCCTTGACAGGCAGAAAGTGTGCAACTTTAGAGAGTTGGTCGACGACGACAAGGATAGCATCGTGACCCTTCTGTGACCTGGGAAGTCCTGTAACGAAATCCATCTGAACCTTATCCCATTTCCATAGAGGAATAGGAAGTGGTTGCAGAATTCCAGCTAGTTTCTGATGTTCTGCTTTAACGCGATGACACACATCACATTCAGCAACATAACGAGCAATGTCCTGCTTCATTTTAGACCACCAGTACCTTTGACGGAGATCACGATACATCTTGGTGCTACCTGGATGAATAGACAACGGGGTATCATGTGCCTCCTTCATGACTTTGTCAGTCATGAGTTCGAAACGAGGTACGACAATGTGGTTTCTGAAATACAAGGTTCCATCTTCAGACAGCGAGAAATCCCTGTACTTTACAAGGTGTAGGTCTTTCTTCATCAGATCAATTTCAGCATCTTTAGCTTGCGCATTCTTAACAGCTTTCTCAAGATCTGGTTGTATCACAAGGTTATTAAGAGAACCCTGTGGGATAATACGGAGATTCAGCTTGCAAAGTTCTTCAAAAAGACGAGGTTGAGCTCGCCTAACCATGAGGTTGTCGCAATAGGACTTGCGGCTTAAGGCATCAGCCATCACGTTAGCCTTGCCAGGGGTATAGGAAATACCCAAATCATAGTCCGCAATGGCCTCCATCCATCTTTGCTGACGGAGGTTTACAGATGGCTGAGTGAACAAGTACTTCAGACTTTTATGATCCGTGTATATCTCGCAACGATTACCGAGGAGGTAATGTCGCCACAACTGCAGTGCATAGATCACAGCAGCTAGTTCTAGATCATGTACCGGATAATTCTCTTCATGTGGGCGCAACTGACGAGAGCCATAAGCAATCACTTTACGCTCTTGCATTAGGACACAGCCTAATCCTTCACGGGATGAGTCACAATAGATCACAAAGTCTTTGCGGGTATCTGGAGGAGATAGTACTGGGGCAGATGTCAGCTTGTCTTTGAGTGTCTGGAAACTTTCCTGACATTTTTCTGTCCATTCAAACTTAACGCCCTTGTGAAGCAGATCAGTCAGGGGCTTAGCAATCTTAGAAAAGTTCTCGACAAAACGGCGGCAATAACTTGCAAGGCCGAGAAAACTTCTGACTTGCTTGACATTCTTCGGAGGAGTCCAGTCAAGAATAGCCTGAATTCATTCTGGGTTAACGGCGATGCCATCTTTGGAAATCACATGGCCAAGGTAAGTTACTTCAGAAAGCCAGAATTCACATTTGGAGTATTTGGCATACAACTGGTGTTCTCGGAGCCTTTCCAGTACAAGACGGAGGTGTTCGGCATGTTCTTCCTTATTCTTCGAATATACCAGAATATCATCCAGATATACCACGACAAATTTGTCGAGGTAATCCATGAAGATGTAATTCATCAGACGGGAGAATGTGGCTAGAGCATTTGTTAAGCCAAATGACATGACGGTGTACTCGTAGGAGCCATAACGAGTAACAAATGCAGTCTTGGGAATATCCTCTTCACGAACACGGATCTGATGGTATCCCAATCTCAAATCAAGCTTAGAGAATACTGAGGAACCGGCAAGTTGATCATACAAATCATTGATCCGGGGAAGCGGATATTTATTCTGGATTGTAGCTTGGTTAATGGGCCGATAATCCTGAACCAATCGGTTAGTTCCATCCTTCTTCTTAACGAAGAGTGAAGGTGCTCCCCAAGCAGAGGAACTGGGGCGGATGAAACCTTTCTTAAGTGACGTGTCGATTTCTTCCTTAAGTTCGAGAAGATGATGCGGAGGCATCTTATAAGGGCGCTTCGCAATAGGGATAGTGCCAGGTTTCAAGTCGATGACGAACTCAACAGCTCTAGCAGGGGGTATTCCTGGAAGTTCTTCTGGAAAGACATCTTGAAAATCACGAACAACTGGAACGTTCTCGATGCCTTCAAGAGGTGAAGCATTCAATGCATTCAGAACATATATCTGGCTCTCAGCATCTTGAGCTATTCGGGCTGAGTATCTGACTATCTGGCCAGAAGGGTGTGTGAGCTGGACTGTCTTAGTAGCACAGTCAATCAAAGCATTATGGGCTGTCAACCAGTCCATACCGAGAATGATGTCTATGTCGGAAGGTCCAAGAGCAATAAGGGAAGCAGAGAACATCAACCCTTCAATTCTGATCTCATTGTTGTGACTTACCATTTTGGTTTGCCACCTGGAACGGGGAGTGATGATTTCTAAAGGAGTGGGTAATGAGCTCATAGCTAACCCATGCATTTGTGCAAATTGCTGGGACACGAAGGAATGTGAAGCACCTGAATCAAACAGAACAGAAGCTGGCACTGAATTCACAGAGAGTGTTCCCATCACGATAGTCGGTTCCTTCTGAGCCTTTTCAGCATTGATGTGATTAGCATGGCCAAGTACAACAGCAGACGGTATGATATTTTGGTTTCTGAATCGGCGGTTTCAACAATTCCTCTTGCGTCCATTAGGAGGACGTGGTGCATCCTGAGGAAAAGCCATAGCATCAGGCGGTCCATCATGAACCGTAAGCTGTCTCGGCGGTGAAGGCAGACGAGGTGCAACATAAGACGGTCTTGGTGTTGGAGCAGGTCGGTGATGAACATTGTGAGGGATCCACACTCGACGCTTCTGAACAGGCTGACCCGAGGATGAGCCTGCTTCATGAGTGCGCTTGAGCGACTCTTGGTACTCAGTCAGAGCTGTTTCAACTTGGAAAGATTTGCTGACAAGCGTTGCGAATTCTGTGCAATCATGGACAGCAAGTGCAAGTTTTATATCCGTACGCAGTCCTTCACGGAATTTCTCCTGCTTGCGAGTGTCAGTGTCGACGTCATTCGCAGCATAGCGGGATAATTCAAGGAATTTCCTCTGATATTCATCCACAGTCATTGTGCCCTGTGAGAGTTTACGGAACTCCTGCTTCTTCTGGTCCATCAGACCTTGAGGAATATAACGTGCATGAAAAGCTGACTGAAATTCCTGCCAAGTGGTTACAGTCTCTGCAGGCAACATAGCCTTGTGGCTTTCCCACCATTGAGCAGCTGGACCCTTTAAGTGGAATGTCGCAAAGGTGACGTGACTGTCAGGAGCAACATTAGTTGATTCCATCTCAAACAGGATGTCACGAAGCCAATCATCAGCATCCATAGGATTGGTGGAGTTGCGGAAAACGGACGGATTGAGGCGCACAAATTCTGCCAGAGTTATTGGAGCATTCTGTTGCTGAGCATTCTGATTTGGGAACTGAGCCAATAGTCCGGTCATAAACTGCTGCATCATTGCGGCCATATAGGGTGGAGGTGGAGGATCGTCAGCCATCCTGCCAAATCAACAGGGGCAGTTTAGCAAGAAAAACTGCATGTGTATGGAATGATTCATGAAGTATCACGCACAACAGAAGGAAGCGCAATAGATACTTCATCATATTCGCACCAGACATTCAAATCCACACATAGCCTCGGTTAGAATCCGGCGTTACGACAGTAGAAAAGGGAGGGCTAGACATCTAGGCGGCGCGCAGGCACGCGGTAGGGAAGTACACAACGAGACATAGCAAAGGCTACATCAACGTCGGAGAAAACTATTGGAGCGAGGAATCTGCAAGTGAAACACAGGGTGCCCTCGATAAAAGGATCCTGTAAGCAGAACCTGGCCCACAATCTAGAAGCAAGGGGGGATATTTTCAGAACTCCGAGTGGATGTGAGCACGAGAACCTAATGTTGGAGTTAGTAAAATTTTAACCCGAATAGGAGAGAGATCAGAGTCTCAGAGTATTGACGAGGAATAAAAGATACTAATACCACCCAATTGGCAACGTGGGCCCGTAAGCCACACAGCCAAGTTAGTAAATTAGTTTTCGGACCACTAGACTCAACTTCGGCCAAGGAGTTAGAAAGGGGGGGTTCCTACAGTCAGTCGGCTCTGATACCAACTTGTGACGCCCCCGGCCCGATCGTGCACTAATCATACACGCAAATGCACACGATCAAGCCTAAGGACTCACGGGAAGATATCACAACACAACTCTAAAACATAAATAAAGCAATACAAGCTTTATATTACAAGCCAGGGGCCTCGAGGGCTCGAATACATAAGCTTGCGAACAAGCATCAGCGGAAGCATCAGATATCTGAGTACAGATATGAAATAGAAACAGAAAGGCCTTTAGAAAGGCGGGGCAAAATAAAACACTACGATCGAAAGGCGAAGGCCTCCTGCCTGGGACCCTCCGATCCTACTCCTGGTCGTCAGTCAACTCGTAGTAGTATCCATCCTCTGGGTAGTAGTAGTAGCGATCGTCGGGGCATCTGTCTCAGGGGGCTCCGTCCTCTGGTCACGTCAAACTGATATGGGGAGAAAAAGGAAAACAAAGCAACCGTGAGTACTCAGAAGTACTCAGCAAGCAAGGATCTACACTACATATGCAACATTTTCAAAGGGAGGCTGTATATGTGGACTGGGCTGCAAAAATGCCAGAATAGAGAGAAGGCCTAGTCCTATCGAAGACTAGCATCTTCAGAGGTCTTGCAGCAGTAGAAGAGAGTAGAACAGTTCAATATAATGTAGCAGTATCATTAAGTCTCAACCTCACCCAGAGATCCTTTCTCGACTCCCTGCGAGAAAGCAATCCCAGAGCCATACAGTCATCAACCTCGTCCGGAGATCCCTTCTCGACTCCCTGCGAGAAGCAATCCCAGAGCCTCATATCCAAGTATCCAGTTCTAAAAATTGTATCAATCAGGATACAACTCCGAGTGTCCTTTACCGTAGGACCGGCTATCGATAGAAGTGTTCTTCCCTGCAGGGGTGCACCAACTTACCCAACACGCTTGATTAACTTCGGCCAGACACACTTTCCTGGGTCATGCCCGGCCTCGGCCAAACGACACATCGCAACCCTACCTACAGCTCAGCAGAGAGGTCCCCGCCGGTCTACATCCTAAGTGCAAGGGGGTCTTGGCCATCGCCCCTCGCCCTCCGGGTCGTTGTGAGCAGGGTGGATACCAGCGCCAACGGCACGATCCGACCCGGCCACAATGCTGAACTGGACGTCTGACAAAGCTTTCGGCTGATGCTACGATGCAGAACGCCCATACTATGCCCACGTGATGGTTAGTGCTATCAGACCAGAGGCCTGCTCGGATCAAATATCCAAATCGTTAGGACTAGGGGCTTGCGGTAACGAGCAGAGACTCACGAAAGATGTGACCCCGTCGCCCCGTCTCGAGGACTTGCTGCAAGGGTTAAGAATGCCCGGCCGCACCTCGTATTCACCACTCGGGCACCACACTGGCACCCGTCTTCACAACACTCGCCACTTAGGCGCACGCGGGTACCCCTCAGGGTCGACCCGCCTTTCCAAGTAATCAACAGTACAGTCCAAGTATCCGTGTGTCCATAACATCAGGGGAATCTGAGGTATCACCCTCGTTTGATTTCCCACTCGATGTATCCGTCAAGGTGAACTCGGAGGAATCACCCTCGCTGGGTTCACACTTGAGGTGTTGTACGACAGCGTCGTTACCGGAAGTGGTGAAGGAGGAATCACCCTCGATGACCACGACCGAATAGCTACTCTACAGAGTTAACATCAGAAGTGCTACAAGAGGTTTCACCCTCGGCACTCGATAGTAACGCTGCAGTGTCATTACAACTAAAGGGGGGTGATGTGCGGTGTCGGGGCCTGGTCTTCAATCCCGTTGATCGGGTCTTCTGACGATCCAGCGCGGCAGTCGGGATAAGTGGGGTCACTGATAGGTCTCTACCCAGCCTAGACTAAATAGTTTAGGATATGCAGGTAATTATCAACAGCAGGTTACAATAAACAGGCTATGCATCAGAATAGGTAAAGCAGTAGCAGCAGCAATTCTAATGCAAGCATGGGAAATTAGAATGGGCGATATCGGGATGATCAAAGGGGGGTTTGCCTGGTTGCTCGGCGGCAAGGGCAAGGTCGTCAACGGTGGCTTTGGTCTCCGGAGCTGCGTCGGCCTCGGGGACAACGTCGGTGTCAGGGGCTACCGAGAGAGAAGAGGGGGAGGAAATAGTATAAATACACAGTGATCAAGTGCAGCACAAAGCATAACATGGCAATACGCGGTGACGGAGGTGATCTAACGCAGTGCCGGGTGATACTGGCGAAGGTGGGATTCATCCGGGAAAGTATTCCCAGTGTCCGGCATTTCGGACAGACGAAAAGAGGGGAACGGTTGCATGTTCGGATAGTTAGGGACGTGTGGCGGACGAACGGACCACGTATTCGGATTCGTCTCATCGTTCTGAGCAATTTTCATGTACAAAGTTTTTCGATCGGAGTTACGGATTAAAAGATATGATTTTCTAAAGTTTAAATCAATATTCTGGAATTAATTATTTACTTAAATTCAAATTATCCAAAACAGTGCAGAGTGACGTCATCTTGACGTGTTGCTGACGTCAGCAGTCAACAGTGGATTTGACTGGGTCAAACTGACACGGGGGACCCACATGTCATTGACACAGAGTTAATCCAGAGTTAGTTTTGAATCTAAACTAATCTAATCAGGGGGGGCCACATGTCATTGAGACATCTAACTAAAACTAATTAAATTAAACATTTTAATTAGCAGTTAATTAACAGGGCCATGGGGCCCACTAGTCAGACCAGTTGACCAGGTCAACGGTCAACAGTGGCCCCACGGGCCCACATGTCATCGGCCCAGGGGGGCCCGGGGAGGTCCACGTGGCGGCCACGTCGGCCAGACCCACCGGAACCACCCCGGCGCGCGCCAGAGACGGCGGCAGAGCGCCGGCGAGCGGCGGGATCGAGCTGTGGTGCGCCGTTTGGCGTGCGGCCGGGCGCGTTCGAACCGCACGTGTGCCGTGCGTCGAACGGTGGTGGTGGCGGGGGCAATGGTGACCGGAAAAGGTGCCGGCGACGAGCGTGGCGGAGATGTGCTCCGGTGAGTGGTGCGGGCGGTGCTTCGAGGGGGTTTTTGCGCGCGCCAACTACGCCATTTGAACCAGTGATCGACGCGGTGACGAACGGAGCAAAAGCCAGGCCGAAACGTCGAGCGAGGCGACCGGACGGAGCAGCGCCGCGGCGGCCGGAGCATGCGTACGCGGCGGAGCAGCTACGGCTACCGAGCGGGCGAGCAGAGAGCAGGGGAGGAAGGGGGGAGCCTCACAGTGGTTGTCGCCGTGTACGCGTGCTCGGTGGAGGGCCGGTGCAGCCGTTGGCGAAGAAGATCGCCGGCGGGGATCTGAGAATGGGGCGGAGCAGCTGCAGTGGAGAAGGGCCCCCGGGCGTCGAATGGTGGTGCGGGGCGACGTAGTCGTGCGCGACAGAGCCGCCGGACAACACGGCGGCGCGAACAGGCGACGGTGGCCACGCCTACCACGGCCCCTTGGACATGGCCGCGTCGGGTGCAGTGGGGAGGCGACGAAGAGGGAGAGGGAGGCAGCTAGGGCGTGTCCGCGGGGTCGGGGAGGGGTTCTTGTAGGCGCGGCGTGCTGTCGAGCAGCGGTGAGGGGGGGGGGCATGGCCGTGCGCGGCAGGTGCTCGACAGCGCTCGCGTGAGCAGTGCGAGGTGAGGGACGGCGCGGGGGTGGGCTGGGCCGCGCTGTTGCTTCAGGCCGAGGTAAGTGCACAGTAGCATCTTTCTATTTTCCTTTTTCTTTTTCTGTTTCTTTCTTTTACTGTTTGCTAATTGTTTGGGCACTATATGCATTTAGTAAAAAGTGTGACCTATCCCATAATTAGCAGTACACTATACCCTAACACCAAAAACTAGTTTAAGCAAAACATCACTTCATATTTAGTTTAGATTAATTAAAAGGCTTGTAAATATTATTTTCAGCCACTGTTAAAAGAGGTTTGGGTCACCTAATTAATTTATTTAATGTTGGTTACAATTTTAGAATGGTCTCTGGAATATTTGCCATCTAATGAACAATTTAGCTTTTATGTTGGACCACTTTTATTTTTCACTTTCATCTAAATTTGAATTTTGAGTTAGGAGTTGAAATGCATTATGATGCAAATGATGATCATGCACTGTTAAACATGATGACATGGCATTATCAAAAACGTGGTTACTGTGGTTAACCACTGGGGGTGTTACATCAACCATGAGACGTTCTCTCGCGGTGGGATATTATCTCCTCTCTCAAAGCGTTGCATTAAAGCGGAAACCTCCTCTAGCGCCTCGCTTGTCAAGTCACCCTGTACACGGAGAGTTAACCAATTAGATCATTGTTGTATGGCAGACAACACGAATAGTCAACCAATTGTATATGTTCAGGTTAAGAAAAAACTTAACATGTGATAACCATAGCACGTACCGCGTGGTATCTAGTTCCCATAACAGAGGCAGTTGGGTACATATCGCTGGTGAGAGGGGCTTCGATCTGATCAGGAGCTGCTGATGGAACCAAGTACATCCTGGTGCTATGCCGGTAATTCTGCAGATACAACCCGAACTTGTCCCAGTCAAAGGGCCGAACCTCATCCCAGGTATTTGTCGGCGCAGTAGTCCATTCATCCACGTAAGGGCTAATGTCGCGAAGCCAAGAATCGTGGGACTTGTTTCCTCCTGCGCGACTATACCTGAGATTGACATGCGCGTTACATGATTAGTGATATTCTGAATGCAGACCTGAGAACTAAAATAGTATTACTTACTTGTGCACGTGATCTGGTAAGTGTGGAATAACTGGAATGTCAGGCTCTTGGCATAGACCGAACTGTCTCATCACCCTATGAAGAGCCATCTCCTCAACCGTCACGTCGAACATCAACTTGGCCTTGGTCAGCCAATAATGCCGATCTCTAGTGCACAATCCAGAAATCCCAACTGGACACCTGGATAATATAGCCTGATGGGAGTATGGCTCCCAGATAACTTGATCCTCGTGCAAACTATCAAACTGCGCCGTGAAGGAGGGGTAGCAGCCCCTCACCTGGCTATGCGCGAACTGTCTCTGTGCATGACAAGAAATAAGCATTAGTAATACTATTGAATGGCAAGAAATAAGCATTAGTAATTCATGTTGTTACTTAATATGAAAATACCTCTCTCCGTGTCCAAACAGATCCCATAGTAGGCAAGTCGCCGATAGCAGGCACGTAAGTCCCAGCCATGTCCTCCAAACCAAAAGGTATATCAACGTAGACATAGGGTCGACCAATAGGGAATCTCTCGTATGACCAGAGCTGCAACAATAGTGGACATCCTGTAATACCTGATTTTCTAGCCTTCAACGAGCAAGCTTTGCACAGGCCTCTGTACGTAGCCGCTAACACAGCAGAACCAAAACTCCTCTGCAGAATGTCCCCAGGGCAACGTGCGTCAGCTATCTCTCGTCCAATACCGATGAGTCGTGCATCGACAGTGGTTACGTGGTTCTCCGTGAACATCGTCTTGACGAACAACCACAAAATATATGCCTCTAGGGATCGGTCAATCTGTGCCTCTGACAACTGAACATTGGGATATCCTAAGGAGACAATCTACATAGAAACCAAAGATTGTTTGAACTATGCAATGAGGACAACAATGAAAACATCAGTTTTTAAACTGGCCATGAAGGTTACCTGAAACTAGGTCAACCACTTAAAACGAGGCCCGTGAGTATCGTTGTCTAGGACCTTAGCAGTTGGCACCGCAGCCAAAAAACGTCCCTGCATCGATGCTAGCCAACCAGATTCTGCCTCTAAAGGACCTATGGCAGCACCGGCCAGAGATAATCCCAACAAGTTAGACACATCCTGTAAAGTAGGCGCCATCTCTCCCCAGGGAAAGTGAAACGTATGTGTCTCTGGTCTCCATCTATCTACTAAGCAGGTAATGAGTGACTTGTCGTAAGAGAAACGTTTCACTTGCCTCTTGCGTAACTGCATTGGTTCACCTGCCTCATCCAATTGCGGATGTTCAACCCACTCATCCAATGTACCTTCAACCAGCCGTGTCAAGGGTAGAAGTCCAGCCCAACTTAACCTACAAAATAAAGAGAATGTAGCATACAATTAGCGGCTATCAAAATGATGTCAAACATAGTAAGTCATTATACCGACACATACCTATTAACCCATGAATGGTGTATCATCCAGTTAGACTTTGAGGTGCGAGTGACCAACACATCTAAGTTCTTGCCCGCTTCCATAAGTGCGGCCCGGTGCCCTCTATCAATATTACGATTAAGCAACGGATACGAAGCCATATCTGCAATTCAAACAACAAATCTCAGGTGCAAATTAAAACATAGTCCAGACATATTAAAAATTAAAACATAGTCCAAACATATTACAAATTAAAACATAGTCAAATAATATTACAAAATAAAACATAGTCCAGACATATTACAAATTATAACATAGTCAAATAATATTACAAATTAAAACATAGTCCAACAAATATTACAAATTAAAACATAGTCCAACACATTATATAGCTTGCGAGTTATTTCTTCCTCGTCCGCCCCTTCGGCCTCGACTGCCACGACCACCATGACTGCCACGACCACGTCCGCCTCTTCCTACTGTTGTCGCAGTCATCGATGTAGAAGCACTCGTTGATGAGGAAGCACCGTCTTTGTTCAGGTCGGGACAATATTTCATCCTATGCCCATAAGCCGCGCATAGCAAACATTGTCTGGTTGCTTCACCAGCTTCAGATTGGTCCATATCGTTTCGGATGCGCTTTACCTTACGTCTGCCCCTGCTTGTTCGCCCAAGTTCTGGATCCGGGATGTATACTCTCTCCCCATCATTTACCTTGTTGAAATTGCCGACGACTCTAAACCCTGTCATCTCACCTGTCCAGACATTGAGTACTGCATCTTTTAAATAGTATGGGGACACGAAGGAGATAGCGTCCAACTCAATCTGGCCACAGGCAGCCAACACATGTGAGCAAGGCAGGTGCAACAACTTCGGTTTGTTGCATGTACACTCACAAGTTGGAAAAAATTCCGTTCCAATTTTTACCTCGTGCGTCTTCACCTCATTTGCAGAACCAAAACCATCTGTAGGAAGCTGAACCTCATACCTCCTTTCCTGATTACCTATGAGTCTGACAGTGTGCTTCTTTGCTTTCTCTATCTTCTTTGCCATGTACTCCATGACACGGCTACAATAAGGTGTGTTCTGGTTATCTGCAATATGCTTCTTTGCTAACTCGTGTCTTTCTCTGAAATATCTCAAAGTGCCATGGAATACAGCCTCTACAATAGCTGTGAGTGGCAATGCTCTATTCCCTCTGAGTACAAAGTAATACACCTCTGCAAGATTGGTTGTCATGTGGCCATACCTAGCTCCATGGGTGACATGCAGCAAAGACCAATTCACCGGAGGCTCTTTCTCTATCCACTCAGAAAAATTCTTTATTGCCCTGCCCTTCTTTCTCTGAGTATTAGGAGGGTCAATTGCTGGCAAGTCACAAAGACCTACTGGCTCCTCTAGCTCCGCGATGAGTGCTGCTAATTTAACCTGATCTTTTTCCATTTTCTTCCTCGCACGGACCTACTTCTTAGTAAACTCATCTAGTTTTGACCAAATAAATTCGTATTTGCGCTGCTGGTTCTGGTTGCATAATTTTTTGAACAAGTTCATCAACCGTTTGTTCTTAAACTGTGAGAAAAAATTAGCCCCAAGATGGCGCATGCACCACCGGCTCTGCAAGTCCTTCCAAGGTGTTGGTTTGTCAGCTGTTGGATTCCTTAGTGTCTTCACGGCCTTCAATATACCAGCATGTCTGTCATGAATGACACACACGTTTGGTCGGTCTTTCACGATCGCAATTTTAACTTGACGGAAGAACCATACCCAGCTCGGAAAGTTCTCACCCTCCACAAATGCCATGGCAAGTGGGATGATTTGATTGTTCCCGTCCACACCAATAGCAGTCAAGATTTGCCCTTTGTACTGACCAGTCAGGAATGTACCATCCACAAACATCACAGGAGGACAATGCTGGAAAGCTTCGATGCACATAGCGAAAGAGAAGAATACTCGTTTCAACACCTTGAAATCTGGTATACTCTTCAACCTCGTGTGTTGTATGTTAACATAAGTGCCGGGATTCCTCTCCTTCAGTATGTCAAGGAGACGGACAACATTATCATATGAGTCGAAGAACGTCCCAAACCTTTCCTCCATAGCCTTCTGCTTAGCCCTCCAAGCCTTCCCATAAGGAATCTCATAATTCCATCTGACCTTCACTGCTGTCTGGATGTGTTTTGCTTCCATATCTTTCTTCTCCACTATCTCAGTATACATGAGTTGCGCAATGAGAGTTGAAGTCAGGTTTGGATGACGAACCAACAGGTTTTTCCTCACACAATTATGTGGGACCACATTGGTGACAACCCAGTGGATGTTATACTTCGACACGTGCCCGTGCACCTTCGCAGGACAACCTGTTTCAGCACACTTCACGGTATAGTTTGTTGGACTTGATATGTGTGTCCGGAAAACCCTCTGCGTAGACATAGCCCACTTTCTCACCGCATACTTCAATTTTTTCTTTGTATCAAACATAGCCCCTAGCTGGACTTGGTTCAGATTATACTGCCATGGAGTCTCATGGCCATCGTTGACCGTAAGGCCGGTGGATATGTCCTGATCCCATGCAGAAGGAATCGGTACCTCCACTTCATTCTCGGAATTTTCAGAATCCAGATCCTCCGCAAATCCATCCTCGTCCTCTTCCTCCATCACCCTCTGCATTTCATCGCCTTCCTCATCCCCATCAGCAACACCAGAACCAGCTAATATTATCGACTGACTCTGCCCAGTATCATGACCACAAACATTGTGTGGCACGTAGTCTGACTCTTGGCTAGCATCCACATCCTGTGGCTGTGACCCGGAGAAATAAATCTCGTTAGCCACTTGACTACCCTGCCCGGGTTCATACCCCACGTGGAGTTGTACGGTATTCTCCTCCTTCGCCACAGGTTGCACTAGGGCATATGGGTGGATTCTTCTGTCTCGGCAACGACTTAACAGGGTCAACCAATGCTGGCTCCTATCTATCGGCATCAACTCCCACTTCACATTTTTACAGGATTTCGTCCACAATGCATGAATACTGACGGAACATACTTCAGGATCCAGCCCAAAACTAGTAGACAACCAGTACTTCAACTGTCTAATGTCCATTCTGTTTGGGTCTGAAAGTGTCATGACGCCATTTTTAAACTCGCTAAGATCAACCCCCAACTCATTATATCGAACATTACCAGGGCCGTAGTAAACAGTCAAATTTACTGATTCAGACATTTTCACCTGTCAGTCATTGCCACCTTCTCATTAATCGCAAAGAACAAAAAAATTACCAACTACACTAACTAAAAAAATTACCGGCTACACTAAAAAAAATTACCGGCTACACTAACTAAAAATATTACCGGCTACACTAAAAAAAATATTACCGGCTACACTAACTACAAATATTACCGGCTACACTAAAAATAATATTACCGGCTACACTAACTACAAATATTACCGGCTACACTAAACAAAAATATTACCGGCTACACTAACAAAAAAATTACCGGCTACATTAACTAAAAATATTACCGGCTACACTAAATTTTTTTTACCGGCTACACTAATAAAAATTATGACGACATAGTTATACCTTCGACGCGTGTGTCCCCTTCTTCTTCCTCCTCTCTTCAACTCAGCGGCACCGATCACCTTACGGACTACTTGCACCACCGGAACTCCTCCTCACCACCACCTCCTCCTCCTCACCACCACTGCGTCCACCCCACCACCTCCTCACCAGCCACACCTCCTCCACCCCACCATGGCTCCTCCTCATGCACAAAAAACTACCCCATAGCAAAAAAAAATACCGTACGCCGGCGGAGAATGCTATGATCTATTGTTTCTGCGGGTTGGATATGAAAATGGGTGGATGAGGGAAGAGATCGGCGCGGGGGTGGAGAATACAGAGAGAGAAACGAGAGAGAGAGAGAGAGAGAGAGAGGAGAAGCAGCGAAGGGAGGAAGAAGAAAGAGTTGTCGGCCTTATCCAGGGGCTCGTCAGCCTCCTGGAGGCCGACAGGCCCCCCTCGGCCGCCACTAGGCCGACAGGCCTCCCCTGGGCCGCCACGAGGCCGACCAGGCCCCCCTCGGCCCACAGCCGGCTGACCAGACCCCCCTCGGCCCACGGGAGGCCGACAGGCCCCCCCTCGGCCCACGGGAGGCCGACAGGGTGCTATTTCTGGTTTTTTTTTTGCTTCAGCCCGCTAGTTTTCAAATTTGCTATAAAATTTGTCATACTTTTGAAAAAAAATCCCACTTCATCGACCTGTACGACTAGCCCGGCTGCGAGCCAACATACTTCATTGAGCATACCTACGAGAAGCGACCTCAACATGCACTATCCACATGCGAGGCCGGTGTGGAAAGAGATACAATTCTTCATCGACTTTTTCGGCAAGACATGGCATCGACACTTAGTCGCCGCGAGGGACGCCTTCAAGCGACTCATCATCGTCGACATGCCGCTGCAACGCCATCACCGACACTTCATCGCCAAGGTCTTCACCAACGTGGTCTTCATCACCATCATCGTCAACACACCGCCGCCACCTCGTCCACAAGATGGACATCTAGCGTCCTCTGACAGACTTTTCTGCAAGACGCGTCCTCGACGACGGCAATGACCGCGTCAGGACGACGGCACTGACCGCGTCATCCACGACAACACGACTGCATCGACACGGTGTCACTACAGTAACGACCCCTACACGGCCACACGGTTCTGGCAAAACCGATGTGTGCTCGATGGGGTTCCTCCGGTCTTGGCAAAACTGGTGGACTCATCGCTGACGGCACCCTCTGACATCCGCAAGGTGTATCGTCCACGTCTGCAGCTCAGTCATAGTGCATTTTTTTTTTGTGCCTCCAGCTTTGTGCGGCTTCATCATCCACGACGACCACACCATCGACAATGACTACCTCGACCACGGCTACATCACCATGATCGGCTACCTCAACATTGATATTAATGGTTGCGTCTACAACAACTCATCGGCAACAACTCCAGTCAACAGCGTCCGCATCGTCACTAGCGTCCACGCCACTCCCACTGTGACTGCGGGAGGGAATAGAGGAGAAGGCAGGAAGGCACCAGAAGGGGATGCAGTCACCGTCCTAAGTGCCGACCCCATCAGAGACGCAGTTAATGATGGCGCAGCGGAGAAGACGACAGAAGCTCAAGACTTCAAATTCAGTCGCAATCGTCCGCTTCACTCACGCTACGACTGAGGGGGAATGTTAGAATATATATTGGGTTTAATGATAGAGATTAGGAGTTAGAGATAGAATAGGATTAAACATGTATGACTTGCCCTCTACTCCAAGTCTCTCTCCCCCACATGTACTTCTATATATACCCTACACAAGGGTCAGACCAATACAACGAATATTATCATCCTATAATTTCAACAGAGACACCCGGAGCTCGGTGGAGTCGACGGCAGAGAGGGGAGTCGCGCGGTTGCCGACCAGACAACGGTCTGGACGGGGATGTTCTTGTACCAGATCCCGAGGTAGAACCTGCCGCCGAGGCTGCCAGCAGGGCTGAAGAGGCCGAGCTCGAACTGTTCTTGTACCAGATCCCGAGGTAGAACCTGCCGCCGAGGCTGCCAGCAGGGCTGAAGAGGCCGAGCTCGAACTTGCCCTGTGCCGAGACCAGCGTGTCGTTGCCCCGCAGCGGACGCCGCACCGAGACTGTCGCCGCTGCACCCACTGCTGTTGTGAAGCAAAAAGCAAGGGCTACGAAAGTGGCCATGATGATCAGTGACATGGTGGAGCCGTTACGTTTGCCGGCGAATATTTTTGCACGCAGGTGGAAAAGAGAGACGGGCGGGTAGGAGGAAATATGATCTCTGGCGGCGATCCCGGCATACTAACAACCTATGACTTCTACTTTTCCTGCATTCTAGAGTTACAGACTAGTAGTTTGATTGCATGGCCGGTGTGGCCTTGAACTGGTCCGCGGCTTGAGCGGCGACGGTGTGCTGCTGAGTCCTCCACGTACTACATCTACTGATTTGTGGAAACTAATTCGGTGGTGACCGGAAACGCCACTGATTTGGTGGAAAATAATTCGGTGGAGATTGTACGCAACGCAAGCATCCCTCCCTCCGTCCACGCCACGGCACGAGCTTCACCCTCCCGCAGCTGGAAGACGTTTCGTTTTCATTGGCCAAACAAATATGTGTCTGATTTATCAGTTTTACGAATTTCATTACACTAGAACTTATTACTCTCTCCGTTCCTAAATATTTGTCTTTTAAAAGATTTTAAATGGACTACCACATACAGATGTATATAGACATATTTTAGAGTGTAGATTCACTCATTTTGCTTTGTATGTAGTCACTTGTTGAAATTTCTAGAAAGACAAATATTTAGGAACGGAGGGAGTATGTGTTTTGGTGAGACGTTTGATACCAATTTGTAACTAGTATAGTGTGTTCATCATGGACATGGAGTATGTGAGTTCGAATATGACATTGAGTATGTGAGTTCTGATGAACAGTAAGTTCGGGAGAAATAGTATTAAAGTAAAAAAAATCTGAATTTGTTTTGCAAGAAACGTTGATGTGTTTTTCAAATGAAAATTACAATCGTGGATGTGAAACCAAATGCTCCAAAAAGAGTGTTTTTTGAAGCATTTTGGAGCATCGATATATTTTTGCCCACACGACCATAAATATGATTTAATTGCAAAATTTTGCATATGTGTGGAAAAAGCATCAATGTTTCTTAAAAAAATCAGACTTTATTTTTAAAATTGCTATTTTTAAGAAGTTACTGTTCACCCAAGCTCGCAATAACACTTTCGGTTCATTGTGTACTACTCCCTCCATCCCGAATTACTTAGTGCTAGATATATCCATTTGAGCGACAAGTAATTCGGGATGAATGGAGTATATACTAGGAACGGTTTGGTCACCCCTTTGAATATCTAGCATTTATACATAATCCTAGCGAAAAGTTGTTACCCAGGTCGAGCTCCATGGCACCCCTTATCTAGCCACCCATTTTCTGCATTGTGATTTGCATAGACACTTTCTCTTTATTGTTTATCCCAAATAAAATAACATATGAACTTCAAACTTTGCAGAACAACAAAACATTCTAACTATAATGTGGGAAAAAACTTTCAGATTTTTTCATGCATCATAAATACTTAAAATAACTTTTTTACTAAAAAAATCTCATTTTCTATATTTATGTCGGCCCAAAAAATTCAAATGTTTTCTCACACATTGAAGTTCTAAAGTTGGTTGACCTGCAGAGTTTGAAGTTCATATGTTGTTTGTTTTGAGAGAAACACAAAAAGAATTTTTCATGTTGTAAGATAGTTGGCTAGCATAGATCTCGAAGCAATGTTGGAGGAATAAGAATAAGGGGTGCCATGGAGCCCGACTTACAAAAAAACACTATATATTCTTATGTATATTCTTTTATATCTTACTAGGAAAGACTATGCCTTGGTTCAAGGGAGCATGAGGTACATCGATCCTGATGCTAGAAGAGTGTTGGCACGCCCCCCACTAACAGCCTCATTTTTGCATTTTGCTGCCTGGGACACTCAGCAAAGGCAGGAAAGAACATGACAGTGTGTTGGTTGAGTTTCACCCTCAGCAAAAAGGACTCGGCAGGGAACGTCGGCTATGTTTAACTTTGTCAAGTTCTAATTATCGGGTCTCAACAAACACACACATAATTTTTTGCCAAGTTTCCCTAACCGGGAACTCGGCAAACTACCAAAGCAGACAATACGGTCCGTTATACATGGCGACACCGTTGTGTGATACTTAGCAAACCTTCATCGAATTGAACGTCACACATGGCCCAAATTTTTGCCAATCCTCCTTCCCCGGAACACGACAAACCTTTGCCGAGTGCAAAACTCGGCAGAACTTTATCGAATGAGAACAAGACGCGTGGCACCCGATGAGTGGCATCGAGTGTATTTTCACAAAAAAATTCAAACCACTTGTCAGAACGATGCAAATGACATAACAATGGAAAGATATCGACGAGGACCAACTTTTATATATTGAACACTTACTCTGATCCATTACAATTAAATAGCAGTTTGGAATTTATGGAATGCAAACACTCTTTTTAGTGGATCCAAAAATCGACGAAGTGAACTGCGTCCAAAGGGCAACCACACTGCAATGTCGATAGAGGGAACTATAGGCGGTTTTTGTGTACTATTTTCATGATAATTTTCGAACCGTTTGTAAAAAAAAAACGCGTGCGATACACCGTTAGAATGCTATGGGTTAGGCCAACCTACATAACATTTTTTGAGATTCCTTGCGGTTTTAAATGATTGCTGAAAACTATGTGGTGCGTGTTGAGTGGCAGCGAGCATATTTTTGTGAAATCTTTTAAACTGCTCATTGGAACGATGCAAATGATACACCATTGAAAAGATATTAACGAATGAAACTTTTTGATGGTTTACACGCTCATTGGAATGATGCAAATTATACACCGTTAAATCATTCAAACTGCTCATTGGAATACGCTCATTGTGCGCACGTCGACGGCACAGAATTTCATTTCAAGCACAAATTTAAACTACTTGATTACATAATTAAACAAAGGTAGCATACATAAATAGCATAATTACATGGTTTATGACTATATAGCATACTTTAAACTAAATAGCATAGTTAGATAACTTTAATCTTCTCATGAACGTCAGAGATCCCGTCCCAACTCATATCAGAGTCGCAGGAGCTGGACGAAATATGGATGACCCCCCACCGGAGGGTCCGACCTCATTGACGTTGTTCCTACACTTCTTGGCCTCAAACCACGCTTGTTCCATGGCGACGAGCTCCAAATTCTAACAGATGAGCTTGACCATATAGGTCTTGTTGATGCGCTTGTCCGTGAGTTGATTAGAGGCCAGCCGTTCTACTTCTCCTTCCCAAGGGAGACTAGTCTAACCGGAGGGTTGACAAAATTTGGAGTAGCGCTTGATACATCCTATACGTATCTATAATTTTTGCTTCTTTCATGCTACAATTATATCATTTTTGCATAGTTTTGACACCAATTTAATTTTTTTGAATAACCTTTTAACTCAACACCTAGTACATGTTGCACTTTTCTGCTATGTTTCGACTTTTCAGGAAAATCAATTTATTGATCTCAAAAAATTCTGGAAAAAATAAAGATTTTTTACACCAGAAGCTTCCAGAGGCACCTGGCCCCATCGTGCGGGGGGGGGGGGGGGGGGGGGGGGGGGTGTGGTTGTGAGCCTCACGCCGCAAGGGAGTGGCCGCGTGGTGGGACCGCATGCCACCTTGCTACTTCTTAAGCTTTCGTTGATTTTTCCCTTGAAGAGGAAAGGGTGATGCAGCAAAGTAGAGATAAGTATTTCCCTCAGTTAGAGAACCAAGGTATCAATCTAGTAGGAGACAACGCACAAATCACCTAATACCTGCACAAACAATCAAACAACTTGCACCCAACACGATAAAGGGGTTGTCAATCCCTTCACGGTTACTTGCAAATGTGAGATCTGATAGAGATAGATGAAACTAAACAAACGATAAAGTAAATATTTTTGAGTTTTTTTGTTTATAGATCGGAAAGTAAAAGATTGCAAAATAGTAGATCGGAAACTTATATGATGGAAAATAGACCCGGGGGCCATAGGTTTCACTAGAGGCTTCTCTCAAGATAGCAAATATTATGGTGGGTGAACAAATTACTGTAGAGCAATTGACAGAAAAGCGCAAAGTTATGACGATATCTAAGGCAATGATTATGAAATATAGGCATCACGTCTGTGTCAAGTAGACCGAAATGATTCTGCATCTACTACTATTACTCCACACATCGACCGACTCGTGCCTGCATCTAGAGTATTAAGTTCATAAAGAATGGAGTAACGCATTAAGTAAGATGACATGATGTAGAGGAATAAACTCAAGCAATATGATGTAAACCCCATCTTTTTATCCTCAATGGCAACAATACAATACGTGCCTTGCTACCTCTACTGTCACTGGGAAAGGACACCGCAAGATTGAACCCAAAGCTAAGCACTTCTCGCATTGCAAGAAAAACCAATCTAGTTGGCCAAACTAAACCGATAGTTCGAAGAGAATTAAAAAGATATCAAATCATGCATATAAGAATTCAGAGAAGATTCAAATAATATTCATAGATAAGCTGATCATACATCCACAATTCATCGGATCTCGACAAACACACCGCAAAAGAAGATTACATCGAATAGATCTCCAAGAACATCGAGGAGAACATGGTATTGAGAATCAAAGAGAGAGAAGAAGCCATCTAGCTACTAGCTATGGACCCGTAGGTCTGAGGTAAACTACTGACGCTTCATCGGAAGGGCAATAGAGTTGATGTAAAAGCCATCCGTGATCGAATCCCCCTCCGGCTGGATGCCGAAAAAGGCCCCTAGATGGGATCTCACGGGTACAGAAGGTTGCAGCGGTGGAAAAGTGTTTTCGTGGATGCTTCTGAGGGTTTGGGAATATATGTGAATATATAGGACGAAGAAGTAGGTCGGTAGAGTCATGTGGGGCCCACAAGGCAGGGGGGCGCGCCCTACCCCCCGGGCGCGCCTTCCCCCCTTGTCGCCGCCTCGTGGCTCTTCTGACTTGAACTCCAAGTCTTCGGGGTGTCTTCTGATCCAAGAAAAATCATCGTGAAAGTTTTATTCCGTTTG
Source organism: Thinopyrum elongatum (assembly GCA_011799875.1). Taxonomy (NCBI): domain Eukaryota; kingdom Viridiplantae; phylum Streptophyta; class Magnoliopsida; order Poales; family Poaceae; genus Thinopyrum; species Thinopyrum elongatum. The sequence continues at coordinate 601,795,798 of CM022303.1, read as the reverse complement.
GTATTCCTTTTCTGCGAAACTCAAAAATAAGGAAAAAACAGAAACAGGCACTGGGCTCTAGGTTAATAGGTTAGTCCCAAAAATAATATAAAATAGCATATTAATGCATACAAAACATCCAAAACAGATAATATAATAGCATGGAACAATAAAACATTATAGATATGTTGGAGACGTATCAAGCATCCCCAAGCTTAATTCCTGCTCGTCCTCGAGTAGGTAAATGATAAAAACAGAATTTTTGATGTGGAATGCTACCTAACATATTTATCCATGTAATTTTCTTTATTGTGGCATGAATGTTTAGATCCATAAGATTCAAAACAAAAGTTTAATATTAACATAAAAACAATAATACTTCAAGCATACTAACAAGGCAATTATGTCTTCTCAAAATAACATGGCCAAAGAAAGCTTATCCCTACAAAATCATATAGTCTGGCTATGCTCCATCGTCATCACACAAAATATTCAAATCATGCACAACCACGATGACAAGCCAAGCAATTGTTTCATACTTTTAGTGTTCTCAAACCTTTTCAACTTTCACGCAATACATGAGCGTGAGCCATGGACATATCACTATAGGTGGAATAGAATATGGTGGTTGTGGAGAAGACAAAAAAGAAGAAGATAGTCTCACATCAACTAGGCGTATTAACGGGCTATGGAGATGCCCATCAATAGATATCAATGTGAGTGAGTAGGGATTGCCATGCAACGGATGCACTAGAGCTATAAGTGTATGAAAGCTCAAAAGAAAACTAAGTGGGTGTGCATCCAACTTGCTTGCTCATGAAGACCTAGGGCAATTTGAGGAAACCCATCATTGAATATACAAGCCAAGTTCAATAATGAAAATTTCCCACTAGCATATGAAAATGACAACATAGGAGACTCTCTATCATGAAGATTATGGTGCTACTTTGAAACACAAATGTGGAAAAAGGATAGTAACATTGCCCCTTCTCTCTTTTTCTCTCATTTTTTTCTTTTCTCTTTTTTTTTCTTTTTTTTGTTTGGCTTCTTTGGCCTTTTTTATTTTCTCACATGGGACAATGCTCTAATAATGAAGATCATCACACTTTTATTTACTTACAACTCAAAAAATTACAACTCGATACTTAGAACAAAATATGACTTTATATGAATGTCTCCGGCGGTGTAACGGGATGTGCAATGACTCAAGAGTGACATGTATGAAAAAAATGATGAAAGGTGGCTTTGCCACAAATACGATGTCAACTACATGATCATGCAAAGCAATATGACAATGATGGAACGTGTCATAATAAAACGGAACGGTGAAAAGTTGCATAGCAATATATCTCGGAATGACTATGGAAATGCCATAATAGGTAGGTATGGTGGCTATTTTGAGAAAGGTATATGGTGGGTGTATGGTACCGGCGAAGGTTGCGCGCCACTAGAGAGGCTAGCAATGGTGGAAGGGTGAGAGTGCGTATAATCCATGGACTCAACATTAGTCATAAAGAACTCATATACTTATTACAAAAAACTATTAGTCATCGAAACAAAGTACTACGAGCATGCTCCTAGGGGGATATATTGGTAGGAAAATACCATCGCTCGTCCCCGACCGCCACTTATAAGGAAGACAATCAAAAAATATCTCATGCTCCAACTTCGTTACATAACGGTTCACCATACGTGCATGCTACGGGACTCACAAACCTTAACACAAGTATTTCTCCAATTCACAATTACTCACTAGCATGACTCTAATATCACCATCTTTATATCTCAAAACAATCATAAGGAATCAAACTTCTCATAGTATTCAATGCACTTTATATGAAACTTTTTATTATATCCCTCTTGGATGTCTATCATATTAGGACTAAATTCATAACCAAAGCAAATTACCATGCTGTTTAGAGACTCTCAAAATAATATAAGTGAAGCATGAGAGTTCAATAATTTCTACAAAATAAAGCCACCGCCGTGCTCTAAAAAATATAAGTGAAGCACTAGAGCGAAATTGCCTAGCTCAAAAGATATAAGTGAAGCACATAAAGTATTCTAATAAATCATGATTCATGTGTGTCCCTCTCAAAAGGTGTGTACAGTAAGGATGATTGTGGCAAACTAAAAAGTAAAGACTCATATCATACAAGACGCTCCAAACAAAACACATATTATGTGGTGAATAAAAATATAGCCTCAAGTAAAGTTACCGATAGACGAATACGAAAGAGGGGATGCCTTCAGGGGCATCCCCAAGCTTAGGCTTTTGGTTGTCTTTGAATATTACCTTGGGGTGCCTTGGGCATCCCCAATCTTAGGCTCTTGCCACTCCTTATTCCATAGTCCATCAAATCCTTACCCAAAACTTGAAAACTTCACAACACAAAACTCAACAGAAAATCTCATAAGCTCCGTTAGTATAAGAAAATAAATCACCACTTTATGGTACTGTTGTGAACTCATTGTTTATTTATATTGGTGTAATATCTACTGTATTCCAACTTCTCCATGGTTCATACCCCCCGATACTACCCATAGATTCATCAAAATAAGCAAACAACACAAAGAAAACAGAATCTGTCAAAAACAGAACACTCTGTAGAAATCTGAATACTTAGAATACTTATGTAATTAAAAAATGCTGAAAATTTAGGACAACATAGGAAATTTGTATATGAATATTATGTAAAAAATTCAGAGTTTTTCCACTCTCCAGTGAATTTAAACAATTCTGTGACTGGACTCAAACGTTTCTGTTTTTCAGCAAGATCAAATCAACTATCACCGTAAGCCATCCTAAAGGTCTTACTTGGCACAAACACTAATTAAAACACCAAAACACAATTACTACAGAGGTAATTATGTGTATTTTATTCAAGAACAGTAGCAAAACAAAAAACACAAAAATAAAATTGGGTTGTCTCCCAACAAGCGCTATTGTTTAACGCCCTTAGCTAGGCATTGAGATTTCGATGACGCTCACATGAAATACAAGAATTGAAACACAAAGAGAGCATCATAAAGCATGTGAAAAACGAGTTTAAGTCTAACATACTTCCTATGCATAGGCATTTTATAAGCAAACAAATTATCAAGACAAGAAAAACCTAGCATATGCAAGGAAGGAGAATAAAACATAGACAATCTCAACATGAAGAGATGTAATTTAGCAACATAAAAATTTCTATGACCATATTTTCCTCTCTCATAATAATTACATGTGGGATCATATTCAAATTCAACAATATAGCTGTCACATAAAATATTCTCTACATGATCCACATGCATGCAAAGTTGACACTCTTCCAAAATAGTGGGATTATCATAAAATAAAGTCATGACCTCTCCAAACCCAGTTTTATCAAAAAATTCATAAGATTGATCATTCTCCAACTATGTGGGATCTAGAGTTGTCACTCTTCCAAACCCACTTTCAATATTATTGCAAACATTATTATCGATCTTATATTTATCATGGGGCTTAAATAAATTTTCAAGATCATAAGAAAAATCACCCCAATCATGATCATTACAACAAGTAGTGGACATAGCAAAACTAGCATCCCCAAGCTTAGGGTTTTGCATATCATCAACACAATTGACATTAATAGAATTTATAATAACATCATTGCAATCATGCTTTTGATTGAAGGAGCTATCGTGAATCACTTTATAATTTCCTTCTTTCAACACTTCATGAAAATTTTCAGATTCACGAATTTCAAGCAAAACCTCATAAAGATAATCTAGTGCACTCAACTCACTAGCAATTGGTTCATCATAATTGGATCCTTTAAAAAGATTAGCAAGTGGATGAGGATCCATATCAATAGATTTTTAGCAAGCGAAGATGCCAGCAAATAGAAGACACATGGTCACACAAGCAAACAAAAGATCAAACGAGAAAAAGGCAAACGAAAAAGAGGGCGAATAAAAAGGCAAATCTTTTCGAAAATCATTTTAGAAGTGGGGGAGAGAAAAACGAGAGGCAAATGGCGAATAATGTAATGCAAGAGATGAGAGCTTTATGATGGGTACTTGGTATGTCTTGACTTGGCATAGATCTCCCCGGCAACGGCGCCAGAAATTCTTCCTGCTACTTCTTGAGCTTGCGTTAGTTTTTCCCTTGAAGAGGAAAGGGTGATGCAGCAAAGTAGAGATAAGTATTTCTCTCAGTTAGAGAACCAAGGTATCAATCCAGTAGGAGACAACGCACATATCACCTAATACCTGCACAACCAATCAAACAATTTGCACCCAACGCGATAAAGGGGTTGTCAATCCCTTCACGGTTACTTGCAAAAGTGAGATCTGATAGAGATAGATGAAACTAAACAAACGATAAAGTAAATATTTTTGGGTTTTTTGGTTTATAGATCGGAAAGTAAAAGATTGCAAAATAGTAGATCGGAAACTTATATGATGGAAAATAGACCCGGGGGCCATAGGTTTCACTAGAGGCTTCTGTCAAGATAGCAAATAATACTGTGGGTGAACAAATTACTATCGAGCAATTGATAGAAAAGCGCAAAGTTATGACGATATCTAAGGCAATGATTATGAAATATAGGAATCACGTCCGTGTCAAGTAGACCGAAACGATTCTGCGTCTACTACTATTACTCCACACATCGACCAACTCCTGCCTGCATCTAGAGTATTAAGTTCATAAAGAACAGAGTAACGCATTAAGTAAGATGACATGATGTAGAGGAATAAACTCAAGCAATATGATGTAAACCCCATCTTTTTATCCTCAATGGCAACAATACAATACGTGCCTTACTGCCCCTACTGTCACTGGGAAAGGACACCACAAGATTGAACCCAAAGCTAAGCACTTCTCCCATTGCAAGAAAAAACAATCTAGTTGGCCAAACTAAACCGATAGTTCGAAGAGAATTACAAAGATATCAAATCATGCATATAAGAATTCAGAGAAGATTCAAATAATATTCATAGATAAGCTGATCATAAATCCACAATTCATTGGATCTCGACAAACACACCGCAAAAGAAGATTACATCGGATAGATCTCCAAGAACATCAAGGAGAACATGGTATTGAGAATCAAAGAGAGAGAAGAAGCCATCTAGCTACTAGCTATGGACCCGTAGGTCTGAGATAAACTACTCACGCTTCATCGGAAGGGCAATAGAGTTGATGTAGAAGCCCTCCGTGATCGAATCCCCCTCTGGCTGGATGCCGGAAAAGGCCCCTAGATGGGATCTCACGGGTATAGAAGGTTGCGGTGGTGGAAAAGTGTTTTCGTGGATGCTTCTGAGGGTTTGGGAATATATGTGAATATATAGGACGAAGAAGTAGGTTGATGGAGTCACGTGGGGCCCACAAGGCAGGGGGTGTGCCCTACCCCCTGGGCGCCGCCTCGTGGCTCTTCTGACTTGAACTCCAAGTCTCCGGGGTGTCTTCTGGTCCAAGAAAAATCATCGCGAAAGTTTTATTTCGTTTGGACTCCGTTTTGTATTCCTTTTCTGCGAAACTCAAAAACAAGGAAAAAATAGAAACTGGCACTGGGCTCTAGGTTAATAGGTTAGTCCCAAAAATAATATAAAATAGCATATTAATGCATATAAAACATCCAAAACAGATAATATAATAGCATGGAACAATCAAAAATTATAGATACATTAGAGACGTATCACACCTCCCATCACCTCTCGACGCCCACACCTTTATATTTTCCCGACAACCCTGAAAATACTTATTGATTTTTCCACGGCCTAACCTCTCCTTTCCGCCGCGATCCAATCTGGTGTCCTTTTTGGATACTCTTCTGGTGGGGGAATTCATCTCGATGGTATGTACATCAACCTTGTTGCCACCATGATTGTCGGGGAGTAGTACTCTTTGGACTATAGGTCCATAGGAGTAGTTAGATGGCAATCTTTCCCCTGTTCGTTAACACAATGCTCACAAGAACTGTCTGCTACTTATGAGTTGTGTTGGGATTTCCCCGAAGAAGAGGGAATGATGTAGTACAGTAGAGATAAGTATTTGCCTCAGTTATGAAACCAAGTTTATCAATCCTGTAGGAGAACCAAGAAACACTATGTAAATAGCACCTGCACATAAATAACAAATACTTGCAACCCAATGCGTAGAGGGGTTGTCAATCCCTCAACAGTCAAGAGAAAGATTAAATTGTATAGGTTTTGATAAATAGATCTAACTAAAACACAAAATAAAAAAAATTGCAGCAAGGTATTTTTGGTTTTAATATATGATAGAAAATAGACCCGGGGGCCATAGTTTTCACTAGAGGCTTCTCTCGAGAAAATAACATACAGTGGGTAAACAAATTACTGTTGGGCAATTGATAGAAAAGCAAATAATTATGACGATATCCATGGCAATGATCATGTATATAGGCATCACGTTCAAGATTAATAGACCAAAATGATTCTGCATCTACTACTATTACTTCACACATCGACTGCTATCCAGCATGCATCTAGTGTATTAAGTTTATGGGAAAATGGAGTAATGCATTAAGAAAGATGACATGATGTAGACAAGATAACTCACGTATGAATAAACCCCATCTTGTTACCCTTAATAGCAACCATACATGCGTGTCATGTCTCTTTCTGTCACTGAGATTGAGCACCGCAAGATCGAACCAATCACAAAGCACCTCTTCGCATGGCAAGATAAATCAATCTAGTTGGCCAAACCAAACCAATAAATCGGTGGAGAAATACGAGGTTGTAACAATCATGCATAAAAGAGTAAAGAGAAAACTCAAATAATATTCATGGATAGATCAAATCCTAAACTCACAATTCATTGGATCCCAAATAACACATCGCAAAAAGTGATTACATCAAATAGATCTCCAAGAACATCAAGGAGAACATTGTATTGAATATAAAAAAGAGAGAAAAAGTCATCTAACTACTAACTACGGACACTACTAGGAAAAGGGCTATTGCTGATATGGACATTAATGGCGCACCATGTATGTGGTGCGCCACTGCTATATACCAGTGGATATAGCAGTGGCGCACCAGATATAGGTGCGCAATTAGTGTCCTCATTACTAATGGCGCACCAGACACACGGTGCGCCATTACTAGCAAATTTTATTTTTCCAAAACTATTAATGGCGCATCAGGGCACAGGTGCGCCATTACTAGTTTAAACTAGTAATGGCGCACCACAACCACGGTGCGCCACTACTAACAATTATATTTTTTTTTCAAAACTAGTAATGGCGCACCACGTAACAGGTGCGCCATTAGTAACCAGGGTTACTAATGGCGCATTGGAAAAGTGGTGCGCCATTACTAACTTTCTGAGTCTTACAAAAAATTCACCAAATGCACCCCCCCTGGACCGCCTTTTCAGTTTCAAAAAAAATAAAAGAAAATGATAGAAATGTCAAAAAAAATAAAAGAAAATAAGATTCCCATGTGATATGTGGTCTAGTTGTTAGCAAAATTTACAAACATGAATTTTTGACTTTTTTGCAAAATCTCTCGAGAATTTGTAAAATGGGCATAACTTTTGCATACGAACTCCGATGAAAAAGTTTTTTATATGAAAAATCATCTACTCGAAAAGTTACATCCGAATTCAATCGGGGGAACCCCGTTGAACATTTTCAGAATCCCCAAAAACCTAACAGAACGAAAGATATGGGGCTTTTAAGATCTAGAGGGGGGGAAAATGGAAAAAAATTCAAACTTACTAGTGGCGCACCATTTGCTAGGTGCGCCACTAGTAACAGAAAAAAAATTGGTTTTGAATTTTTTTTTTTGGAATTTTTTTTCAAAATATGATACGTAATATGACCGGGAAGTTTGAAATATTTTTCAAAATTTCATCACACTCATGAACATGAACAAAGTCCTAGACATCAACAAGGTTTAATAGGATTGATATGATAGATATATCAACAAGTGCTTGTTAAGTAAGGTGGTGCTGGGGTTGGATAGAACTACGAAGTTAAGCGTGCTTGAGCTGGAGTAGTGTGAGGATGGGTGACCTTCCGGGAAGTTTGACCACTTAGTGTGATTTGACTTGAGATTAAGCATATTGACTCGAGATTAAGAAAAAAATGAAAAAAAATTTGAAAAAAAAATTTTGAAAAAAATTGTTAGTAATGGCGCACTTCTATGTGGTGCGCCATTACTAAGTCAGAAAAAAATTTGAAAAAAAATTGTTAGTAATGGCGCACTTTTATGTGGTGCGCCATTACTAAGTCAGATAGTAATGGCGCACCGTTTGACATATTAATGGCGCACTGCCAAGTGCGCCACTATTGTCTTGTATACTAATGGCGCACCAGGGGTGCGCCATTAGTATTTGTTACTAGTGGCGTGATGATAGTGGCGCACATGTAGTGCGCCATTAATGGCCAAAACAGGTGCGCCACTAATAAGACTTTTCCTAGTAGTGGGACCCGTAGGTCCGTGGTAAACTGCTCATGTATCATCGGAGGGGCAGCAAGGATGATGAAGAACCCCTCCGTGATCGTTGCCCTCTCCCGCAGAGTGCCGAAAAAGGCCTCTAGATTGGATCTCGTGTTTCTGGAACTTGTGAAGGCGGAAAAAGTGTATCGTCGACTCCCCTAGGGTTTTTGGGATTTTAGGGTACTTATAGAGGCGGAGGTAGGTCAAGTCAGTGCCCATGGGCTCCACTACCCACCAGGGTGCATCGGAGGCCCCTAGCCACCCTGGTGCCTAGTGGGTCCCACGGGCCTCTTCTCGTGGCCTCCAGAAGCTTCCAGGATCTCTTCTTGCCAGAAAAAATCTCCAAAAAGTTTCGTGGCATTTGGACTTTGTTTGGTATTGATATTCTGCAAAGTAAAAAATAAGCAAAAAACAGCAACTGGCACTGGGCACTGAGCACTAAGTTAACAGGTTACTCCCAAAAAATGATATAAAGTTGCTAGTAAATGTATATAAAACATCCAAGATTTGTAATATAACAGCATGGAACAATAAAAAATTATAGATACGTTGGAGACATATCACTGACCTACATGATTGTGATCCATTTGATATAATCTTTATGGGCTTTTTTCTTGCGGTGTGATGAATTTTCATTTTATGATCAGTTTTATATATGTTTTATTCATGGATTCATATGATTTCTTTGTTGCATAACTTATTGACATATATGCACTTTGATCTATATGTTTTTCACTGGTGATGTGTAAATGAATGATCACCAAGAGGGAGTTCTGTATAGGGATGGCAATGGGTACCCATTACCTGCATACCCTGCGGGTAAAAACCCTATTAGGGTAAGGGTATGGGACAAAAATTGACCCATGGGTACTTAAATGGGAAAATATCATACCCATCGGGTAGTGAGGGTATGGGTATGGGACCGTATAACCCATGCCCGCGTACCCATGTACCCATCTAAAATGTAGACAAGTGGGTTTCCTTTAATATTTTGAACGTATTAACTTCCCCCCCTAATCACGCTAGGTAAAAACTCTAATGTGCAGTCAAATTATCTCTATAATTTATTGTGATTTTGTGAACTTAAAGTGTATGACTATGTGTTGTTGTTTAACATTTTTATGGGTTGCTTTATGGGTAAGTTTTTTTGTTTTTGAGAATGTTGTTTGAAATGTGTTGCTATTAATAATTTATGATTATATGTGTTGCTATTAATAATTTATGATTATATATGTTGTAAATTTTGTTTTTTACAACTATTTTCTGCTCAATTGATGTGTTGTAAATGCGGGTATTTTTACCCGCCGGTACCCATATACTCTGCCGAGTGATGGGTACGGGAAAATTTTGTACCCTTGACGGGTATGGGTATGGGTGATAGGTAAGTTCGGGGTGGACGGGTAAGGGTATGTGGTGACTCCACCCATACCCATACCCTGTGGGTGCCATCCCTAGTTCTGTATGTTAGTTTGGTCAAATCTTGCAAGTACGTTACCGCTATGACAGAAAGTGGGAAAGTCTTGTATTGTCGTGTTGCCACTAAGGATGGAAAGGTGGTTGGTTAATTGTCCTTTAAATGTACCGTGCAGGCAATATACTATCCACGTCATGTCATCGTACTTAATGCAATACTCTGTTTTACTTAATACTTGATCTACATGCTGGATAGCGGTCTTAGGTAGAGTATTAGCTATAGATATTGTTAGATTAATAGTCTAGAGATGTCGGGACATGAGGACTATATACAATTACGTCATGTATGATCATACTCATAAAAACTGTAATTAATCAAAAGACAACTGTAATTTGTTCACCATGTCATGTTATCTATTATTCAATAGATGCCATTAGAGAAACTATGGATCCCAGTCCATTCATCGATATTGCTTTCAACCTCAATCAATGTTTTTTAGCTTTTTAAAAAAAATTAACTTTTACTTCTTTCATTGTAATCAATACTTACAAACACAAGTGCGTTAATCCTTGTAACTAGCAAGGCTATTAAGATCGACAATCTTACTAGTTTTGTTGGGGTCGAGGAAAAGTTCATTATTTGTCAGTGCAGGTGTCGATCATTCCTTGTAGTCCAAATACTCCTACGGGTTTGATAAACATTAAGGTCATCCACTTGCTAGAAATTGGCGTTTGCTACAAAACACTACATTTTGGCCTAACACCTTCCTAGATTAGAGGAAGCAGGATGTCGAGGGGGGATTTTACCTTTGCCCGAGTGTCGTAGTAGCGCACCGCCGCCATATTGTAAGCATGTGTTGCAAGTGCCGTGAACTAGAATGTGTCAAGCCAAATCTTCTTCTGTGTGTTAGGATTGTAGATCTCCGCCGCCCAAGTGCCCCACTGTCACTGCCGCATGCCGCGGTACTTCTTCTTCGGTGGTGGCGGCTAGAGATGGACCTTGAACGGGTGGTGTCGGTGGTGCTGGGGGTGGCTGCGCAGACCCGTTTTGGATGAAATGCAAACATGGGGTTGCCCTCCTTGTCGACGAAATTGTGATGCCCGCTGCAGCTAGATTTTTGGATTCAAGCGACAGCAGCATGCGACATTCAAATCGCAGTAGAGCGGTCGTGCCTTGAGCTTCGTGGTGGTCGACGGGGAAAAGGAAAGCGATGGAGGCAAGCAGCCTAGCGGGAGAGCAAATCTTTTTTGCTGAGGCTTTGGCCGCTCAAATTTGAGGCGCATCCGACGAGCAATCTCAGTTTTTTGAGGACTAAAACCAGTTGCCGATTTTGATATGTTTTCTTTAACTTCTTAAAAGAGAATAGTTTGATGAGTTTAACCCTTTCGAGGGTTTGTTTAGAGTTGTCCTAAGAGGACCAAAGCTATATCTTCTCTGTGCTTATACTACTTAAAAATAATGTAAGGTTCCATGTTTCACTACTTTTACCACACCTCTTTGTCTAACATTCGCCGATTGACAATCAATCACCTTAATTTACTTACCTTATGAACCAATTTCACTTTAATTTACTTATCAAACTACTCATCAAAATATAAAATAAATCACGGGGCAGGGTTTGATAAACATTTATTTACCCAATCGCATTAATATGGGCAGGTAAATCATAAGCTACTGTATTAGAATATTTATATGTTGTTGCAATGCACGGAAATTGTTCTAGTACAAAAGCAAACATTTATAAGGAATGAGCCGGTGGCCATATGGTACTGATATGACTAGTAGAGTGCCCGTGCGTTGCCATGGGCGTCTTAATTTTTGTTTTGATTGCATATACACACCTGTATTGTTGTGTATAAGATGGTGAACTTTTGGCCTCTTCCAACAACATTGCGTCGACACCCTTGTCGATAGATTCTGTTTGAACATCGACATAATACTTATCCATCTCTCTTATACTCTCCATATATAAACATATATAAAAATACACCTTTTTGTATTATCATGTGCGACAAATATATAAAGAGGAACAATTAATTGTATGCATCTCCTCCAATTGTGTAAGTCTCAATGAGTTTTCAGTCCATCCATCATAAAGCCTTGTCAATCGACATTTTCAAAGCATCATCCGAAGCCATTAGTTTTTATCTCTATTCAGATTACATACAAATATGATACTTTCTATTTTCTTCCAGATTTCAAGTTTTCGTAGATGGGAAAGTTTCATTCCATCACATTCAGTTTTTACACCAGCTAAGAAACACTGAGATCACCGTTGTCGTAAGTAAGATACTATTATATATGGGTTGCGTCAATTAATACGAACTGCAGTGTGAGGAGACACGATATAACAATCCCATACAGTCACGCATCGTTTGACACAATCATAGGCTCAACCCTAAGCATAAAAGTAGAAAGGCGGGTAGTTATGGATCTCAAACCACTGCGAAGGTCTCCAAAAAATCATTCCCTGATGTTGTGCAAGCACAATTGGTCATAGTCAGGTGCATCCTGCTGGATACAGTCTTCCACAACCAAGCATAATAGTGATGTTGCAACATCCACATATCAAGAGCACATTTTTAGTCAACAACTCACGTAATCTACCATCGAACCATTTGATATACCAGGGACTATGTGACAAATGATTACTAATGTTAGTCCGAGCTCAAACTCTTTAAGTAACACAAGAACCAATTATTCAAAATTAGGTGTACCTCATGTGAGTAGATCCTTGAACAGCTAATTCCACCCCTTTGGAAAAATCACCAATCCTCTACGGAACAAGTGGAGGGGTTTGAAAATATTGCATCTTCGGAATACATACTCCATCGGTAAAAGAGAAGAAGAAATTACATGGTAAAATTAGACAATGTGTCATATCATATATGCCAAAAAATAGAAAGGATAGAAAGCTAACAATAGTTTGAATTACATGATATTGTAAATTCAACTAATGACACCATCAAGATAATTTATTTATTTAGATATAATAGCACCAATAGACATGGCCCTGCATGAATAATTCTTTTTTTCAGTTCCCTAAAATTAGAAGTGAAATTATTTTTTCAGGTGTTTAGGGAGTTGGGATAAAAACCCCACTGGACCAGATTCACCTATATTTCCTTTGCCGCCTTTTAGCATTTAACATGGAAACATGTTTGTATGCAGGAGCACCAGTATCTTCTAAAAGATGCTTTCCTTAACATTCAATTGTCATCTCTTATGCATATATATCTTATTGATAAATGGTTTTTTTTTCTTTGACAACAATTTTAAATCTAGACTGGCAGTGCATTGCCACGAATATTGAGCTAGATTATGGATCATTTACACTAAGAATCTCAATCAAATTAAAACCCAATAAAAATTTGTTATTATTGCTTTCAACCTTACTACATAAGTTAAAAAGAAAAAAAATTATGGATCATTCTCATGAAGAATCTCAATCAAACCGAGACCCAATAAAATGCACATGTAGAACAAGGATGGCAAAGTGCGCAACCTGAAGTTAATTCAGGGGAAAACAACGACTAGATGAGGTAAATTTGCTTACGTTCAAAGTAGGTCAACGACAAACATCCGGTCTCTTCCTTGCCGAGCCGCCCTCAGTAAGCACTACCATGTTCATCATGTTGACAAGCTTCGTCTCGCTGCAAAGCCAACACGACTCAACCTCTTCTTAACTAAGCAACAAATTGGTACATTACCTTATAGAACAGGGAAGAGCAAGTCAGATCATGTTCGTGCAGGTGGGCAAAATTCCGGTAACTAAATTATGACATCATAGAACCAAATTTGTAAAAAATAAGAAAACAACAAGGACATGGGAGCAATCACCATCGACCAGCCAAGAATATGTCGATCGCCTTGGTCCTAGAGTTTGCCATGGAGATGGTGCCCTTGCGCTGTGCTTTAGTGCCTCACAAACTTCCTGTCCCTGATCTGGTTGTGGACGTTGGAGTGTACAATACATACTGTTAGCAGTGGCAAAGGTCCAACGAAGTGTCTGTGAGCCAGAGATAACTGCCATGTAAACTTACACAAATAAATCAAATCAGAATGGCACTATACATTGAGTAACTATGAGAGATGATTGCTAGTGTCACTCAATCTCTGGACAGCTTCAGATTCTGTGAAGAATAGATAAGTTCGACCATAGCCTATGGCTGTTCTTACTCTAGCCCTATGTAAACTGACACAAACTTTACCTCGCGGCACTATGTAAACTAACACAAACTTTACCTCGCTCGTCGGCCTGTGGCCGATATTAGGACGCGACATCGCCGACATCTTGCCCGACATGGCGAAGGCATCCTCCACCACCGAATCCCATCGTCGACCGCCGCAAAAGGCCTAGACTGCCCTGCAACAGCCGTCCTCCACGGCCCCCAGTTCTGGCCCGACGTCCTCCGGCCAGGCCTGCACACTGACGCCCCTTCCAGTAGCTCGCCGAGCTGCCACCTTACCTTGCCTCCACACTCATGAGGCCAAGGACATCCTCTTCCGGTGCCTCGCAGGCCGGCAACCATATCCTTGCCGCTCAACCTGATCTGCGCCAACCACCGACCACCTTGCCCGGATGTCCTTGCGATGGGGAGTCGATGTTGACATGGAAGAGGCGCGTGGATACTGTAGTGGCTGCTCGGCGTTGTTTGTGGGCAGCAAGGATACGGCGCAATGGCGAGGGTAGCAGGCGGCGAGTGGAGCGGCCGACATCGGTGCGAGCAAGCGTGCATTGCGTGCTGGGCAAGGGTACAAACTCCCCCTTTAGGGGTAGATATATAGTGAATCCCGGGCTGCTACAGAACAACTAATGCATGAATACCATATGTTAGGAAAATTGGATCAATTTAATAATAAAGGGATGATATTTGCAGGATTATAGTTGAATATACGAAATAGGACGCGACATACTCTACCTTTGTTTCTCTTGCCATCTCCCAGATGCCACGTGTTCACCTCCTACCCTCTTCTTCTCCCACACTCCATGAAGGGTGACCTCGCGGCACTATGTAAACTGGCACAAACTTTGCCTCGCTCGTCGGCCTGTGGCCGATCTTGGGACGCGACGTCGGCGACATCCTGCCCGGCATGGCCAAGGCCTCCTCAACCACTGAATCCCATTGCCGACCGCCCTGCACCAGCATCCTCCACGGCCCACAGTTCTGGCCCGACCTCCTCCGCCCAGACTTGCACACTGACGCCCCTTCCAGTAGCTCGCCGAGCTGCCACCTTACCTTGCCTCCACACTCATGAGGCCAAGGACATCCTCTTCCGGTGCCTTGCAGGCCAGCCACCATATCCCAGCCGCTCAACCAGACCTGCGCCAGCCACCGACCACCTTGCCCGGATGTCCATGCGATGGGGCGTCGAGGTTGACATGCACGAGGCGTGTGGATACCGTAGTGGCTGCTCGGCGGTGTTTGCGGGCTGCAAGGATACGACACAGTGGCGAGGGTAGCAGGCGGCGAGTGGAGTGGCCGACATCGGTGCCAGCAAGCGTGCGTTGCGTGCTAGGAGGGGTACAAACTCCCCCTTTAGTAGTAGATATATAGTGAACCGTGGGCTGCTACAGAACAACAAATGCATGAATACCATATGTCGGGAAAATTGGATCAATTTAATAATAAAGGGATGATATTGCAGGATTATGGTTGAATATATGAAATAGGACGTGACATACTCTACCTTTGTTTCTCTGGACATCTCCCAGATGCCACGTGTTCACCTCCTACCCTCTTGTTCTCTCTCTCTTCTTCCTAGTAGGAATATCACAATCAGATTATGTGTCACATGAAAAGTCAATAGAATGCAACTCAAGATGGTGATGTCACTCTTCGCCTTATTGGCATCTCATGTGGTTCCACCAAGCACCCGAGCATGAATTCAACAGGGTGCTAAAAATTATCTTGCACATAATTCATAGTCAAAGAGGTTTTTTGTTCTCCAAATGTGGATGGAAATGAAACTATCATTGACATCACATATCAGTCTTTTGTTTGGGGCTATGGTTTGGCTCACAAACTTATATGCCCTTAAAACTCGTAGATGAATTGTAAAATCAAATTGGTTAAAGAAACTGTTTTTTACAACTAATATGTTTGTATCTTATAACTGCATTCAATGTTTCTTGAGAAAATAACATCTCTCGGGGTATGATAAATAAAGATCGATGCTCAAATAAACTTAGCCATTCTTAGCGCACGAAGTTTGGTTTTTGCCCATAACACCACACGCTTTTTCACACAAAAATTACACGTAGTTAGAAAACATAAAAATATTTGTTGCAAAAATATTAATATTTTTTATTATTTAACTATTCTTTTGACCTTACTGTTATTCAACATGAGGAATCTTCAACAGTAAGGTTTTTTTTAATAGAACACCACGTAATGGGTCATAGAGAAAAATGAACACGAATCATTGAAGTTACTGCTATTGTTGACTACTTACAACATGTTAATCTGGGCTATGTCCTTTGAATACTGAAGATGGAGTTATGGACAGGCACAGAGCGTTGCTGGAAACTGGAGTGGGATTCTCACCTTCGTCGACGCCACCTGCACTAAATCTAGGTGCATCAGCCTCCCGTAAGCGTCCCTGCCGGTCCGCCTCGTCTTCGGTGGCCTTAGGGTCATGGAGGCATGGTGGATTTCGGCCCTTGTCAGCGGGAGGGCTTTGCTTTTAGATATTTCTTCGAGTTTTGTTAGAGTTTGTGTCCTGCTCAGGACGACAGGACGACAAGACGACGGCGGCACCTTGAAGATGGAATAAGGTTCTTCCCGCCTAGCTCTCGTCTCGGTGGTGCGTCCAGAATTATCGGTGGGCGTGTGGAGGTCTGTCTCGGGCGGATCTCTCCTTGGTGGATTTGCTCGGATCTGGTCGTAGTTCGTGTACATTCGTGTGCCTTCAGGTTGGACCCACCGATCTATGCTACTCTTCAATGGCGATGGTTGTTGTTCTGGTGCGCTGTTCCTATGGGACTTTAGCACGACGACTTCCCGACTGTCTACTACAACAAGTTTTGCCCGGCTCCGGCGAGGGAGGGCATGACGGTGGCGTGCCTTCGGCTTGCTTCAGTGCTTGTAGTCGTTGCTACGTGGTCTATAAATTTGGATGTAATTTTATTATTTCTGGTATTCAGTGTACTACCATGATTGAATATGAATAAATCGAAAGTTTTTCCTTTTTTTTAAATAAATGAGTGAGATAGTCAATTTCATTGACTATTGATCAGTACATTTTATTCATTCTTCTTCTTGGTCTTATGGATGAACTTTTGAAACAACTACCCGCTAGACCATGGCAGTCTATTCCAATGACTCACGGTGAGCTGAGCCAGCCACCTCTATTCAGTATCTTGACATTAGTCTTAAGATCTTGTAAAAAATTCCTTTGGAATAAAAGAATCCAAATGATAACGCCCACACGTGTGGCATGAAATAATTCTGTTCACACGTTTTTTAATGGCAACTTTAGTTACAAGAGGATGGCAACTTCAGTTTTTTTTTAAACACATTACAGATGCAAATGCTCATATACACGCGCATACACTCACCCCTATGAACGCACACACGCAAACTCTACCCCTATGAGCACCTCCAAAAGACTGAGCCGGCATATCATCTTGAAATTTACGAAGTCACCATAAGCACCTCGTCGTCGTCGACGGGAACGTCTCCTCTAGACCTGGCCATGGGAAGCCCGGCCCGGACGGCCCGACCCGACCCGGCCCAAAAATCCCGGGCCGGGCTGAGCCCGAACATGCCATCGGGCCGGGCTCAGGCCTGAAAATCAAGCCCGATGGGCAGATCGGGCCGGGCTCGGGCCTGTGCAAAATGTGTTTTTAGCCATGGTCGGGCCGGCCCGAGCGGGCCGTGTCGGGCTTTTCCAGGCTCGGGCCCGATTTAGTAGGCCCGGTGGTCGGGCCGGGCCGGGCTCGGGCCTGAGTTTTCAGCACCGGGCTTTTTTTGGCCCGGCCCGAAGCCCGGCCCGGCCCGAAGCCTGGCCCGGCCCGAGATATGGCCAGGTATAGTCTCCTCCCACTGAATGCGCATCGCCGGAAATCCTGAAATAATTTCAGGAATAAATGCGAGCACCAGGACTTGAACCCTAGTGGCAGGAGATACCACAGTCCCTCTAACCATCCAACCACAGGTTGGTTCGCGGATGGCAACATTACTTGTGAAGCATGACAACTTTCTGTTTGGATGGCAAGTTTCAGTTTTTTTGAGATTTGTTTTTTTGGATGACAACTTTAGTGTAAAAAATATGTGAGCGGTGTTACTACATGCTACACGTGTGGACCCTTCACCATAGAGAACTACTCAATCATGTATTCCTTCTTGTCCTAGTGCAACCTTTTCACACCCTGCTTACAAACTTTTCCTTCTATGGATGAATAAACTAACCATGTATGAAGTTTCTGCTCTCGAGTTTAAATGCATCCTTGCCAAACAGTAAAATAAAAAATAGTAAAAAAACGAAAACACTTCAAATTGTTTATGCAACAAATATTGTTCAATGTTTTACATACGTACAGATTTCTGTGAAGAAAAAATATTCCGAATTCTCTCAGCAAAGAAAATAAAATCAATGCTCAAAGAAACCTATTTTGAAAAGTATTTTGGAGAGCTGATTTTGATATTTTCACCCAAAGCTCCATGAAATGTGATTTCATCATGGAAATTTGCACGCAGTCGACGAAAACTAAGCAATGTTTGTCGTTAGAAAATCAGATATTTTTTATTTCACTGTTTATTTTTATTGTTGAGGCAAATTCAATTTCACTGTTTATGCGGGAGAGCTCAAGATTAGAACGCCATTTTTGCCCATCGGTGATTCCAGATTTTCAGCTGCTTTGTACGTCACCATGGTGGACTCTCATGCCACGGACTAATTCAACGCGACAGAGGGGATGCACGAGCAGTACAACTTGACCGGAAAAATATGTGTCGCTCGCGAGACGATTTTTCTCGCGACCCGCCTCCGCCATTCACCTGCCTGTAAATTCGACTGCACCGCCTGAGAATTCACCGGCAAGCGGAAGCGCTCCACCATCACCATATCACCGATGACTGCCACTTTGATAGTCCTTGCCTTGTGCTTCGCCCCTGCACTGGGTGCAGCGGCGACACTCTCGGCGCGGCGTCCGCTGCGGGGCAACGACACGCTGGTCTCGGCCCAGGGCAAGTTCGAGCTCGGCCTCTTCAGCCCTGCTGACAGCTCCGGCGAGAGGTTCTACCTCGGGATCTGGTACAAGAACATCCCCGTTCAGACCGTCGCCTGGGTCGGCAACCGCGTGACTCCCCTGTCCAGCGTCGCCTCCGCCAAGCTCCGGGTGTCCGCTGACGACGGCAACCTCGAGCTTGTTGGTCCCACCGCCGGCTCATCGTCGCCCGTCGTCGTGTGGTCTTCAAGCCTGTCGTCTTCGTCTCTGTCATCGTCGCCGGGCTCGAACACCGCGGAGATCCGCGACGACGGCAACCTTGTCCTTGTCGACGGCGGCAATTCCTCCAACGTGCTGTGGCAGAGCTTCGACCACCCGACGGACACGCACATGTCAGGGGCGTGGCTCGGCGAGAACAAGCTCACTGGCGAGTACCAGGCGCTGACGTCGTGGCGGAACGCCCAGGACCCTGCGCCGGGGATGTTCACCGACACGGTGGACCCCAATGGCACCAGCGAGTTCGTCTTCATGTGGAACCGGTCCCGTACGTACTGGGGGACCGGCGTTTGGACGGGGAACTTCTTCGAGAACACGCCGGAGTCGGCGAGGGGGAACACCGTGTTTAACCAGACTTACGTCGAGACGCCGGCGTACCGGCGCGTCACCAACATCCTCTATAACAATGAGACCATCACGCGCTTTGTGCTTGATCTCACTGGCCAGGGGAGGCAGTACGTCTGGGTTGGTCAGAGCTGGCAACTCTTCTGGACCGCGCCCACCGTGCAGTGCGATGTGTACGCGCTCTGTGGCGCGTTCGGCGTTTGCGACCAGAGGAGCGAGTTGCCTTGCCGGTGCCCGCCCGGTTTCGCTCCAGCGTCGGAGGGGGGCTGGACGCTCAGCGACTGGAGCGGTGGCTGCCGCCGAAGCTCGCCACTCACGTGCGCGCGCAACGGGTCAACGACGGACGGGTTCCTAGCATTGCCGAACGTGAAGCTCCCGGACAACTCGCTCGCCATGGCCACCGCCCAGAGCAAAGCAGAGTGCGAGTCCGCTTGTCAGAAGAGCTGCTCTTGCCAGGCCTACGCTTTCTCCAACGGGGGTTGCGTTGTTTGGCAAGGAGAGCTCCGCAACGTTCAGCAGCTCTACGTGGACTCCGACGTCTCCGGGTCAGACCTGTATCTCCGGCTCTCGGCAACAGGATTGCGAGAAATACATAGCGCAGATCGGAACAAAGGGGGGAGTCATTGGCTTGCTCTTGGCATGACAATAGTTGGTGTTGTGGCATTGGGAGCATCGTTAGTACTAGGCTGGAGGATTCTTCATGCCCGGAGGAGGCGACTGGCCAGCATGGCCAACGAGAAGGGATCCTCTTTAACGGTGTACAGCTACGGCGACCTCCGTGCTGCCACGAAGAACTTTTCCGAGCGGCTCGGTGGCGGCGGCTTCGGCTCGGTATACCATGGTGTCCTGAAGCAACAAGTCCAAGTGGCAGTGAAGAAGTTGGAAACTCTCGGGCGGCAGGGCGACAAGCAATTCCGGACTGAGGTGAGCACGCTGGGGCTCATCCAGCACGTGAATCTCGTCCGACTCCTTGGTTTCTGCTCGTTTGGTGACAAGAAAATGCTCGTGTACGAGTACATGCCCAGGGGTTCCCTCGACCGCTACCTCTTCGGCGGTGGCGCGTGCCCGAGCTGGCGCGAACGGTACAGCATCATGGTCGGCGTGGCGAGAGGGCTAGCCTACCTGCACCACGGCTGCCGTGAGTGCATCATACACTGCGACATCAAGCCAGAGAATATCTTGCTGGACGAGGACATGTCGCCGAGGATCGCCGACTTCGGCATGGCGAAGCTGGTGGGGAGGGACTTCAGCCGCGCGCTAACGACGATGCGGGGCACCATTGGGTACCTCGCGCCGGAGTGGATCTCCGGGCAGCCCATCAGCGCCAAGGCGGACGTGTACAGCTTCGGGATGGTGCTCTTCGAGCTCATCTCGGGACGGCGCAACTCCGAGGGATACAGCGAGGTGGAGGCGACGGGGACCACGGAGCGTGGGTCGTCGACCTTCTTCCCTGTGTGGGCCGCGGGGAAGGTCATGGAAGGGGAAGTGAGCGTCGTGGCTGACCCACGGCTGCACGGCGACGTGAGGCCAGAGGAGCTGGAGCGGGCGTGCAAGGTGGCATGTTGGTGCATCCAGGACGAGGAGGCGCAGCGCCCAGCCATGGCGCAGGTTGTGCAGGCGCTGGAGGGTGCCGTCGAGGTTCACGCGCCGCCGGTGCCGCGGGCGTTGCAGCACCTTGCCGCGCTTACGTAATCCACACGGTATGACCAATCGATTCTGGAACATGACATCCATAGGATTGAGTGTACACATCTCGATCGATTATTTTCCATGTATTATGCTACTCACGACGACTGTTGGAACAACCATATCTGAACATTCCCCTTTTCAGTATCACTTTTGCTTCTTCTTTTTTGCGGGGTAAAGATATCTCTCATTGATCAAATTGAGTCACTGCAATCGCTCATACACAGATCATCATCCGCACTACTGGAATTTCCCTATACGCCGGGTGCCAGGCTCTTCGCCGAGAGCCAAACCACGGGCAATCGGCAAAGTAAGATATGCCGAGAGGGCCTCTCGGCAAACGTAGCACCACGGCAAACAGAGGATATTGCCGAGAGTAGACCTCGGCAAAAAGGCAACACTCAGCAAAGGCACTATTTGCCAAGAGCCACGCAGTGCTGCACGGCAATGTTTTGCCACGTCGCACATCCGGCGGCGGTTAACGACAAGCCACGGCAATGTTTTACCGAGAGCTGCTCTCGGAACAGTAATAGTTGCCTATTTGGTTCCACCTCGCCTACCTGCTTAAATAGTCCGATTGTCCAACAATTGACTTAAACTTCGGTGTTCATAATTAAGAATATGTATTAACATTATGACTCAACCGTACCTGCACCGAGAGCGGCGCTCGAAACAACAACATTTACCGAGAGTAGCTCTTGGTAAAGATGCAGCTCCCATCAAACTTTAGTCCCACCTCGCCGAGAGACAATCGACAGAACCTGTTTAAATAGTGGGATAGTACAGATGCAGTAAGTCTACCCTGAGGCCTGATAACCCACAAGTATAAGGGATCAATTGTAGCCTTTTTCGATAAGTAGGAGTGTCGAACCCAACGAGGAGTTAAAGGTAGAATTTATATTCTCTCAAGTTCTATCGACCACCGATACAACTCTATGCGCACTTAACGTTCGCTTTACCTAGAACAAGTATGAAACTAGAAGTATTTTGTAGGTGTGATAGGATAGATTTGCAAGATAATAAAGAACACGTAAATAAAAGCTAGGGGCTGTTTAGATAAAGAAACAATTAAGTTAGTTTTAGTAGAGAGCTTTTTGTCACAAGAAAGTTATTTGTCCATAGGCAATTGATAACTAGACCGGTAATCATTATTGCAATTTTATATAAGGGGGAGGCATGAGCTAACTTACTTTCTCTACTTGGATCATACGCACTTATGATTGGAACTCTAGCAAGCATCCGCAACTACCAAAAATCATGAAGCTAAAACCCAACCATAGCATTAAATATCAAGTCCTCTTTACTCCCATACGCAACAAACTACTTACTCGGGTCTGTGCTTCTGTCACTCACGCCACCCATCATAAGCGAATCATGAACATATTGCAACACCCTACAGTGGGGATCCCTCACGCTTGCGCGACATGAAGAGCACCATAGGATAGCACCAATAATAAAACATACAACTCAAACCAATCATGATCATCAATCAACCCATAGGACAAAAAGGATCTACTCAAACATCATAGGATAGCCACATATCATTGGATAATAACCCATAAACATAGAGCACTGGATCAATATGTTAGTCCCAAAAATAATATAAAATATTGCCAAAAGTATATGAAAGTTGTAGAATATTGGCATGAAACAATAAAAAATTATAGATACGACGGAGAAGTATCAGCATCCCCAAGCTTAATTCCTGCTCGTCCTCGAGTAGGTAAATGATAAAAAAGATAATTTTTGATGTGAAATGCTACCTAGCATAATCTTGATCATATAATCTAATCATGGCATGAATATTAAGACACGAGTGATTCAAAGCAATAGTCTATAATTTGACATAAAGATATCAATACTCAGGCATCCAAACAAACAATCATGTCTTTCAAAATAACAATGCTAAAGAACGTTATCCCTACAAAATCATATAGTCTTGTAATGCTCCATCTACTTAACACAAAGTATTTATCATGCACAACCCCGATGACAAGCCGAGCAATTGGTTCATACTCTTTAACGCGCTTCAGCCTTTTCAACCCCCACGTAATACATGAGCGCAAGTCATGGATATAGCACTATGGGTGGACTAGAATAGGATGTTGGAGGTTGTGTGGAGAAGACAAAAAAGGAGAAAGTCTCACATCGACGCGGCTAATCAACGGGCTGTGGAGATGCCCATCGATTGATGTCAATGCGAGGAGTAGGGATTACCATGCAACGGATGCACTAAGAGCTGTAAGTGTATGAAAGCTCAAACTGAAAACTAAGTGGATGTGCATCTAACTTGACCTCGGGCATTTGAGTAAGCCCATCATCGAAATATACAAGCCAAGTTCTATAATGAAAAATTCCCACTAGTATATGAAAGTGACAACATAGGAGACTCTCTATATGAAAAACATGGTGCTACTCTGAAGCACAATTGCCCCTTCTCTCTTTTTCTCTCTTTTTTTTTGCTTTTTTCTTTTTTTTGTTGGGCTCTTTTTGGCATGTTATTTTATTTTATTTTATTTATTTTTTGTCCGGAGCCTCATCCCGACTTGTGGGGGAATCACAGTCTCCATCATCCTTTCCTTACTGGGGCAATGCTCTAATAATGATGATCATCACACTTTTATTTACTTACAACTCAAAATTACAACTCGATACTAGAACAAAATATGACTCTATATGAATGCCTTTGGCAGTGTACCGGGATGTGCAATGATCTAGCATAGCAAAGATATCAAAAAACAGACAAGCCATGAAAATATCATGTTAGCTATCTTACGATCATGCAAAGCAATATGACAGTGAATACTCAAGTCATGTATATGATGATGGTGGAAGTTGCATGGCAATATATCTCAGAATGGCTATGGAAATGCCATGATAGGTAGATATGGTGGCTGTTTTGAGGAAGATATAGGGAGGCTTATGTGTGATAGAGTGTATCATATCACGGGGTTTGGATACACCGGCGAAGTTTGCACCAACTCTCGAGGTGAGAAAGGGCAATGCACGGCACCGAAGAGGCTAGCAAATTGCGGAGAGGTAAGAGTGCGTATAATCCATGGACTCACATTAGTCATAAAGAACTCACAAAAATTATTGCGAAAGATTATTAGCCCTCGAAGCAAAGTACTACTACGCATGCCCCTAGTGGGGATAGATTGGTAAGAAAAGACCATCGCTCGTCCTCGACCGCCACTCATAAGGAAGACAATCAATAATAAATCATGCTACAATTTCATAGCATAACGAGAGACTATACGTGCATGCTTCGGGAATCACAAATCTTAACACCAATAATCTTACTAAACCACAATCATTCACTAGTACCTCCCACATATTACCATCTCTATGTCGCAAAACTATTGCAAGGAATCAAACATATCATATTCACTACAAGTTTTATGTAGGATTTTATGACTAACCATGTGAATGACCAATTCCTGCTGACTCTCTAAATAGATATAAGTGAAGCAAGAGAGTTTAATTCTTTCTACAAAATATATGCCCACGCTCTAACAAATATAAGTGAAGCAAAAGAGCATGCTACAAATGACAGTTTTCCTATGTAGAGAAACAGGCAATCCAAACTTCAAAAGATATAAGTGAAGCACATGAAGCATTCTATAAAGCCATACTCAAAAGATATAAAGTGAAGTGCATAGAGCATTCTATAAATCAACCAAGGACTATCTCATAAAACAAAAGATGCTCCAAGAATTTGCGCATGTCATGTGACGAATAAAAATATAGTTCTAAGCAAAATTACCGATAGTCGTTAGAAGAAAGAGGGGATGCCTTCCGAGGCATCCCCAAGCTTAGTTGCTTGGGAGTCCTTGAATATTACATTGGGGTGCCTCAGGCATCCCCAATCTTAGGCTCTTGCCACTCCTTATTCCTTCATCCATCGTGATCTCACCGAAAACATGAAAACTACAATCACACAAAACTTAATAAAACCCTCGTGAGATCCGTTAGTATAATAAAGCAAATCACTACTTTAAGTACTGTTACAAACCCATTCATATTTTATTTTTGCATTATAACTACTTTACTCTAACTTCACCATGGCTTATATCATCGATACAATCCAAAGATTCATCAAAACACGCAAAACAATCCATCAAAAACAGAATCTGTCAAACACAGAACAGTCCGTAACAATCTGAACATTGACCATACTTATGTAACTCCAAAAATTCTAGAAAATTAGGAAAAAATAAAAAAATTGCATAGTATTACTGTGTAAGAATTTCAGAAACTTTTGACATTCCAGTAAAAAATGTAAATTCCTGCACCACAGCCAAAGATTCTATTTTTGCACTGCACATACCAAACAAATAATCTAATCATCCTAAAGGCAAATCTTGGCACATTATTTTTATAATAAAAAGGATTTGTACATGGGGATAATTATTTTTGTTGAAAAGTTTCTGTAATTCAAGATTTGCAAAGTTTCCATGGGCATGAACAAAGTTCAAGGAGCTCCCCCACTTCAACGGTGCTCGTCTTTCTTACTTTCACTTTTCTTTTTGAAAAGTTTTAGGTTCCCCTCTATATTTTTTTTGTTTTTAAACTTTATAAAAGCACACAACAGAATAAAATGACTCTCTAAAACTTCCGAGTTGTCTCCCTGGCAGCGCTTTCTTTAAAGCCATTAAGCTAGGCATATAGTGCTCAAGTAATGGATCCACCCGGATCCCAAGGTATATCAAAGCCAATTTTAATTAACAATGATTTGTAATTTAGTATTGAGCACAAAGAAACATATATCATGCAATAACAAAGTCTAACTCTGTTCCTATGCATCGGCATGTCATAAAAGAACAATTCATGCACACAAAGTAAAGGCCAATGCATAGTATAACCAGTTTCTTGCAATTTTATTGTGTTGGAAACATAGAGAGGTGGAGATGTAGTTCCTCTCTCTTAATAATTGCAAGTAGTAGCAGCAAGCACATGCATATTATATTCATCAAAATCATCATGTGTAGTAGTAAAGCGCAACCCATCAATATAAACCCTAATAAGTGCAAACTTCTCCGATATAGTGTAGTTGGGGGAATTAAAAAAGATAATAGGACTATCATGTGTGGGTGTAATAGCAGCAATTTCTTTCATAACATAAGGAGCTATAGCAAGTTCATCTCCATAAGCATAATTCAAATTGGCATCTTGGCCACAAGCATAGCAAGCATCAATTTCATCAAAAAGGGATATTTCAAACGAATCAACGGGATCATAGCAATCATCATAGCATTCATCCTTCGGTATGCATGAAGGGAAATTAAACAATGTATGAGTTGAAGAGTTACTCTCATTAGAAGGTGGGCACGGGTAGCTAATCCGCTCTTCCTCCTTTTGTTCTTCGCTCTCCTCGTCATCTTTTTCATCCAATGAGCTCACAGTGTCATCAATTTTTTCTTCCATAGATTCCTGCAAAATATTATTCTCTTCTTGGACAGCGGAGACTTTGTCAATAAAGTCATTAATATCAGCATTATATTCATAATTATCATAGCAATATTTAAGTATAGCATAATTTTCAGATCTGTAAACAGCATCATCAAAATTTTCACACTTTTCAAACAAAGATTCAATTTCATAAGCACCCTTAAAAGCAACGAATTCTTCTATTCGTTCCACATCATAGTAATCATATCTACCATTAGCATTAGAAGCCAAGGTTTCTTTATCATTAAATTCACATGAAAAGGGAAGGTGTGGAGGCTGCATCCTAGAGCAGCAAGTATAACCATATCTCAAGCATAAATTCCAAGCATACCATTGCAACATCTCAATTTGATCCCATAAGAGTTTCCCTTTTTGAGTCAAGCGATAATCCCTAAAGTACTCACGTTGATCCAACGTGTCTCCCATTATCAAGTTGAATGGGGTTCTCTCAGGATTATCAAAGTAGTGTTTAATATTTTTCACATAACGAGCAACTAGGGTTTTAGGAGGTTCCCCATCTCCATGAGTAGCAAGTACATCTAATTTTTTTGGTATTTCGTGTTCCATATCTATAACTAAAGATAGAGAACAACTTAGAACAGAAAATAAAATCAACTTAGTGATAAAGCAAACAAGCACACACGAGAATATTCACCCGATGCTATTGCTCCCCGGCAACGGCGCCAGAAAAAGTTCTTGATAACCCACAAGTATAGGGGATCAATTGTAGTCTTTCTCGGTAAGTAGGAGTGTTGAACCCAACGAGGAGCTAAGGGTAGAATTTATATTCCCTTCAAGTTCTATCGACCACCGATACAACTCTACGCGCACTTAACGTTCGTTTTACCTAGAACAAGTATGAAACTAGAAGTACTTTGTAGGTGTGATAGGATAGGTTTGCAAGATAATAAAGAACACGTAAATAAAATCTAGGTGCTGTTTAGATAAAGAAACAATTAAGTTAGTTTTAGTAGAGAGCTTTTTGTCACAAGAAAGTTATTTGTCCCTAGGCAATTGATAACTAGACCGGTAATCATTATTGCAATTTTATATGAGGGAGTGGCATGAGCTAACATACTTTCTATACTTGGATCATATGCACTTATGATTGGAACTCTAGCAAGCATCCGCAACTACCAAAGATCATGAAGGTAAAACCGAACCATAGCATTAAGTATCAAGTCCTCTTTACTCCCATATGCAACAAACTACTTACTCGGGTCTGTGCTTCTGTCACTCACGCCACCCACCATAAGTGAATCATGAACATATTGCAACACCCTACAACGGGGATCCCTCAAGCTTGCGCGACATGGAGAGCACCATAGGACAGCACCAATAATAAAACATACAACTCAAACTAATCATGATCATCAATCAATCCATAGGACAAAAAGGATCTACTCAAACATCATAGGATAGCCACATATCTTTGGATAATAATATATAGCATTGAGCACCATGTTTAAGTAGAGATTACAATGGGTAAAATAGAGGTTACACCACTGCATAGAGGGGGAGAGAGTTGGTGATGACGTCGGCAATGTTGTTGGTGTAGATCGCCATCACGATGCTTGCCCCGGCGGTGTTCCGGCACCACCGGGAGAGAGTGCCCCCTCCCCCCTCCTCCTTCTTCTTCCTTGACCTCCCCCCTAGATGGGAGGAGGGTTTCCCCTCTGGTCCATGGCCTCCATGGCGACGGAGGGGCGGGAGCCCCTCCAAGATTGGATCTATCTCTCTGATTCTCTTCTGTTTCACGCTCCCGTTTTCTGGCCCTTCACCATTTCTTAAATTCCCGATGATCCGTAACTCCGATTGTGCTGAAAATTTAACATGATTTTCTTCCAGATATTATATTTCTTGCGGTGAAAGAAGGGCACCAACCGCCTTACGGGGTGGCCACAAGCCTGCTGGTCGCGCCTAGGGTAGGGGGGCGCGCCCCTCAAGCTTGTGGGCCCCTCGGGCATCTTCTCGTGTTGATTCTTTTTCCCAAAAATCACATATATTCCAAAATAAATCTTTGTCAATTTTTTATCGCGTTTGGACTTAGTTTGATATGGGTATTCTGCGAAACAAAAAACATGCAACAAATAGGAACTGGCACTGGGCACTGGATCAATATGTTAGTCCCAAAAATAATATAAAATGTTGCCAAAAGTATATGAAAGTTGTAGAATATTGGCATGAAACAATAAAAGATTATAGATACGATGGAGACGTATCAAGGCCTCTTGTAAACCGCACCGTCTGCGAGCTAGTCTGTGGGTATCGAGAGGGATCGTGTCCGGTTTGTGCAGAAAGTACGGGTCCTATTGCTCCGTTGGCGTGGAAACTTCTCGTGCTCTCAAAGGAGGCAATCGCATGACACATGCCAAGCCCCCGCATTTTCTGGACCTGTGCACAATATCCGAGACATTTATTGCACCGCTAGGGTTTCACCGCTGGAAATTGCAGATCTACAAGGCGGCACATGAAATCGTGCCCGGTAGCGGCATGGGAAATCCATTGTGATGTCCTTGCAGCATGCCTAGGCCCTGCATAGACTAGGGAGGGGCATGCCCTGCCATGGGTTACTGAAAGTACCTCGGTGGCATGCCTGATGCAACCGTTGAAATCTTCAGAAAATCGTACGATGGTGGAATTGCTCGGGATCTGGCATGGTGTCATCACATGGCCCCTGTAGGGTGTGGTAAAAGTTTGGGCGCGTTTCGAATAAGCCTCCCCTGAGGCCACTTGTAAACTGCACCGTCTGCGAGCTAGTCTATGGGTATCGAGAGGGAACGTGCCCGGTTTGTGCAGGAAGTGCGGGTCCTGTTGCTCCGTTGGCCTCGAAACTTCTCCTGCTCTCAAAGGAGGCAATCGCATGACACATGCCAAGCCCCCGCATTTTTCGGACCTGCGTGCAATATTCGAGACATTTATTGCACCGCTAGGTTTTCACGGCTTGAAATTGCAGATCTGCAAGGCGACCCATGAAATTGTGCCCGGTAGCGGCATGGGAAATCATTTGTGATGTCGTTGCGGCCCTAGGCCATTTGTGGAGGAGGCCTATCATTTACGAGAGGAGCTCTCGGTACTTGTGATTTTTCCAAGAGCAGCTCTAGGGAAAAGGGTAACCTAGATCTAAGGTATTATCCTTTACCGAGCGTAACTCTCAGAAAAGGTATAAACTAGATCATGGGTTCATACCTTTTCCGAGAGCCAGACGCTCGGTAAAGGTCGTTGGGACACTTAAACACTCCCCGCGGTATCTTCTTCTCACTTCTCTCTCCCTTCCCCTGCCCCACCCCACCCCACACGGGCACCCACCCACCCCCCCCCCCCGCCGCGGCCAGCGCCCCCACCCCACTGGCGCCCCCACCCCGACGGCGTCCCCACCCCGTCGGTGCCCCCTCCCCGAGTGCCTCCCCCCCTCGGTGAGCTTCGTCTCCCCCCTCCCCCGATCTTGTATGGATGCATGGATGTATGGATTCATGGATTTTTATATGGATGCATGGATGTATAGATGCATGGATGGATTGATGCATGGATTTTTTTGTATGTATCAATAGATGGATGTATGGATGCATAGATGGATGCATAGAAGGATGGATGGATGTAGATAATTTGTGGATAATGCATAGATAATTGTTGATTTTTTTGTAGTTTTTTTGTTGTTTGCATCTATTATTTTTTGTTGTTTGTATGGATGCTATGGAGCGAGTGACGATCATATTTGACAGATGCGAGATGTTTTCGGAGGAATGTGCCAATTGTTGTCATAGGGGGTCGCGCTTCCTCTGTTCCTCCTCTGTGATCTTTACAAAGTAGGAGGAACAGAGGAAGAGCGACCATCACCGACAGTCGACTAGAGTTGTTCTTGGAGGAAGAAAATCGACTTTTGACGATGACGGTCGATCTGGGTGAGCTCTTCATGTTATCTTGATAATGTACGATGGGCTCACCCAGCTCGACCATCACCGATAGTCGAAATATCCGTGAGAGAGTGTCCACCATATATACGTGAGAGAGTGTTGATGAGAGTTGTTCTTGGAGGAAGGAAATCGACTTTTGACGATGACGGTCGATCTGGGTGAGCTCTTCATGTTATCTTGATAATGTACGATGGGCTCACCCACCTCGACCATCACCGAAAGTCGAAATACCTGTGAGAGAGTGTCCACCATATATACCACCACCAGAGAGAGTTCCACCATATATACGTGAGAAAGATGAGAGTTGTTCTTGGAGAAAGAAAGTCGTCTTTTGTCGATGGCGATCTGATACGTCTCCATCGTATCTACTTTTCCAAACTCTTTTGCCCTTGTTTTGGACTCTAATTTGCATAATTTGAATGGAACTAACCCGGACTGACGTTGTTTTCAGCAGAATTGCCATGGTGTTACTTTGTGCAGAAATAAAAGTTCTCGAAATGACCTGAAACTTCACGGAGATCATTTTTGAAATTAATAAAAAATATTGGTGAAAGAATCAACAGAAGGGGGCCCACACCCTGTCCACAAGGGTGGGAGGCGCGCCCACCCCCCAGGGCGCGCCATCCGTCCTTGTGGGCCCCCTGGACCTCTACCGACCTCAACTCCAACTCCATATATTCACGTTCGGGGAGAAAAAAATCAGAGAGAAGGATTCATCGCGTTTTACGATACGGAGCCACCGCCACCTTCTGTTCTTCCTTGGGAGGGCAGATCTGGAGTCCGTTCGGGGCTCCAGAGAGGGGAAATCGTCGCAGTCGTCATCATCAACCATCCTCCATCACCAATTTCATGATGCTCACCGCCGTGCGTGAGTAATCCCATCGTAGGCCTGCTGGACGGTGATGGGTTGGATGAGACTTATCATGTAATCGAGTTAGTTTTGTTAGGGTTTGATCCCTAGTGTCCACTATGTTCTAAGATTGATGTTGCTATGACTTTGCTATGCTTAATGCTTGTCACTAGGGCCCGAGTGCCATGATTTCAGATCTGAACCTATTATGTTTTCATGAATATATATGTGTTCTTGATCGTATCTTGCAAGTTATAGTCACCTACTACGTGTTATGATCCGGCAACCCCGGAGTGACAATAGTCGGGACACTTTCCGGTGATGACCGTAGTTTGAGGAGTTCATGTATTCACTAAGTGCTAATGCTTTGGTCCGGTACTCTATTAAAAGGAGGCCTTAATATCCCTTAGTTTCCATTAGGACCCCGCTGCCACGGGAGGGTAGGACAAAAGATGTCATGCAAGTTCTTTTCCATAAGCACGTATGACTATATTCGGAATACATGCCTACATTATATTGATGAGCTGGAGCTAGTTCTGTGTCACCCTATGTTATAACTGTTGCATGATGAATGCCATCCGACATAATTATCCATCATTGATCCATTGCCTACGAGCTTTTCACATATTGATCTTTGCTCCGTTACTTTTCCGTTGCCACTGTTACGATTGCTACAAAACTGCTACTGTTACTTTTGCTACTGTTACCGTTACTTCCATACTACTTTGCTACTAAATACTTTGTTGCAGATATTAAGTCTTTCAGGTGTGGTTGAATTGACAACTCAGCTGCTAATACTTGAGAATATTCTTTGGCTCCCCTTGTGTCGAATCAATAAATTTGGGTTGAATACTCTACCCTCGAAAACTGTTGCGATCCCCTATACTTGTGGGTTATCAAGACCTTTTTCTGGCGCCGTTGCCGGGGAGCATAGCTCTATTCTCTGAGTCACTTGGGATTTATATCTGTTGATCACTATGAGGAATTTGAAAGATACTAGAACCAAGATTTTCCCCTCTACTACGAGGGGAGGTAAGGAACTGCCATCTAGCTCTGCACTTGATTCACCTTCTGTTTTGAGTAAGCTTGCGACACCTACACCTGCTAGTAATTCTGATATATCGCAAGTAATTGATGATGCCACTTCTGCTATGCATGATGCTAATGATGATACTACTGCTTTGCTTGATAATACTGTGCCACTAGGTGAATTTCTTGATGAACAACTTGCTAGGGTTAGAGAAAATATTATTGAAACTAAAGATTATGATTCTTCCCCTAGATATGAATTGCCTGTTGTACCTGAGGGTTATATTATGGATGAAGAAACTGCTAGAGACTTTCTTGCTTGCAATGATAGAGAAGATCTTAAGAAATTGCTAGCTAAGCTGAAAGAAAAATCCTTGAATGCTAGAATGAAATATGATCCCAATTTTGCTACTTCACCTATTTTTGTTACTGATAAGGATTATGAATTCTCTGTCGATCATGAGTTAATTACTTTGGTTCAATCTGATCCTTTCTATGGTTATGAATCTGAAACAGTTGTGGCACATCTTACTAAATTGAATGATATAGCCACCCTATTTGCTCATGAGGAAAAAATTCGCTATTACTATATTCTTAAGTTGTTTCCTTTCTCATTAAAGGGTGATGCTAAGTTATGGTTTAATTCTCTTGCTCCTGGTTGTGTGCGTAGTCCCCAGGATATGATATATTACTTCTCTCAAAAATATTTCCCTGCTCATAAGAAACAAGCTGCCTTACAGGAAATATTTAATTTTGTGCAAATTGAAGAAGAGAGTCTCCCACAAGCTTGGGAGAGGCTTCTCCAATTACTTAATGCTTTGCCTTATCATCCTCTCAAGAAAAAAAATACTTGATATCTTTTATAATGGACTAACCGATGCTTCTAGGGACCACCTAGATAGTTGTGCTGGTTGTGTTTTCAGGGAACGAACAGTTGAGCAAGCTGAATTGCTATTGAATAATATATTGAGTAATGATAATGATTGGACACTTCTTGAACCAACTCCTAAGCCAACTCCGAAGAAGAGAGGTATTCTATTTCTCAGTCCTGAAGATATGCAAGAGGCAAAGAAATCTATGAAAGAAAAAGGTATTAAAGCTGAAGATGTTAAGAATTTACCGCCTATTGAAGAAATACATGGTCTTGATAACCCGACACAGGTAGTAGAGGTAAACTCTCTTTATAGATTTGATGAAGGTGATATTCCTCATAATAAGTCCGCTAGTCAATGCTTGGATGAGTTTGATAACTTTATTGTTAAACAATAAAATTTCAATGCTTATGTTAGTAGACAATTGAAACATAATGCTTACATGCTTGACCACTTGGGTGATTATATGAGTAGAACTGTTAATGATCTTAAGCTTATTAGTAAACATGCTTCCATGGTTACAACTCAAGTAGAACAAGTACTTAAGGCACATGATGATTTGCTTAATAAGTTGAATAGTAAGAACAATGATAATGCTGTTAGGGTTATGACTAGAGGTGGTAAAATGACCCAGGAACCTTTGTATCCTGAGGGTCATCCTAAGAGAGTTGAGCAAGACTCTCAGAGAATTAATACTGATGCATCTAGTCCTAGTAACAAAAAGAAAAAGAAAACGGATAGGACTTTGCATGCTTCTAGTGAACATGTTATAGACACACCTGAGAATCCAAATGATATTTCTATTTCTGATGCTGAGACACAATCTGGTGATGAACATGAACCTAGTGATAATGTTAATGATGATGTTCATGTCGATGCTCAACCTAGTAATGATAATGATGTTGAAATTGAACCTGCTATTGATCTTGATAACCCACAATCAAAGAATCAACGTTATGAGAAGCGAGACTTTGTTGCTAGAAAACATGGTAGAGAAAGAGAACCATGGGTTCAGAAACCCATGCCCTTTCCTCCTAAGCCATCCAAGAAAAAGGATGATGAGGATTTTGAGCGCTTTGCTGAAATGATTAGACCTATCTTTTTGTGTATGCGTTTAACTGATATGCTTAAAATGCCTCCTTATGCTAAGTATATGAAAGATATTGTTACAAATAAAAGAAAGATACCGGAGGCTGAAATTTCCACCATGCTTGCTAATTATACTTTTAAGGGTGGAATACCAAAGAAACTTGGAGATCCAGGAGTACCAACTATACCATGCTCCATTAAAAGAAACTATGTTAAAACTGCTTTATGTGATCTTGGAGCCGGTGTTAGTGTGATGCCTTTCTCTTTATATCGTAGACTTGAATTGAATAAGGTGACACCTACTGAAATCTCTTTACAAAGGGCTGATAAATCAACTGCTATACCCATCGGTATTTGTGAGGATGTGCCTGTTGTGGTTGCAAACGTTACTATCTTAATGGACTTTGTTATTCTTGATATTCCCGAGGACGACAGTATGTCGATCATCCTTGGTAGACCCTTTTTGAATACTGCAGGGGCTGTTATTGATTGCAACAAAGGCAATGTCACTTTTCATGTTAATGGTAATGAGCATATGGTACACTTTCCGAAGAAACAACCTCAAGTTCATAGTATCAATTCTATTGGAAAAATTTCAACTATTACTATTGGAGGTTTTGAATTCCCTCTTCCTACTGACAAAAACAAATATGATATTCTTATTGTTTGGGACATGCATATCACCGTTGAGGTAACCTAGTGTTATTCAAAAATTCTCCGGTTTCATGTCATTCGGAAGAAGTTTGTTAATAAGACTTGATCAACCTTGTTAACGGATTCCTTTTGATGAGCATGAGATGGATAAATTTAGAAGGCACAACCTTCTGTACCTAGTTTTTACTTTCTGTTATTTAGAATGAATAAAGCAAAAATAGTATTTTCTGTCTGTTTTCTGAATTATCCGTGAAATAAAAAATGTCCCGAAAATTAAAGTTCTCCAAATACCCTGAAAATTTAGTATGATTTTTTATGGAATATTTGAGAATTTCTGGCACTGAAAACACACCAGAGGAACCCACCACCTGTCCACAAGGACGGAGGGCGCGCCCTACCCCCTGGGCGCGCCCCCCACCCTTATGGGTCCCATGTGGCCCCCCTCCACCTATTCCAGCACCCATCCACTTCGCCTTCCTCCAGAAAAAATCATCATAGTGCTCAAACCCGTGTTCTTGCTCATTTTGCTGCCATTTTCGATCTCGTTGTGTAAAGCTCCATTTGCAAAACTGTTTTAGGGGATTGTTCTTCGGTATGTGACTCCTCTAATGGTCCAATTAGTTTTTGTTTTAGTGCTTTATATATTACAAATTTTTTCTGCTGTAGTGACCCTGTTCTTGAGCTTGGATGCCAAATTTATATGGTCCAAAGTAGTTTTGATGCATAATATAGCCTCTAGGCACTTGTAGGAGTAGTTGCTATCAATTTTATTGAGTTTGGTTCACTTTTATTTTGAGTCACTAAAAAATTCAGAAATTTTTCAGAGGAAGAAAAATGTCTAGGAAAATGTACCAAGGTGGTTCTTCGAGGAAGCAAGCACCAAGGCTCGCGATACGAGAGCCGGACCTTGAATCACCAAGGGAAGCCCAAGTACGGCCTTGTGAATGGCCGTCGGATGAATTCATGGTTCGTGCAGGCTTCAAGGATGAATTTGATGCATATGTACGGAATGTTGATCTTGAGGACTTCGTGTCGGACAAGTGCCAACAATACTATTATCTCACCGATTCCTTTGTGCGGAGGTTTGAATTTTCATCTAAGCGCAATACCCATACTATTTTATTTGATCTTTATGATGAATCATATACCATGGAGCTTGAAGATTTTAATACTGCTTGCAAAATCCCACAGTGGGGCCTTCTTAGTGAGCCTCACAAATCTGAATATAATGATTTCCTTACTAGCATCACTGTGGGAGAAACTAGAAATATCACACAAGCTACTATAGGGAGCATTCACTTTCCTGCCATACATTATTTTGCTCTCTTTATAGGTAGATGCATTAACGGTAAGCATAAGCATAGCCACCTTTGCGTTCCAGATCTTAGTGTCCTCAAGTGTGCAGTGTTAGGTGACAAGCGATATAATTTGGGTGCTATTATTGCAAGGAGGTTACATCTTAATGCTAAAGATGGAGATTTATTTGGTGGGATTTATGCAACTCGCTTAGCTAATTATCTTGGAGCACCCATAAGGGAGAATGACATGGAGTTGCCACCTGCTTTTCTTGATTATGATGCTTTAGTACGCTATCAGTTTCTTGAGAGGAACGTACAGTCCCTCCTTGTAACATCCCAAAATTCTAAATTTTGGAATGTTATATTAATAGGGTAATAATGATTTCTTGAGTGATTTGTTGTGTGAAATTGAGTGGAATCTAAACCCTTTTCTTTTTGAAAGTTGAATGAGAGGGAATAAAATGACTTTCCCAAAACTTTCACCTTGCATTTATGATCTCCATGAATTTAAATTCATTTCATCACAAAACCCGAGAGTGAAGATGATATGACTTCTTCCATTTAAAAAAATGAAAAGGGTTTTGAAAAGATTTGAATTTCATTTGGAAATATTTCAAATTCGGAAACCTTATGCAACTCAATGATTTTCATGAGAGAAGATAAAATGACTTCTTCAAATCATATGAAATATGAGTTGGAAGTTTCAAAGAAATCAAATTTAAAGTCCCTTTGAAATTATTTTCAATTTGGAGTTATTCGGGTTTTATTCAAATTATTTTTTTCTCCAAAAAAATATATATGGAAAATAGGGTAAAATGATTCCCCACAGTAGAAAAGTGGAGCAAAATGAGTTTGAAATCATTTTGGTATTTTAAAATATTTCTATTTGGTTTTTAAATGAACCAGTAGTACTGTTTGCTTTATTTAAATTTTTATGAAATTTATTTGCCACTGAAAATATGTTCATCTTTTAGGAAATATTTTTCTGAATTTTTTATATATAATATGCCTATGTATAATTTTATTTTTATTTTCGTTATTCATTTTTTTCTTTTCTGTTTCTATTTAAAGAAAACAAAAACTGCGTGTGCGCCTGGAACTAACTGTCGCCCACGTGCACAGCATAGTGGCATCGGGCGCCCCATCATTTTTTTTTCTTCTCTCCTACATGGGCCAGGCCCAGCCAGCAATTTCCTTCTCAGTTTTTTTTCTTTCTCTTTCTTTTTCCTTTGGCCGAAAAAAAACTGCAGCGTGCACGCGGCCGGCCCGTGGTGCTTTTTTTTGCCCATGCGTTTCCCTTCGTTTTATTTGTTCGTCTATGTTTAGTCCCACATTGCCTAGCCTTTGACCCCTAAATCTCTTTTCCACCTATAAATATAGACCCATAGAGCCTCCAAAAATCATCCACTGCGGGTTAAATCAATATTTTGGTTTGACTACCTTCACAAAAGAAAAATATATTTCTTCTCTCCGGCAGGACTTCTGGAAGTTGTCCCCTCTCTCCGAAATCGTCTTTTTTCTACCTTATAAATGTATCTTTCTTCGCATTTATTTTATACTCCCATAGCTTATTATTTTTAGACTAGTGTACGGTAGGATAATTAGATTACCAATTAGTCTCTGTATTTATACATTAGACCTAGAATTCTTTTAGCCGTAACTATTTTTCTTCCGTAAAACAGATTGGCCTTGATTTTTCAAATAGTCATAACTTTTTACTCGTTCATCCAAATTAGACGAAACCAACGCCAATATTTTTGTCTTGATTCCACCTATCTAGTGAATCTATCAAATGAACTTTTTGCAACTTTCAAATTTCGAAATTTGTTCAGATTCATATTCAAACTTCTTTTGATCATATCTTTTTATCCGTAGCTCCGTTTCCGATGAACCCAACTGCATCGGATTCGTATTGAAGTAATCTTTCCGTTCGCACAATTAGTGTCATCTTTCCAACATATAATTTTGATCTTAGCCAGTTACTCTACTAGTCCACCAAAGAGTTGTTACACAATATTCTAAGCAGATTCAATGCTATGTTGAATTACTTGATCCATTATTTTCAATCTAGTAATTCTTTTTCCTACATATTCATATTGACTTCCTACATCCAGTAGCATCATTAGTTTCAACTTTTGATCTTTTCAAATTTGAACTCGAAGCTTTACTTGATCATATATTGTAAACTGTAGCGCTTTTTCAATTGATTCCTCTTTCAAATTGAATCTCTAGGCGTAATCTAACATCTTGAGCCATCACCACACTTTTTCATCGAAATTAGGATCTGATCTTGCAAAATAATTTGATTTGGTTCTTTTGAAGTTTTCGCAATCTTCCTTTGCATTTTCTTTTGGGCCTTTGAGTGATTGCTTATGTGTGGATGAAATTGCTTACTTAAGATAGATTGAT
Source organism: Thinopyrum elongatum (assembly GCA_011799875.1). Lineage (NCBI taxonomy): Eukaryota > Viridiplantae > Streptophyta > Magnoliopsida > Poales > Poaceae > Thinopyrum > Thinopyrum elongatum. The sequence continues at coordinate 601,756,915 of CM022303.1, read as the reverse complement.
CGGAGTGTGACGAGTAGAACTATCTGGAATTATGAGTGCGAAGAATCTTCATCAACAGTACAAGGCAAGTTCACACTTTGATCATACTTTTCAATACCCTGTTTTTTACTATGCATTAGTTTCACCCTCAAAGATTGCATGAGTAGGATTGGGAACATGTGGCCTTGCTATGTAGTCGATGAGGTAGGAACCTATTACCTTTGATCACCCCAGGAATATACGTTATGCTCATAATTTCTTAGCCATGCTCGTAGACGGGGATTGGTATGTGAGATTCATGAAAGTTGCGAGAGTAATAATAATTAAGGGTAATTTAAGGTGGCAACATTAACACACAACTGGGTGGATTGTTTGGGGCACCTGGAGAAACCAGTGCTTGCCCAAGGGAATCCCGGAGTACCCGTGTGATTACCCTAGGTCCGCCACCCAGGCTCAAAGGGATCATTTGATATTTTCATGCCTAGAAACTTCCATGTGCAGCCACAAGCCATTATGGGCTCTGGCATAGTTGAGTAAGTTGTGTGAGCTCTTGAAGAGGTGGACTAGCAGATGTAGGGGAAAGTAGGTGTACCGGTCTACCCAGAGTAGAGAGTTAATGCTTCAGAAAGACTATGTCTCGATCTTCCGATCATGGATGCGGTCGAGTCTTGTGGGGAAAAGTGCGCAAACCTCTGCAGAGTGTACAAACTAATCATGATTAGCCGTGTCCCCGGTTATGGACAACTTTGAGTATCTGGTATTTGAATTATTGGTTTGATCTCATCACTTTACTTAATGAAATTGTTGGGTTATTAATATTCTTTTGGGATTGAGTTGGAGGAACCTTCTCAATAATGGCATCAACTTGGTAGTGAATAAAATGTATTCCTTTGTTGTAGGGAAAAATTAGCTTTATGCAAATGTTAAACTTAGAGCCTCCACCAGCCAAATATGCATATAGTGATAGACATTCTCCTTATTATTCTATGGTGTGAAATTGGCAGTACATTCAATGTACTGACCTACATGGCTGCAACGTCTCATGTTGCAGGAATCTTACGACGAGTAAGTGATACGTTAGGGCTACGATGTCTACACTCAACTTTGCCGTTGGCGTTGTTGGGAACTCTACAAATTTGTTGTTACTTCCGCTATGGATTGAGGTAATAGTATTTACGTTACTTTATACATGTGATTTACCTCTGTTATAAATCCTCGAGTACTGTGTGTGTCAGTATACCGATCCAGGGATGACACTTAAGCACAGAGACTTGATCCATTTGGGTCGGTGTCGGTGTCAAAACCGGCGGATCTCGGGTAGGGGGTCCCAAACTGTGCGTCTAAGATCGATGGTAACAGGAGACGGGGGACACGATGTTTACCCAGGTTCGGGCCCTCTCTATGGAGGTAATACCCTACGTCCTGCTTGATTGATATTGATGAATATGAGTATTACAAGAGTTGATCTACCACGACATCGTAATGGCTAAACCCTAGAAGTCTAGCCTGTCTGATTGTCATTATCCTCTACGGAATAAACCCTCCGGTTTATATAGACACCGGAGGGGACTAGGGTTGTACAAAGTCGGTTACAGAGAAAGGAATCTGTCATATCTGAACGCCAAGCTTGTCGTCCACGCCAAGGAGAGTCCCATCCGGACACGGGAGAGAGCCTCCGGTCTTGTATCTTCATGGCCCATCAGTCCGGCCCACATTACGTTGCCCGGACGCCCGAGGACCCCTTAATCCAGGACTCCCTCAGTAGCCCCTGAACCAGGCTTCAATGACGATGTGTCCGGCGCGCAGATTGTCTTTGGCATTGCAAGGCGGGTTCCTCCTCCGAATACTATAGAACAGACTTCGAGCGTAGAAAACGTGTCCGGCTCTGCAAAACAAGTACCACACACAACCGCAGAGAGTATGATATTTCACGAGTCCAATCTGCTGACAACTTTTTGTAACGCGACACCACGTTCCTGCACGGTCATTATTTCGAACTGTTTTTTTTAGCCTCCTGCCCCACACTTTAAGATGCGGTTTTCCAGTGGCACGCCTCGTTACAGCAGAGATCATGTCCCTTTATTGCGGGATTCTCATCAATACGGGTGTGGGTAATCCAACCGTGCCGTTTGCACGGCCCTTGGGAATAGGCGAGTTTTAAGGCGAGTGGGGAGGCGCTTGATATTCACTGCCATTATAGGGAGATAAGGATTTATCCCTTTCACCCACACCTTCTCTTTCTCTGCCTCTCCATTCTCGAGCTCCAGCGCCCAAGTTCTCATCTTTTCCGCCTCAAAGAAGCACTCCGACCATGTCCGGATCCGGAGCGCAGGGTAAGTGGATGGCCTCCTCCGTCAAGGAGAAGGACATCACGAAGCTCCGGGAGGCGGGGTATATGGCCAAGGAAATCGCCTACCGGATTCCGGCCAAGGGACAAATCATCCCCACCCCCAAGCCTCATGAGAGGGTGGTGTTCATCCCCCACTTCGTCCGCGGGTTAGGGTTTCCACTCCACCCTTTCGTCCGCGGACTCATGTTCTACTACGGGCTAGATTTCCATGATCTAGCCCCAAACTCTTTCCTCAACATCTCAGCATTTATTGTCGTGTGCGAGGCTTTCCTCCGCATCCCACCTCACTTCGGACTATGGCTCAAGATTTTCAACGTGAAGCCGAAGGTGGTGGATGGCCAACACGCAGAGTGCGGAGGTGCCATGGTGAGCAAGATGCCCAATGTCACATGGCCCCAAGGTACCTTTGTGGAGACCGTCAAAGGGTGGCAACAACTGTGGTTCTACATCACAGAGCCCCGCGACGCCACCTGGGTCGCGGCTCCCGAATTCAAGTCCGGAGCCCCAATGCGGCTCACCTCCTGGCTAGAGAAGGGCCTGAACTGGTCGTCGTCGGACGAGCTTTCAGCGCTGCAGGCACGTATCCAGAGCATGGTGGACAAGAACATTAAGCTTGTCAATGTGATCCAGGTGATGCTAGTTCGCCGGATCCTTCCATGCCAAAGCCGGACTTGCCATCTGTGGGAGTTCGATCCGGCCGAGCACCAGACCCTGCAACAGTTCTTTGGGACTACGCACGAAGACATCTGGAAGATGCTTTTTAAGGCCAGCGAGAAATGGCCGGAGATGACCGAGGACCGCGGGCACGACCTGGCCCATCCCGTCAGTTCGGTAAGTTTTTCATGCGTTCAAGGTGTATCTTTTACTTGCCTACTCAGGGAAAATGCCTAAGCCTCCCTATTTATTTATTTATTTTCAGGCCTGGACGAAGAAGGCAGAGCGGATCAAGTGTCCGGCTCTGCTGCCCGAGGAACCAGCCATCCCACTTCTGACAAAGATGCTGGTCCCGGCGCCCTACCAGGCGCCGGAGAAGAAGGCCAAGAAAAAGGCCAAGGAGACCAGAAGTGGTCTCCGTCGCAAGGGAACTTTGGACGTGACGTCCGAAGACGCCGAGCCTCACTCCTCCGCCGCAGAGGACGACAAGGAGGAGGAGGAAAGCAACTCTCCCCCTGAGGGGGGAAGGAAGAAAAGGGCGGCCTCCGCAAATCTGGAGGCAGAGGCGTCCAAGAAGGGGAAGGTCTCCCTCGCGGATAACTCCGCGTGGGATGTCGACAGCAGCCCAGAGCGGCGCCCCCGAGACAAGCCCCTAGCCGGATCGTGAGTACTCAAAGACCCTGACGCATTCATACATCCAGCCTCTTTTCTCCATAGTTTTAACATATTGAATCATGTACTTGTAGTCCGGTTCGTTCCAACCTCGAGCGATCCTCATCCTCGGGGAATTCGCTGGACCCGAAGGTGATGGACAGCGGGTCCTTTCCGGCGGCCTCCTCTCCCAAGGCCATGGATGACACCGAGGTGTTGTCCCAAAGGATCCCAGGCCAGGGAGAGACACAGGAGGCCATCAGCTCGGTGCCAGATGGTGAAACCTCGGTCGCCGGACACATGGGGGAGCAAATCCCCATGGAGCCTGGCAATAGGGGCCAGGTCCAATTCGGCCCTCAGCCGACCACGGTCCCGGAGACCTATACGGCTCCAGAATCCGGCAAGCAGCCTCCCTCGAAAGAAGGGAGTGTGCCTATTACGCCGGTGACCTCTGTCCAACCAGAGGCACCGAACACTCTACTGGAAGCGCTGCGAAGTGCTTCCATTATAGAGGAACATCGTGCCCTCATGGGTACGGTGATTGAGAAGATTCAGTCCGCGAAGAGCGGACTGACCTAAGCCTGCACAAGCCTTCTAACAGGTTTTGAGGTATGAAACGCAATTATGAAAAAAGAATGTCACAGTATAGACAGTAGCCCCTGAGACACTGTCCGGTGGTCGAAAAGAAAAGCCGGATAGAGGATCAAACAATTTTCGCAGGAGACTAACCACACATGTCTATGGAAAAAAAAGCAGGCATCGCTTCTAGCTGCCACCTCCCATGCTGCCGAAGTCTCCGGACTGAAGCAGAGTCTGGAGCGGGCCGAGGAAGAACTCGGCCGTGTGAAAAAGCAGCTGGAGGACAAGCAAGGTATGTCATGACTTTCTGTATATCAGAAAGGATAGATGACTTGTATTCACCATAGTGCCATGATATTTGTAGGAGCGGCGACCGATGTGGAGGCCCTTAAAAAGGCGCTGGCCGAGGCCCAAAAGAAAGCGGTAGAGGAACAATCCGTCCGCGAAAAGCACGAGGCCAGGGTCGGTGAGGTCCAACAAGAGCTCCAGGACGTGTAAACAAATGCGAGTCCTTGGAGCGCAAGATTTCGGATCAAGAGTCCGAGCTTGCTAAGGCCCACCAAAGCACACAAGAGGCCCGGGTTAAAGCCCAGGGCACCCTCCAGGAAATCCAAGAGGCCAGAAAAATCACGGCGGGTAAGGCCTTTATAATGCAAAGCAAATTTGTGAAGAAAAGGTACCTCTTACTGACCCGGATTTGGAGTTCTCCAGGAGCGTTTGCGGATCTGCCGCACAGCATTGCTGATGCTGCGCATTTCTTCCGAGTCGAAGAGGGGAGCTCAATGGAGAAGCTGTTCTGGTCGCAATACCTTGCGCCAGAGCATCCGGTGCCCTTCAGCGATCAGCTGAAACAGCTGACCGAACTGCATAGGGCGGCTGAATTGGCCATGAAGGATTTGATAGTCCATCTATGGCCTGCCGAAGCCATACCCCAAAGCTACTTCGGGCTCGTGAAGCGGCTGGTTGCTGCCTGCCCTCGGCTTGATGCCATCAAGCGGTCGGTCTGCATCGAAGGTGCGCGGATGGCCTTCGCCCGTGTCAAGATACAGTGGGCGAAGATGAACACCGTCAAGCTCACGACCGAGGGACCGACCGCGGGCAAGGAGCACCGCACGCCAGAGCGATATTTCGATGATGTCCTGGAGGGATCCCGCATTGTAGCAGAGCAGTGTGCAAAAGACATTATCTTCGGATGAATATGTTATCATGTCCTGCACAATGAAACAAAACTAATATGTAATATAATGTTTAGTTGTTTACATCAATATTTTTCCTCCTGTGCGGCCGTTTTATTAAATCTGAGAGTTGGCCAGTCGTCGGCTTCAGCCCCCACGTAGGTAGTACGGGGGTGTTCGGGATAAAATCTAAACACTCTTTATCCAAAGTTTGGTCCTTGAAGGAGGTGTTTAGCGCAACGAACCAGGCAACCGGACTATGTGGCTTTATCACCCTCACTTAGCCATAGGAGTTTTATAATAGAGATTTAGGCGCAGTCCCTAGTATTCGTCAATCCGAACTAGGGTGCTGTAAACACCGGATCGGGTAGAGACCAATTCATCGCATAATGCGGAAAAAATCGCAAAAGATTTGTAACCTCCGAAGAGCTGACCGGCTCACGCCGCATCATGACAGTCAGTTTTCGGCTTTCTCTACTGAGGTGCTCATCCGGATGAACCAGGGCACAATCGCAGTAGTTCTCCCTTTACTACCCTAGCCGATATAGTGGAACGTAAGGTAGTAAGCACAGGAGATGGGCAACCAAACTATTGACCAAAGACATGATTCGGAGCCAATGCATATAATGCTAAATTCGGGGTGCCGAACTATACTATAAAAAGTGTTCGGACTTTGTTGCCGTAATATGGGGCGCAATAAAGCCCCTGGCAAATTTAGGCCCTACCAAAGTGTACGGGTGCAATGGATAAAATTATCAAGAAAAAATGAAGTAGTAAGCTAGTGCCACAGAAGTTGGGCCACGAACTGTTTCCATTACAAATTTATGAATATATCAAAGCGCATAAGAAGTGCAATAAGCAACAGGGCTATTTTACATGCCATGACCAAGGGAAAACTGCGTGCGGATCCTGAGAACAGGTAGAGTGATCGTCAAAAAGACCTAGCGATTCCCGTGTACCTCAATGCTTCTTGTTGTCTTGGTGTATCTATCCTTCGAAAGGACCGATGATCAGGCCGTCGTGAGGGGCTTGTGGAAAAGAAACCTGAAAAGGATAAAAAGAAAAAGTGAAAGTATGTGTGTCCAGGAGAGGTCGAGCCGTATTATGGACCACAATCTAGTTATGCCTCCGTCTATGCCCATGGTATTTTAAGTGCGTAGTTATGTACGCGTGGTACGAATGCCGCTATTAGGCCGGGACGGAGACGGAGGCCGGATTGCTAGTCTAACTCCTGACGAGCCGGACTGTTATGCTGCGGAGTAGTCCAGATCCGCTTGACAGTGTCCGGGAGCTTGGCCGCTAAATTAAGATTCTGCTTGGCAAGGCCGCTCTGTACTTCCGCTGCTAAGGCCGCGGTGTGCTCCTCGGTACGGAGGGAGCGCTCCATGTTTCCATTAACTGTTATGACACCGCGTGGACCCGGCATCTTGAGCTTGAGATAAGCATAGTATGGCACTGCATTGAATCGAGCAAATGCGGTTCGTCCGAGCAGTGCATGATAGCCGCTACGGAAGGGGACGATATCGAAGATCAAATCTTCGCTTCTGAAGTTGTCCGGGGATCTGAATACAACCTCCAGCGTGATTGAGCCCGTACAGCGGGCCTCTACACCTGGTATGACTCCTTTAATGGTAGTATTTGTGGGTTTGATCCTTGAGGGATCGATGCCCATTTTGCGCACTGTATCCTGATAGAGCAGGTTCAGGCTGCTGCCGCCGTCCATGAGGACGCATGTGAGATGGAATCCATCAATAATTGGATCGAGGACCAGTGCAGCTGAACCGCCATGACGGATACTGGTCGGGTGGTCCCTGCGATCGAAGGTGATCGGGCAGGATGACCATGGGTTGAACTTTGGGGCGACTGGCTCTATCACGTAGATGTCCCTGAGCACTCGTTTGCGCTCCCTTTTGGGGATATGAGTGGCGTATATCATGTTCACCGTTTTAACCTGGGGAGGGAACTTCTTCTGTCCTCCTGTGTTCGGCGGGCGGAACTCCTCGTCGTCGTCCTCGGTTTGCAACCCCTTCTCCTTGTTTTCGGCATTTAACTTGCCGGCCTGTTTAAAAACCCAACATTCTCTGTTGGTATGATTGGCTGGTTTGTCCGGAGTGCCGTGGATCTGGTATGGACGATCGAGTATGCGGTCCAAGCTGGATGAGCCCGGATTGTTTCTTTTGTATGACTTCTTCCGCTGGCCGGACTTGGAGCCGGTGAAACTGGCATTGACCGCCGTGTCATCGGCAGTGCCACCATTGCTCTGGCGCTTGTGCCTGTTGCGTCAGGGCTTGTCATTTCTATTCTTGGCTTCAGAGGTGCCGGCATCGCTTGCAGTGTTATTGCTACGGGCTAGCCAACTATCCTCGCCCGCGCAAAAGCGGGTCATGAGTGCCGTGAGGGCTGCCATGGACTTTGGCTTTTCTTGGCCAAGGTGACGAGCGAGCCATTCATCGCGGATGCTATGCTTAAAGGCCGCTAGGGCTTCGGCATCCGGGCAGTCGATGATCTGGTTCTTTTTAGTTAGGAACCTGGTCCAGAATTTCCTGGCCGACTCTCCAGGCTGTTGAACTACGTGACTTAAGTCATTGGCATCCGGAGGTCGTACATATGTGCCTTGGAAGTTGTCGCGGAAGGCGTCTTCCAAGTCCTCCCAGTTGCCAATAGAGTATTCAGGCAGACTGTTTAACCAGTGCCGAGCTGGCCCCTTGAGTTTTAATGGGAGGTATTTGATGGCGTGAAGGTCATCACCGCGGGCCATATGAATATGGAGAAGAAAATCCTCAATCCATACCGCGGAATCTGTTGTTCCATCATATGATTCGATGTTTACGGGTTTAAACCCTTCTGGTAATTCATGCTCCATTACTTCATCAGTGAAGCAGAGGGGGTGTGCGGCGCCTCTATATCGGGCCACGTCGCGACGTAGTTCGGATTGAGTTCATCGGCAGTCTTCGGATCGGGCGCGGTTATGATCGTTACGTCTGGCTTGATAGCCGTCGTTGCGTGCCAGGGCATGCCCCCACGATCCGTAGATCGATCTGGACTGACCTGCTCTGTTCTCCAGGTCTCGCCGCAGGTCATATGTTTGTTCCCGTGCTGTAGTGTCTTTGCCTTTACGGCGAGGTAGTATGGGCAGGTGTTCGGCTTGGGTTGCCGCTTTGTCCCGGCCATGTGGTGGTCGGTCAGCCGCATCACGCGTTGATGGCATGGGCTCGAGTGCCTCGTCATCGAATTGGGGTAGTAGTTTACGCTTCGGGTAACTTTTAATGGGGCGCTCGAGTCTGTATTCCTCGGCTGCGAGGACATCAGTCCATCTATCGTTGAGTAGATCTTGATCAGCTTGAAGCTGCTGCTGTTTCTTTTTCAAGCTCCTCGCAGTGGCTATTAGCCGGCGCTTAAAGCGCTCCTGCTCGACGGGTTTCTCAGGCACGATAAAGTCTTCGTCGCCGAGGCTCACCTCATCTTCGGAGAGTGGAAGATAGTTGCTATCCTCTGAGTCTTTGTTTATGGCCTGTTCATCGGGGCTGGCTTGCCCATCTTCCCTATCGTCTTGTTCAAAAGTCGGCTCAACGTGATCTTCTTTGTCTTCGGCCTCATCCGGAGTGTTGTTTTCTCTCGTGCCGGTATTGCTGTCTTTTTCACGGCATGATTTGGGGCGGCGCCGCTGACATCGGCACTTTGGCCGTGCCTCAGGAGGTGTATCCTCAACTGGATCTTTCTTGTTATCGTCGTTATCCTCTTTGGGGGTGTCCACCATGTACACGTCATACGAGGAGGTGGCTGTCCAGCGCCCGGTAAACAGCGGGTTTTGGGCCTGCCCCTCCCCGGCATCGTCGTCCATACCGTCGATGTCTTCGGAGTCGTAATCGAGCATGTCGGTTAAGTCTTCGACAGTGACAATGAAGTGGGAGGTGGGTGGGAAACAAAATTCTCCATCATCAGCCTCCAGTTCAAACCGGATATAGTTCGGCTGTGAGTCCCCCGCTAAGGAGAGGGTTTTTAATGAGTTTAGCACATCACCCAAAGGTGAGTGCCGGAAGATGTCCGCGGAGCTGAACTCGACGATCGGCGCCCGATCGAGCTCGATGGGCACGGACGCGCGCGGTTTGGAACCTGTAGCCGGAGACGAATCCGGGGTTCCGGTAACACAGATCTTGTTTGAAGTTGGGTCTGTGTGCGGCTCCAACACCGCTGAGTCTGTGTGCGGCTTCAACGCCGCTGAGTCTGCGGCTTCCGTGGCGGGGTTGAGCTTCCTGTCCTCGGGTGGCGCAGTCTGCTCCAGATCTAGGGCCAGAGCAGTTATAGGAGCTATCTCCTAGGTATGGTCCAATGACAGATTTAGGTCATGTTCATCGCGGTGGCAGGGAGCGGCCGCCATGGGATCGAATCCGTCGAAGATCAAGTCTCCGCGGATGTCCGCAACGTAGTTCAAGCTTCCAAATCTGACCTGATGGCCAGGGGCGTAGCTGTCGATCTGCTCTATATGACCAAGCGAGTTGGCCCGCAGCATGAAGCCGCCGAATACGAAGATCTGGCCGGGGAGAAAAACCTCCCTCATGGCAGCATCGTCGTGGATGATTAATGGAGCCATCGAGTCTTCTAGCGACGACACAACGGAACTCTCAATGAAAGCACCAATGTCGGTGTCAAAATCGGGGGATCTCGGGTAGGGGGTCCCGAACTGTGCGTCTAAGATCGATGGTAACAGGAGACGGGGGACACGATGTTTACCCAGGTTCGGGCCCTCTCTATGGAGGTAATACCCTATGTCCTGCTTGATTGATATTGATGAATATGAGTATTACAAGAGTTGATCTACCACGAGATCGTAATGGCTAAACCCTAGAAGTCTAGCCTGTCTGATTGTCATTATCCTCTACGGACTAAACCCTCCGGTTTATATAGACACCGGAGGTGACTAGGGTTGTAAAGTCGGTTACAGAGAAAGGAATTTGTCATATCCGAACGCCAAGCTTGTCGTCCACGCCAAGGAGAGTCCCATCCAGACACGGGAGAGAGCCTCCGGTCTTGTATCTTCATGGCCCATCAGTCCGGCCCACATTACGTTGCCCGGACACCCGAGGACCCCTTAATCCAGGACTCCCTCAGTCGGGTCGCTACACTCCAGTACCGACTAATCTTTGACAGACGGCGTGCCGTCCATATTACCGTTCCTGCTCCTGCCTTCTTTAACTTTCAGGTAAATGGGAGATATTTTATAACTAGAGAGGAGGCGAACGAGTATGAGAGGACAGTGGAGGCTGCTCGCCTCCAGGAGGCAGCCCGCCAAGCGGCGGCTGCCGCAGCACAATACGACCCCAACTATGATTTCGGATATCATCCGGGCCAGTGGTGGCCCTAGACCAACTTAGGCCAAAAGCCTAAGCTTGGGGGAGTACGTAATTCTCACCGACATTACATTCATGTTCACACACTCATTCTAGTTGTCGGTGTTCATACTTTTTCATTGTATTGTCCATGCTAGTTTATTTCTTTTTCTCGCTTCCTTCTTGAGTGTTTGAAAACCTTCGAGAAAAACAAAAAAATTAGTTGTAGCTTAGTTTACCTTCCATGCTTAGTTGTAGTATAAAAGAAAACCCAAAAAGATTTCTCGTTCTTCTTTTACTTGTTGGGAGCTTTCCCGTGTAAATAGTTTTTCTCGTTCTTGTTTTACTTTCTTCTGAAAAATAAAAACTCCAAAAACATTTCAGTGTGTTTCTTTGAAATTCTTTTCTTTTCTTCGGGGGTCGAAGAGAGAAGACCACGATGAAAATGTTGAGTGGCTCTCATATGCATTATTGTTGATCTAACAAAGAGCCCATACTATATTGTCTTCTTCTTTGAATAAATGTTTGCAGATTCCAGCTTAGTCCAATGCACGTACACTATTATTATTATTCACATCATTCGGTCGTGCAAGTGAAAGGCAATAATGATGATATATGATGAAATGATTGAGATGAGGAAAAGCTGGTATGAACTCGACCTATCTTGTTTTTGTAAATATGATTAGTTCATCGTTCTTGATTCAGCCTATTATGAATGAAACATGTTTGCAATGACAATTAGACATTATAGTTATTCATGCCATGCCTAATTAGCTAGGAGTTTATAATGGTTTACCTTGCGTGCCAACATGCTTTTAAAATGGTTGTGATGTAGTATGATAGGATGGTATCCTCCTTTGAATGATTCGAGTGGCTTGACTTGGCACATGTTCACGCATGTAGTTGAAACAAAATCAACATAGCCTCCACGATATTTATGTTCATGGTGATTTATATCCTACTCATGCTTGCATTCGATTTTGGTTAATCACGATGCATGTTTATGACTGTTGTCGCTCTCTAGTTGGTCGCTTCCCAATCTTTTTGTAGCCTTCACTTGTACTAAGCGGGAATACTGCTTGTGCATCCACTTCCATAAACCCAAAGTTATTCCACATGAGTCCACCATACCTTCCTATATGCGGTATTTACCTGGCGTTCCAAGTAAATTTACATGTGCCAAACTCTAAACCTTCAAATGATAATCTGTTTTTTATGCCCGAATCGCTCATGTAGCGACTGGGGGCTATCAGTATCTTCCATGCTAGGTGGGTTATTCTCGCTATGAGTGGACTCCGCTCTTCATTCACGAGAAAATGGCTGGTAATCGGGATGCCCAGTCCCATGCTCAAATCAAATCAAAATAAATTAAAACAAAACTCCCCCAGGATTGTTGATTGTATGGACGGTACCCATTGTTTCGGACCAGCCGTGGAGTGTGCTTGTTGGTTGAGGGGGAGTAAAAAACTTTACCATTCTGTTTGGGAACCGCCTATAATGTATGTAGCATGGAAGATATTGAGATCTCTTGGTTGTTATGTTGACAATGAAAGCATACCGCTCAAAATTATATTCATCTCTGTTTTAAAATCTCGAGCTCTGGTGCCTCTGCAAATCCCTGCTTCCCTCTGCGAAAGGCCTATCTATTTACTTTTATTGCTGAGTCATCATCCTCTTATAAAAAGCACCAGTTAGAGAGCACCACTGTCATTTGTATTGCTTTGTTATTAATTGATATTGAGTATGACTATGACTGGATCTCTTTTACCATGAATTACAATGTCTAGTCAGTCCTTGATCTTCAGGGGTGCCCTGCATTTATGTTTTGCGGTCTGAGAAAGGGCTAGCGAGATACCATCTTGTTATATCATATCATGATTGTTTTGAAAAGTGTTGTCATCCGAGATTTATTATTATTGCTCGCTAGTTGATTATGCCATTGATATGAGTAAATGTGAGACCTAAATGTTATAGTGAATATGGTTAGTTCATAATCTTTGCTGAAAACCTGAATGCTGGCTATACATATTTGCAGCAACAAGATCAAACAGAGTTTGTAAAAGTTTTTCTTTATCACTTTCATGTTATCAACTGAATTGCTTGAGGACAAGCAATGGGTTAAGCTTGGGGGAGTTGATACGTCTCCATCGTATCTACTTTTCCAAACTCTTTTGCCCTTGTTTTGGACTCTAATTTGCATAATTTGAATGGAACTAACCCGGACTGACGTTGTTTTCAGCAGAATTGCCATGGTGTTATTTTTGTGTAGAAATAAAAGTTCTCGGAATGACCTGAAACTTCACGGAGATCATTTTTGGAATTAATAAAAAATATTGGCGAAAGAATCAACAGAAGGGGGCCCACACCCTGTCCACAAGGGTGGGAGGCGCACCACCCCCCAGGGCGCGCCATCCGTCCTTGTGGGCCCCCTGGACCTCCACCGACCTCAACTCCAACTCCATATATTCATGTTCGGGGAGAAAAAAATCAGAGAGAAGGATTCATTGCGTTTTACGATACGGAGCCGCCGCCACCTCCTGTTCTTCCTCGGGAGGGCAGATCTGGAGTCCGTTCGGGGCTCCGGATAGGGGAAATCATCGCCGTCATCATCATCAACCATCTTCCATCACCAATTTCATGATGCTCACCACCGTGCGTGAGTAATCCCATCGTAGGCTTGCTGGACGGTGATGGGTTGGATGAGATTTATCATGTAATCGAGTTAGTTTCGTTAGGGTTTGATCCCTAGTGTCCACTATGTTCTAAGATTGATGTTGCTATGACTTTGCTATGCTTAATGCTTGTCACTAGGGCCCGAGTGCCATGATTTCAGATCTGAACCTATTATGTTTTCATGAATATATATGTGTTCTTGATCCTATCTTGCAAGTTATAGTCACCTACTACGTGTTATGATCCGGCAACCCCGGAGTGACAATAGTCGGGACACTTCCCGGTGATGACCGTAGTTTGAGGAGTTCATGTATTCACTAAGTGCTAATGCTTTGGTCCGGTACTCTATTAAAAGGAGGCCTTAATATCCCTTAGTTTCCATTAGGACCCCGCTACCACGGGAGGGTAGGACAAAAGATGTCATGCAAGTTCTTTTCCATAAGCACGTATGACTATATTCGGCATACATGCCTACATTATATTGATGAACTGGAGCTCGTTCTGTGTCACCCTATGTTATAACTGTTGCATGATGAATGCCATCCGACATAATTATCCATCATTGATCCATTGCCTACGAGCTTTTCACATATTGATCTTTACTCCGTTACTCTTCCGTTGCCACTGTTACGATTGCTACAAAACTGCTACTGGTACTTTTGCTACTGTTACCGTTACTTCCATACTACTTTGCTACTAAATACTTTGCTGCAGATATTAAGTCTTTCAGGTGTGGTTGAATTGACAACTCAGCTGCTAATACTTGAGAATATTCTTTGGCTCCCCTTGTCTCGAATCAATAAATTTGGGTTGAATACTCTACCCTCGAAAACTGTTGCGATCCCCTATACTTGTGGGTTATCACGATCGATTTGTGTGAGTTCATCCTGGGATATACATTTTTCACGCATGATGGACTCACCCAGCTCGACCATCATCAAAAGTCGAAATATCCGTGAGATAGTGTCCATCATCATTAATTTGCTTAGAAGTAATCTTTGATGTTTGATTCTTATGCTATTTTTATTGTGTGATGAAAGGTGTTAGCACCGATCGATTTCATGGCTATGGCTTCCTCCGATGATGCAACTTCCATTAGGGTCGACTCCATGGTCAAGGAGAAGTGCGCCAAGGACCGCTTGGCAGCGCTCATTGAGAAGAAGACGCGGCTGATCCTAATAAAGTATTTTGAGGATCTGGCCAAGAAGAATCCGGCAGCTAAGGAGAAGAAGGCCCCACCACGTAAGGAGTGTGACGACTCGATGCCATTGAGTCCATGGACCTACATTCCCGACGACGCTTGGTCCTCCACCTTGGGGGATGCCCCCATGTGCTCTAACTCCATGATAACTGGTTTCACGGACTACACCTCAGAGTAGTCCACCTAGATATGGACTTAGATTGCCACTTGCGATGCTTTTGATTGTATGAGTGATGAACGATTACGTGGATTATGTATGATATGATATTTTAACCTTGCATTCCTTCTCTGCCTCTTTTTCTCTTTCTTTATAGATGAAGTGGTATGCGGTGTACAGAGGTAGGTGTCCAGGAGTCTACGATTCATGGTCTGAATGCAATGAACAAGTGCTTCGCTACGAAGGCAGCTTCCACGACTCGTTCAATAGCAGAGAGAAGACAGAGTATCATTCCAATCAGTAAGTGCTTAACCAAAAGAGAAAATCTGAATTAGTGGGTTCAGTGGATGGGTTCAGTGGATGTGCTAGCCAGAAACAACTTATTGGGTTCAGTGGATGGAAGAACTTGATAATTCTCCTTCAGTTCGTGATAATTCACAACAAGAAATATGTCAACTTGTGACCTTCTGTCAGTGACCCGGGAAGAATTGGTCATAAATCTATGACCATTTGAGACCAATTGGTCATAAGCTGTTCGGGGGGCTCCAAATCCTAAACCATAACGACCATTTTGGTCAGAAAGGTCGTAATTTCCTGACACGAAATGGTCGTAAAGCAAACAGCACTGGTCCGCTGCCTTATTTCTAGCTGATCACGACCAATATAGATGGTCATAGCCTTGTAAATTGTGGTGCATTGCTATGATTAGGCGCCACCTCATCAGTTTTGCCTATGTGTCATGTCCATGTGTTAATTTTTGCCCTAGGTTGTGAAGTAGGCTATATTTCTGTCATTCCCAAAATTCCCAAAAAATTTGGGCACTCTTTACTATCCAAATCATTGCCTCATGACAAAATTCAGCTCCATTTGCCTAGTAAATCTTCCTTAGCAAATTTCCAAAGTTTCTGTTCAGCTAGAACCGTTGTGAAGAAAGTACTAGCTATGCAAATCCTAATGAGTTGAATTTTTGCCACATCTTCTATATGCCCAAATCATAGCTCTCCACAAAATTTGAGCCCCATATAACAATCCATGTGAGCTCACCATCCAATCTTTGTTTCTGATAATATTTTCAGTTTGTGAAGCAACTATATTTCATATTAATTTGTAATTTCTAAAAATTTACCAGGACATGACACTGCCCATAGGACCTCCCTCCACCAAATTTTAACCCATTTAATTTAGCCAATTTCACTCAATATTTTTCCCAATTTTTGTTCAGTGGAGAGCACTGTGAAGGAAGTACCATTTTTATTTATCAAAATGGTATGAAATTTTTACAGTGCCTTCGTATGCCCAAATTATCATCCTCCTCCAAATTTCATCTCAATCCATTCATTCATTTGAGCCCAGCTTCAACATTCATATTTTTGTCCAGTGTGGTACTTTGCAAAGCAAGTGACACCTAGGCTCCTCCATTTGGGCTGCAAATTCGCCAAGATAGTCTCCTTAGTAGATGGTCATCCTCAGCCAAAACTCAGGCCCATTGGCCATGCGCATTTTCCCCACCACTAATCAAACACTTTGCTGCTAATTCATGTTTGAGCTTAGTTTAGTCTCCTTGTGAAATTCTTATATTGCCTTCTTCTTCCTAACACCTACCGGGGGAGTTCCCAACCCACCAGACATGCCTAGGCCGCCCAGAATGCGTGGCAACGCCACGGCCACGTGGTGACCACGCGGCGGGCATGCTAGTTTACGCACTCTGGAGTTGGGGCCCTTCGCCACCGTCCAAACCTCGATGTATCGCCACCACACCATGTATATCTAATTAAATAGATACTTATGTACCTAAAAATTATTTTTGGAAAAAATAAAGAGCAAACTATAAGGCAGTTGCAGTTCAAATTTGACACGCTTCTTGCTGAATCAGCGGAAATTTATCTATTTCACAAGAGGTGGATCAAAACTTTTGACACCCAACCATTTGTTTAATTATGCATTAAATATGGCCTAATATTCTATAAAAATTATTTGGTCCAATTTTGCAACAAATATATGGTAGGTCCTTCACAAAAAACTCATTTTGTGCACTCAAAAAATGGAAAATCAATTTTTCGTATAAAGAAAATGAAAACTTCCTTAGGTAACATTGTTTTCCATTACAATATGCACCCTTGTGCACAATATGAGCTCATTTGAACAAACTATGCCATGAATGTTGCCATAAGATTGATTATTTTGCTTGAAAGCCATGAATCTTCACACATGATAGCTCATTTCTGAGAACACTTTTTTAAACTAATTACCATATTACAATTTTATTTTTCTTGTCAACTTGGTCACATATAATGACACAATGCGAAGGTTTTCTAATTTTTTGATTTTTCTTGAATTTTGCATGCCCATTTCAAAATGCGGTCAAAACGGCGGCATGACTGTTCCTAGCTAGTTGTTGAATCCTGGAAAAATTTTGGTGTTTCTCTAATTAAATAGGTACTTATGTACCTAGAAATGACTTTTGGAAAAAATAAAGAGCAAACTATGAGGCAGGCACAGTTCAAATTTGACCCACTTCCAGCCGACTCAGCGGAAATTTGTCTTTTTCACGAGAGGTGGATCAAATCTTTTGACACCCAACATTTTGGTCAATTATGCATTAAATATGGCCTAATATTTTAGAAAATTGATTTGGTCCTATTTTGCAACAAATATATGGTAGGTCCTTCACAAAAAAACTCATTTGGGGCACTCAAAAAAATTGAAAATGAATTTTTCGTCCAAAGAAAATGAAAACTTCCTTAGGTAATATTGTTTGCCAATCCAAGATGCACCCTTGTGCACAATATGAGATCATTTGAACAAACTATGCCATGAATGTGGCCATAAGATTGATCATTTTGCTTGAAAGCCATAAATCTTCACAAATGCTAGCTCATTTCTGAGAACACTTTGTAAAACTAATTGCCATATTACAAGTTTATTATTTTTCCTGGCAACTTGGTCACATATAATGACACAATGCGAAGGTTTTCTAATTTTTTGATTTTTTTTGAATTTTTCATGCCCATTTCAAAATACGGTCAAAATGGTGGGCATGACCGTTCCTAGCTAGTGGTAAAATCTTGGAAAAATTTTGGTGTTTCTCTGATTAAATATGTACTTATGTACATAGAAATGATTTTTGGAAAAAATAAAGAGCAAACTATGAGGTAGCCGCAGTTCAAATTTGACCCGCATCCTACTGAATCGGCAGAAATTTGTCTTTTTCACGAGAGGTGGATCAAATCTTTTGACACCCAACAATTCAGTCAATTGTACATTAAATATGGACTAATATTTTAGAAAATTGAATTGGTCCAATTTTGCAACAAATATATTGTAGGTCCTTCACAAAAAAACTCATTTTGGGCACTCAAAAAATGGAAAATGAATTTTTCATCCAAAGAAAATGAAAACTTCCTTAGGCAACATTGTTTGCCATTCCAAGATGCACCCTTTTGCACAATATGAGATCACTTGAACAAACTATACCATGAATGTGGCCATAAGATTGATCATTTGGCTTGAAAGCCATGAATCTTCACACATGATAGCTCATTTCCGAAACACTTTTTTAAATTAATTTCCGTATTACAAGCTTATTATTTCTCCTGGCAACTTGGTCACATATAATGACATAATGTGACGGTTTTCTAATTTTTTGATTTTTTTGAATTTTTCATGCCCATTTCAAAATGCGGTCAAAACGGCACGCATGACCGTTCCTAGCTAGTGGTTGAATCTTGAAAAAAAATTGGCACTTCTCTGATTAATTAGGTACTTTTGTACCTAGAAATGATTTTTGGAAAAAATAAAGAGCAAACTATGAGGCAGCCGCAGTTCAAATTTGACCCGCTTCCTACTATATCGGCGGAAATTTGTCTTTTTCACGATAGGTGGATCAAATCTTTTGACACGAAACAATTTGGTCAATTGTACATTAAATATGGCCTAATATTTTAGAAAATTGATTTGGTCCAATTTTGCAACAAATATATGGTAGGTGCTTCACAAAAAAACTCTTGGGCATTCGAAAAATGGAAAATGAATTTTTCATCCAAAGAAAATGAAAATTTCCTTAGGTAACATTGTTTGCCAGTTGAAGATGCACCCGTGTGCACAATATTAGATCATTTGAACAAACTATGCCATGAATGTGTCCATAAGATTGATCATTTGGCTTGAAAGCCGTGAATCTTCACACATGATAGCTCATTTCTGAGAATACTTTTTTAAAAGAATTGCCGTATTACAAGTTTATTATTTTTCTTGGTAACTGGGTTACATATAATGACATAGTGTGAAGATTTTCCAATATTTTCATTTTTTTTTAATTTTTCATGCCCATTTCAAAATGCGGTCAAAACGACGGGCATGATCGTTCCTAGCTAGTGGTTGAATCTTGGAATTTTTTTGGTGTTTCTATGATTAAATAGATACTTATGTACCTAAAAATAATTTTTAGAAAAACTAAAGAGCAATCTATCATGTACCTGTAGTTTAAATTTGACCCGCTTCTAGCTAAATCAGAGGAAATTTGTCTTTTTGACGAAAGGTGGATGGAAAGATTTTGACAACCAACCGTTTGGCCAAATGTCGTGGTGGGCGCACGGCAGATGCCAAAGGATGGCTAAAGAGAGGGACATGCTCGAGGGCACCGGTGGGTTCCAGAGGCGAGGTCGGCATGAGCGAGCATGGGACGCAGGACATACCCAGGTTCGGGGCTCTCCGGAGAGATAACACCCCTAGTCCTGCCGAGAGTGGTTTATATGTATTAGTACAGAGTTGCTCCTAGAGCTGTTTGGGGGAGGAAGGAAAGCAGTCTAAGGCTCAGACGACTCCTTCTCCTTGTGTGTGTGTGTGCGTTCTACTAGTGGATTATCTCATGTGTTCGCTTCGCCCCTGTACATTGAGGGCTCCTGTGGGGTTTTATAGGTCAACCCCCCAGGGTTACAGTGGTAAAGTTACATGGCCGCGGGGCCGGGATGTCAGTGTCTGGGGAGCCAGTGCTGGGACCCGCCGGGTACTAAGATTCGCCGGGTTCTCCGGGTGCGGGCCCCGTGCGCCAAAGGGCACTGTTCCCCGTCTAGTCTTGCGTCACGGATTGGTTGGGCCATCTCGGCTTCAGTGGCGTGTTGCCTAGTCGCCATCGGCCTGCGTCAGTAGGACGAGGGGCGCACTGTTGCCATGCCGGCCCTGGTCAGCGGGGTAGGTGGGGCACTGTTGCCACGCTCCTGTCGGTCAGAGGGGTTGGTGGGCCACTGTAGCCATACTCATCTCCCTTACGGGGACTTGATCCGTCGTACGCCTCGGATGGGACGGGAGCTGACCCGAGGCCGGGTTGAGGAAGTCTTGGTTTGGCGGGCCGGCCGGCATGCGCCGGTGGGCCCGGCCGCGTTGCGGTCTTGGCCGGGTTGCGGGGCTTGGCCAAGCGCAAGCCGGATTGAGGGGCGAAGCCGGCCCTGATGTTTTTGAAAAGGATCCGGGTTCCGTTACCTGCCAGGGGTCCATCCCCCCGACAGTAGTCCCCGAAGCTGTGAAGGCTCGCCGGCTTCAAGTAGGGGGGCCTTTGCAGTTTCACCCCCTGAGAAGGCAGCAGATGTTGATGAAGCTTGTGACCGCCGGGTCCGGCAACACCCACTGTGTGCCGGCTTCCGGAAACCGGATCACGGCATCCCGGCATGGGCGGGGAATCGAAGAGCCCATCGAGTCTTGGAGGAGAAGGGTCGTGCCCCCTCGGTTTCGGCATGGGCGCCACATGGCAAACGGCAGCTGAAGGAGCCTGACAGGCCACGCGCGTGATGTGACTTGACAGCGGGCTGGAGCCCGCCACTCTGCGTTCTAGGCCCCCGCGCGGGGATTTAATGTGGCGGCCGTAGACGGTTGCGCTTCCTGACGCAGTTAATTGGCGAGTGGATCGTGGAAAGTGGGAGGGGCGGGCGCAACCGATCCCACTTCCCCACGTCCGGTGTGTGGCTATAAATCGGGGGGAGGGGCGGCGGAACTCATTCACGCACGCGCCCCCTGTCGGTGTCAAAACCGGCAAACCTCGGGGTAGGGGGTCCCGAGCTGTGGATCTAGTATCGATGGTAACAGAGACGATGAACACGGTGTTTTACCCAGGTTCGGGCCCTCTCTATGGAGGTAAAACCCTAGGTCCTGCTCTTGTTTATATTGATGAAGTATCAAGGTACAGAGTTGATCTACCTCGAGATCATATGTTGTGGTCTAAACCAAAGGGGTATGATGAGTAATGTCATAATCTATCTATCAACGAGCCTGGCCTCGGCTTATATAATGTACCGGAGGCCTAGGATAACAAGAGTCCTAGTCGGCTACGTCGGTGGAGAGGAGTCCTTGTCTTGATCACCAAGTCTTGTGGAATCTTCCTCGTATATGTCATCGGCTGTCCGAACTGGCCCATTAGTGAACCGCCACGAGGGTCCTCGGCCCAACCCATTGGTCGGGAGGCGACATGGTGAGTACCCCCTAGTCCAGGACACCGTCAGTAGCCCCCTGAACCGGTCTTCAAGTTGGGGACACTCCTCGATTCTTCTGAACTGTTCTTCATCTTCGGTCGTCGGTCTTGAAAACTGGTTCAACAAATCTTCCCATCTCCAATCTTGAGGATCACCGAGGTGTATCCGAAGAGTTCATACGTCGGGTATCCGAGGAGTCTTTTTAAGTTATCGGCCTTTATCAGTGCCTTGTAAGTTTTTTACGCCACTCCTGGGGTTTGAAGTGTTTCCCGTGCGACGGCGCCCTCTTGCGTCAGAGCTCCAACGCCGGACTGTATTTGAGGTATCTTGAGCACCAACGCCGGACTGTATCCGAGCTCCAACGCCGGACTGTATCCGAGCTCTAACGCCGGACTATATCCGAGCTCTAACGATGGTCAGCGTCCGAGGTGTCATAAACTACCTCGGTCTTTAAAAGATTGAATGAATTCAGCCGAGCTTAATGCCGGAAGTGCCCTCTATGGAGCCAGCCACTGGCGCCCGAGCTTTATGCCGGACTGCTTCCGAGGTGGTGCCTATAGTTCGGTCAAGCCGAACACTAAGCACTTTGAATTTTCTGCATTGAACAAGCAATGCAGTAGCCCCCGAGACACTGGTCGGGTGGCAACACCAGATCAGGGGATCGATGTGCCCCTTTAATATTTGTAAATAATAAGCCCAAATCCCAGTAGCCCCCGAGTCTTAATGTGGGCACGGGTGGCCGAATTAAGGATCGATATCCATAGTAAAATCACCAATTATGTGTAATGACTCTATGTATCCAAGTACTTTACATCATTAGTGCTCGGATCCGCATTGTACCAAACTTTGTTGACCAACCATCGGCTTCAACCTCTTCGGCCAGTAGCCGAGGAGTGTTTTCCTACTTTATAAAGCCGTTATAAGGGCAAAGATGCATGGAAAACAAGGCAATCCGGTCATACAGTTTTATAAACAAAGGTACACGGAGAGATATGTTATATTACGTTTTAACGTAAGAAACATCTTCCAAAGAAAATAGTCCCACTATCGGTTCCTTTCTTTGGGTCATCATGCTTATCATGATCATGAAACCTCACCTCCGATCAATGTGGGAGGAAAATATTGAGGATTTAGTTCGGGGAAAGTTCCCGAACTCTATGGTATTAATGAACCAAAATTTTCACTTCCGTCGTTGCCGACCAATGTGATCCTTTAAGATTGCTAGCTTTCGGCTTCACCCAGTCTGAGGTACTTACTCGGATGACCCGGTAATAACAATCACAGAGGTGCTCCCTTTACCACCTAGCCGAACAATCGGGAACATAGGGGTAAGCACAGGAGCCAGGCAACCCAGCTTGGCCAAAATCTTAAGTCAAATTGATGCATATTTATGGCTTTATAACGATGATTGCGGAAGGAGGCCCTCGTATATTAAATACAAACACCGATGATATGTTTATTTTGACTCCGTTGCGACCGTTTATCATTTGAAAGTGGCCAATCGTCGGCTTCCACCCCCTTGTAGATGCTACGCAGGGTGTTTTTCGCAATAACAAAACAACCCTTAGCCGACGTCTCGGTGCCCGAAGGCGGTTGTGTTAGCGGAAACGAGGCAATCAGATATGCGGGCTTTATAACTTTCACTTAGTCATAGGAGCTTAAAGTTGGGAGGCTAGTTACTAGCCCCCAGTTAGTGTTCAGCGACAGTCGAGGTCAAGTCGTAAACACTTTGGCCAATGTTATGAACGGACCGTCATTTAACATGGGGTGACCTCTATCGATCTTATAATTTAACACAGTCATCGGATCGCTGACCAGTTTACACTTATTGTGACAGTCAGTTTTCGGCTTTCTCCACTGAGGCGCTTAACCATGCTAGCTGGAAGCACAATCGCAGTGGTTCTCCCTTTGCACACCTAGCCGAACAAAGCGGAATGTAGGAGGCAAGCACAGGAGCCGGGCAACTCAACTATTGACCAAAGACACAATTCGAAACTGATGCATATAAAGCAATACCCGAGAATGTTTTGCCGAATCTCTAAAGGTGTCCGGCGTTGCACTGCGAGACTTATGCTGGAAACACACAAATAGTTTAAAAGTGCCATAGGCTTAAAAACCAAAAGACTTATGCGGAAACTCCACGTCCGAACTAAATCAAGTCAATTGGTGCCAATCCGAAAATTGGTCTAAAAAAATTTGTGCTTCTGTCGTGCTTTAACATGACATATCCGATCTCAAGACTGCAAGTGGATCAAGATCGGACCCAGGCTATTCGGCTATTGACCACACACTCGAGTCGAGGAAGGAGTGATAGAAAAAGACTTTGCAACGAGCAAGAAGAAAACACACTTATTATAAAACGGCTCATGTAAATTTAAGAGCCCCCAGCTAACATGGGTAAAGGGAGTTTCTTTTAACAAACAACTCACGTGAGCACGGTCGAACCGAACACAAATTAAAAATTTAAAACTTTGGGCATGAAAGCAACTTAGCTGCTTAATGTGCTCGGCATCGATGACGCGGTCCGAGTTTACGGCGGGACGAGGTCCCAACCCCTAAGCCGGTCCCGAGATGGAGGACCAAAGAGCTTGGCACTCCGAAGTGGCGACACAGCACGGCCAATGTGGCGAGGTGGAACCCCCCGTCCGTCCGAGGCGACGGAGTAGGCCGACAGTATGACGCCGAAGTTCCCGGTGTGGGTTAATGAAGTGATGACGAAGCCCCCAGTCCAGCCGAGGTGACAGCGCTGCCCAATCCGGATCATTTACCTATGCACGGAAGATAGTGCAAGCCGGAGATAATAGTAATAAAAAAAGGTTGCATGATTAATAATTCATGCAAAGTGAGTAATAAAAGAAATATGGCCCGTGCGCCAAACACCCGACGAGGTAGGACCCTCTTGATGATGCCGAAGTCCCCGGGGCAACCGAACATGTCGGTATGGCAATTCAATCAACAAGATGATCATGCGAGCCGATTTATGCCAATCGGGACGACGACATTGGCTTGCCGAAGTGATCGCGTGACGCAATCGAAGTCAATCACCTGCACACATAAAATAGTGCGGTCCAAAAAGAATAATATAAATATATATAAAATCCTTGCATAATTGCTTTTCGAAAAAATAATTTATTTAAAGAGATGTGGCCTGGCCCCGAAGTCAATGTCGATGCAGTGCGTCTGCGTGATGCGGTAAAGGCGTGGCAAAGCCCGAATTCACAGGTCGGTCCGAGTTCCGGATGCGGCGTTCGCCGAACTATGTACGGAAATTGACCGAACCACCACGCGACCGTCGTTAATGCGGCCACCATTTGATAGACCTGTGTAGAGATGATGGAACAAACCATAGTAATAATTCCTTGGGAAAAATAAACCCAAACAAGCAAAAATTGCTAGGATTAATAGCACCTGGTTTATTTGTTGTAGCAGTCCGAAGAAAGGCTACTCCCAAAATTGGGACTCGATCCGCACACCCATTGCCTGATGGGTGATGAAGCGACGGCATGGCGATGCTGGCAAAGATTGTCTCGCCGAGGCAAAGCCCCTGGTCCAGCTAACGTAACGAAGCTGGTCGGCTGGTGACGCCGAAGTCTCCGGAGTAGGTTGATGAAGAGATGGCGAAGCCCCCGGTCTAGCCGAGGTGACGGAGCAGGTCGGTAAGGAGACGTTGCAGTTGCCATGTCAGCTGAGGTGTTGAAGCAGTTTGGCGTGATGGACATCGGCTTGAAGAAGCAACAGTGCGGCCATGCCGACGCAGGTCGTAACTTGTGACGCGGTCAATGCCGGCTTGATGAAGTGGCCATGCGGCGATGCCGGTGTGCCCGCTCCGTATAATTCGTGGGGCGACAATGTTGGTGATGATTTACCCTTCACGATGCCGATCTGTTGTTCGGCTTGCCGAGATAATGATCCGAAGAAGTTGAGTTCGGCTCGATGAAGCGACGACCCGTCTGGCGCAGGTCGGCAGCCGTGCAGCAACGTTGTCAGGCTGGTTTGACACCGGCGCAACGGTGAAAGTTACCTCCGAAAAGGAGCAAAATTTGTGAGCATGTGTTCGAAAACAAAACACAATACCCTAGAAAGAGATTCCTCCAAAAAGGTTGTCCAATATCCCGTTCATGAAGAAAGATGAACTCGGGTCGGATTCGTATTCGCATAGAAAACAGATCAGAAAATCAATGCGCTCATCGGAGGTTTCCCGTAGTTTGAACGGTCGGATCGAGCTGAAATTTTGAGGGTCGGTGAGGACCGGCAGGGTGGGGGAGATGATGACGGGGCGGCGGGGTCGAGGCTGTGGCGAGGTGGCGCCGGCGAGGTGCGGCAGGCGCCAGAGAGGGGCCGGTGGGTCATCGAGGCCTGGCGGCGGCGGGGTCGGGATCGGGGCGCCTCTGCCCCGATCCGATCCAGGGGGGAAAGGGGATCGAGTGGGGGGAGAGTGGGGTTGACCGGTGGGCTAGGGTTGGGGGTGAGGGGGTTATGGGGAAAGGCTGGGCCGGCCTGGGGGTCCAGCTGGGCCACGGCCCAGTTGGGGGGGGGGGGGTCCTTTTCTTTTACTTTGTTTTCTTTTCTTATTCATTTCTTTTATTTATTCTCAAGTCTCTGTTTTGTAAATAGTTAGGCCCCAAACCGAATTTTGTAAAACATGGCACTTGTTCCATTAAATGCTAGGCATCCTCTACCACTGTCAAAAATTAGTTTGGAGTCAATTTGAGTTCACACAATTTTTATAATAATTAAAATGCATTAATCCTTACTGTTTTGATAATGTTTGAGCCACCTAATTATTTTATTAATTGTTGGTTTCAATTTTAGAATAGTCTCTGCAATATCTGTTATTTATCGAACATTTTAGTTTCTATGTTGCACAACTTTTATATTTCACTTTCATTTAAATTTGAATTTTGACTTAGGAGTTGAAATGCAATATAATGCTAATGATGGTCATGCACTGTTAAACATGATGACATGGCATAATCAAATGGGTGATTACTGTAGTTAACCACCGGGGGTGTTACAAATCTCCTCCACTAACAAGAATTCTCGTCCCGAGAATTAAGAGGTAGAAGGAAAAAGTTCGGGGTATTCCGCACGAAGATTATCCTCGCGTTCCCAAGTGGCTTCATCTTCAGTATGATTTGACCACTGTACTTTGAGGAACTTGGTAACCTTCTGATGGGTCCGACGTTCAGCTTCATCGAGAATGCGGATCGGATGCTCCTTATAAGATAGGTCATCTTGCAATTCGAGCACCTCGTGATCCACAGCTCGGTGCGGAGATTCCTTGAAGCATTGACGAAGTTGCGACGCATGGAAGACGTCGTGGATATGAGAGAATTGCGGTGGCAACTCCAATTTATATGCCACCTGACCATGTCTAGCAATTATGCGGAAAGGACCAATGTAGCGTGGAGCTAGCTTGCCCTTGATTCCAAAACGGTGAGTGCCCTTCATAGGAGTGACATGCAGATAAGCTTGTTCACCAGGTTGATAAGTCAAACCCCATCGTTTGCGATCATAGTTGCTCTTCTGGCGGTCCTGAGCCGCCTTGAGGTTTTCACGGACAATACGGACTTGTTCTTCGGCGTGTTGAATAATATCCGGACCCACGAGCGGTCGTTCCCCAGTTTCTGACCAATTCAGAGGGGTTCGACACTTACGTCCATAGAGTACTTCGAAGGGGGCCATTTTCAAGCTGGCTTGATAGCTGTTGTTGTAAGAGAATTCGGCATATGGAAGAGATTCTTCCCACTTCTTGCCGAATGAAATAACACAAGCTCGAAGCATGTCTTCAAGCACTTGGTTGACTCGTTCGACTTGGCCTTGGGATTGGGGGTGATAAGCGGAACTCCAGGTAATATGAGTTCCCATAGCTGTTTGGAAACTTTCCCAAAATTTTGAGGTGAAAAGACAGCCACGGTCCGAACTGATCTCCTTCGGAATACCGTGGAGTGATACAATTCTGGAGATATACAATTCTGCTAACTGACTAGCAGTGATAGTCTCTTTGACGGGCAGGAAGTGTGCAACTTTAGAGAGTTGGTCGACGACGACAAGAATAGCATCGTGACCCTTCTGTGACCTGGGAAGTCCTGTAACGAAATCCATCTGAACCTTATCCCATTTCCATAGAGGAATAGGAAGTGGTTGCAGAATTCCAGCAGGCTTCTGATGTTCTGCTTTAACACGACGGCAAACATCACATTCAGCAACATATCGAGCAATGTCCTGCTTCATTTTAGACCACCAGTACCTTTGACGGAGATCACGATACATCTTGGTGCTACCCGGATGAATAGACAGCGGGGTATCATGTGCCTCCTTCATGACCTTGTCGGTCATAAGCTCGAGGCGAGGTACGACAATGCGGTTTCTGAAATACAAGGTTCCATCTTCAGACAGCGAGAAATCCCTGTACTTTACAAGGTGAAGGTCTTTCTTCATGAGATCAATTTCAGCATCTTTAGCTTGCGCATTCTTAACAGCTTTCTCAAGATCTGGTTGTATCACAAGGTTATTTAGAGAGCCCTGTGGAACAATACGCAGATTCAGCTTGCGCATTTCTTCATAAAGACGAGGTTGAGCTCGCCTAACCATGAGGTTGTCGCAATAGGACTTGCGGCTTAAGGCATCAGCCATCACGTTAGCCTTGCCAGGGGTATAGGATATACCCAAATCATAGTCTGCAATGGCCTCCATCCATCTTTGCTGACGGAGGTTTAGAGATGGCTGAGTGAACAAGTACTTCAGACTTTTATGATCCGTGTAGATCTCGCAACGATTACCGAGAAGGTAATGTCGCCACAACTGCAATGCATAGATCATAGCAGCTAGTTCTAGATCATGTACCGGATAATTCTCTTCATGTGGGTGCAACTGACGAGAGCCATAAGCAATCACTTTACGCTCTTGCATTAGGACACAGCCTAATCCTTCACGGGATGCGTCACAATAAATCACAAAGTCTTTGCGGGTGTCTGGAGGAGATAGTACTGGGGCAGATGTCAGCTTGTCTTTGAGTGTCTGGAAACTTTCCTGACATTTTTCTGTCCATTCAAATTTAACGCCCTTGTGAAGAAGATCAGTCAAAGGCTTAGCAATCTTAGAAAAGTTCTCGACAAATCGACGGCAATAGCTTGCAAGGCCAAGAAAACTTCTCACTTGCTTGACGTTCTTTGGAGGAGTCCAGTCCAGAATAGCTTGAACTCGTTCTGGGTTAACGGCAATTCGTGGGCAGGTAGTCAAAGAGGTTGACGATGATATCATCGACCACTAGAGGCAAGGATGGAATTGATGTTCATGAATTCATTTAACATCTCGAAAGAAGTCAAAATGTTACCGCTGAACACGACACATTTTGCCGAGAGATTCCAAAAGTGTCAAATGACAGTGTGAGAAGCATAAGATACTCGTAAAGGAAAGGTTAAACAAACCAATGGAAAGGAAAATGATGATTATCAGACTAATCATTCCAAGGAAAGGATCAGTTGCGAATATCCAGCTCTCCGGGAGAATATGATTACGAGATCTTAATGTTGGAGTTAGTAAAAAATTTAACCCGAATAGAAGAGAGATCAGAGTCCCAGAGTAAAGGTCGAGAAGTAAAAGATCCTAATACCACCCAATTGGCGACGTGGGCCCGTAAGCCACACAGCCAAGTTAGTAAAACAGTTTTTAGGCCACTAGACTCAACTTCGGCCAAGGAGTTGGAAAGGGGGATTCCTACAGGCAGTCGGCTCTGATACCAACTTGTGACGCCCCCGGCCCAATCGTGCACTAATCATACACGCAAATGCACATGATCAAGCCTAAGGACTCACGGGAAGATATCACAACACAACTCTAAAACATAAATAAAGTCATACAAGCTTTATATTACAAGCCAGGGGCCACGAGGGCTCGAATACATAAGCTTGCAAACAAGCGTCAGCGGAAGCATCAGATATCTGAGTACAGATATGAAACAGAAACAGAAAGGCCTTTAGAAAGGTGGGGCAAAATAAAACACTACGATCGAAAGGCGTAGGCCTCCTGCCTGGGACCCTCCGATCCTACTTCTGGTCGTCAGTCAACTCGTAGTAGTATCCATCCTCAGGGTAGTAGTGGTAGTCGATTGACGGGGCATCTGTCTCAGGGGCTCCGTCATCTTGGTCACGACAAACTGATATGGGGAGAAAAGGTAAACAAAGCAACCGTGAGTACTCAGAAGTACTCAGCAAGCAAGGATCTACACTACATATGCAACATTTTCAAAGAGAGGCTGTATATGTGGACTGGGCTGCAGAAATGCAAGAATAGAGAGAAGGCCTAGTCCTATCGAAGACTAGCATCTTTAGCGGTCTTGCAACAATAGAAGAGAGTAGAACATTACAATATAATGTAGCAGTATCATTAAGTCTCAACCTCACCCAGAGATCCTTTCTCGACTCCCTGCGAGAAAGCAATCCCAGAGCCATACAGTCATCAACCTCGTCCTGAGATCCCTTCTCGACTCCCTGCGAGAAGCAATCCCAGAGCCTCATATCCAAGTATCCAGTTCTAAAATTGTATCAATCAGGATACAACTCCGAGTGTCCTTTACCGTAGGACAGGCTATCGATAGAAGTTTTCTTCCCTGCAGGGGTGCACCAACTTACCCAACACGCTCGATTAACTTCGGTCGGACACACTTTCCTGGGTCATGCCCGGCCTCGGCCAAACGACACATCGCAACCCTACCTACAGCTCAGCAGAGAGGTCCCCGCCGGTCTACATCCTAAGCGCAAGGGGGTCTTGGCCATCGCCCCTCGCCCTCCGGGTCGTTGCGCACAGGGTGGATACCAACATCGCCTCGGGTGGCCGACACGATCCGACCGTGCCGCCATGCTGAACTGGACGTCTGACAGAGCTTTCGGCTGATGCATACGATGCAGAACGCCCATACTATGCCCACGTGATGGTTAGTGCTATCAGGCCAGAGGCTTGCTCGGATCAAATATCCAAATCGTTAGGACTAGGGCTTGCGGTAACGAGCAGAGACTCACGAAAGATGTGACCCCGTCGCCCCGTCTCGAGGACTTGCTGCAAGGGTTAAGAATGCCCGGCCGCGCCTCGTATTCATCACTCGGGCACCATACAGGCAACCCGTCTTCACATCACACGCGGGTACCCCTCAGGGTCGACCCGCCTTTCCAAGTAACAATAGTACAGTCCAAGTATCCGTGTGTCCATAACATCAGGGGAATCCGAGGTATCACCCTCGTTGGATTCCTACTCGATGTATCCGTCAAGGTGAACTCGGAGGAATCACCCTCGCTGGGTTCACACTTGAGGTGTTGTACGACGGCGTTGTTATCAGAAGCGGTGAAGGAGGAATCACCCTCGATGACCACGACCGAATAGCTACTCTACAGAGTTAACATCAGAAGTGCTACACGAGGTATCACCCTCGGCACTCGATAGTAACGCTGCAGTGTCGTTACAACTAAGGGGGGAGGGGTGATGTGCAGTGCCGGGGCCTGATCTTCAATCCCGTTGATCGGGTCTTCAGATTATCCAGCGGGGCAGTCAGGATAAGTGGGGTCACTGATAGGTCTCTACCCAGCCTATACTAAGCAGTTTAGGATATGCAGGTAATTATCAACAGCAGGCTACAGTAAACAGGCTATGCATCAGAGTAGGTAAAGCAGTAGCAGCAGCAATTCTAATGCAAGCATGGGAAATTAGAATGGGCGATATTGGGATGATCAAAGGGGGGGCTTGCCTGGTTGCTCGGCGGCAAGGGCAAGGTTGTCAATGGTGTCTTCGAGCTCCGGAGCTTCGTCGGTCTCGGGGACGACGTCGGTGTCGGGGTCTAACGAGAGAGAAGAGGGGGAGGAAACAGTATAAATACACAGCAAAACATGAGCAACACAAAGTACGACATGACAATGTGCAGTGCCGGGTGTGTCCTAGCGTATGGTTGCACGTCACTGAGGAAGGAGGAATCCATCCGGGAATGTTTTCCCGGTTCCGGACATTTGTCAGACAGATGACCGGAGAGGGACGGTTGCATGTTCGGATAGTTAGGGACGTGTGACGGACGAACGGACCGCGCATTCGAATTCGTCTCGTCGTTCTGAGCAACTTTCATGTACAAAGTTTTTCCATCGGAGTTACGGATTATTTAATATGATTTTCTAAAGTTTTTATTAATTTTTGGAATTTATTTAATTATTTAAATTAAACATTATCCGAAACAGTGTTTGCTGACGTCATCATGACGTCAGCATGACATCAACAGTCGGTTAAGATTAATTAGGGTCTAATTAAGTTAATCACAGATTAATTAGGCTAAGTTAATTAACATGATTAATTTGGTTCATTAATTACTTAATTAACTAATTAATTAATTTAATTATTATTATTATTTTAAATCTCTTTTTTTTATCAATTTTGTTTTGGGGCGGGCCCCCATTGTCATAGGCACAGGGGGCCTTAACGGGCGCGCGGTTACGGGTCGGAGCCAGGCGCGGGCGCTGGGCAACGGGCGCTAGCCCGCCCGATAGGGAGCTCGCCCAGGCCAGCCGCGGTGCGGGCTGGCGGGGCGCCGGCGGCCAAGGGCGGGGGCCGGACCGGCGAGCGGGAGGCGCAAGGCAGCAGGGGGCTTCGGCGGTGGCCGTGGCCGATGACGGCGAGCGCGGGGCGCTGCCAGGAGGTGGAGGAGGGCGCCGGGCGCGGGCAGGGAAGGGCCGGGACGGAGCGAGGCGTGGTCATGGAGGGGTGGCCGCGGGCGTGGTCCCGAGCGGGGGCGGCGAGCGGGGCGAGGCCGTAGGCGCGGGCACCGGGAGGACGCAGCGGTTGCGACGGCGGGCGGACGGGGGCGACGCAGGCAACAATAGCAGCGGGAGAAGGGGCGAGCGGGGCATGCATGGGCGCAGGCGAACGCGGCAGCAGGCAACAGCGGAGCTGCAGCGGAGCAGAGCAGCGGCCACGAGCAGTGGCGGGCGGCGGGGCGCGTGTCCGACGCGGTGAGCGCGCACAGGCGCGTGGTTACCGGGAGGGACGGGGAGAGAGGAGGGGCGCGTGCTCACGTGCGGTGCCGGGACGACGGGCGGCGAGGGTCGGTGAGGACCGGCGGGGTGGGGGAGATGATGACGAGACGACAGGGTCGAGGCTGTGGCGAGGTGGCGCCGGCGAGGTGCGGCAGGCGCCGGAGAGGGGCCGGTGGGTCATCGAGGCCGGGCGGCAGCGGGGTCAGGATCGGGGCGCCTCTGCCCCGATCCGATCCAGGGGGGAAAGGGGATCTAGTGGGGGGGAGTGGGGTTGACCGGTGGGCTAGGGTTGGGGGTGAGGGGGTTATGGGGGTTATGGGGAAAGGCTGGGCCGGCCTGGGGGTCCAGCTGGGCCACGGCCCAGTTGGGGGGGGGGTCCTTTTTCTTTTACTTTGTTTTTCTTTTTCTTTATTCATTTCTTTTATTTATTCTCAAGTCTCTGTTTTGTAAATAGTTAGGCCCCAAACCGAATTTTGTAAAACATGGCACTTGTTCCATTAAATGCTAGGCATCCTCTACCACTGTCAAAAATTAGTTTGGAGTCAATTTGAGTTCACACAATTTTTATAATAATTAAAATGCATTAATCCTTACTGTTTTGGTAATGTTTGAGCCACCTAATTATTTTATTAATTGTTGGTTTCAATTTTAGAATAGTCTCTGCAATATCTGTTATTTATCGAACATTTTAGTTTCTATGTTGCACAACTTTTATATTTCACTTTCATTTAAATTTGAATTTTGACTTAGGAGTTGAAATGCAATATAATGCTAATGATGGTCATGCACTATTAAACATGATGACATGGCATAATCAAAAGGGTGATTACTGTAGTTAACCACCTGGGGTGTTACAAATAACAGCAAAGCAGATTCAGATTTATAATACTCAATCCAACACAAAGAACCTCAAAGAGTGCCCAAGATTTCTACCGGAGAAACAAAGATGAGAACGTGCATCAACCCCTATGCATAGATTACCCCAATGTCACCTCGGAAATCCACGAGTTGAGTGCCACAAAACATATCAAGTGAATCAATATAATACCCCATTGTCACCACGAGTATTCATATGCAAGACATATATCAAGTGCTCTCAAATCCATAAAAGTATTCAATCCGATAAAACAAAATCTGAAAGGGAAAACTCAATTCATCACAACAAGATAGAGAGGGAGAAACACCATACGATCCAACTATACTAACAAAGCCCCCGATACATCAAGATCGTGCCATCAAGAACACGAGAGAGAGAGATTAAACACATAGCTACTGGTACAAACGTATCTATAATTTATGAAGTAGGCCTGCCGCGGAGGAGACGGCGGGCGGCGAGCATGCCCTGGTGGTTAGGCAGCTGCCAATGGCGCCGGGCGGCCGTACTGCTGCCGGGTCGCAGCGGGTCCGGGCTAGGCCCAGTCAGCCCGTCTTTGGCCTCATGACGCAGAAGGAGGCGGCTATGGCCGCCATGAGCCAGTGTCTCCGTGGGCGCGTGGAGCGGGTTCATGCCTTCGCTCAGGCCGAGATGGAGCAGGCGGGTTGCTGGTGAGTCCTTCCTTCTCTGGTTTTATCTTTGCAGCCGGCTAGTGGGGGCGTGCCAGCGCACCCACTGGGTGTAGCCCCCAAGATTTGGGCCAACTACATTGTAGTTGGGTCGAATCTTCAAATGCTTCGTCTTGTGTTGACTCTCGCTCTTTTGTAGCAACTGGATGCCTTCTGGGTCGATGTTTACAACCAGCTTCTGGACAAGCACCAGCGGCTTACGGCGCGGCTCGCCGCCAGGGAGGAGGCACTCCGCCTCGATGAAGGTATGTTTGGCATGCTCTTAGTGGGGGCTCGCGAGTGCAGCCACTGGGTGTAGCCCCTGAGATTCGGGCCAACTACGTAGTAGTTGGGTCGAATCTTAAAGTGTTCTTGTTCTTTTTTTGTCTTGACTCTGAATCTTTGCTGTGCAGCTTCTACAGCCGAGGCACCGGTCTGGCAAACCTGGCTGATCAGAGTCGGTCAGCAGCGCGACTTGGCTGTTGCCTATGCTGGCCGACTCCGGGTTGAAGTGGGGGAGCTGAAGGCGGAGGCAGCAGAGGCTCAGCGGGCGCTTGTCGAAGCCGGTCGACAACATGAGCAGCTGGCTGGTGACAAGAGCCGGCTCCAGGTCGAGGTGGAATGCCTGATGGCGGAGGTGGTGAAGACGGCGGAGGCCCAACAAGCACTCGCCGAAGCCGGCCAGCAGCGCGATCGGCTGGCCGACGACAAGGGCCAGCTTCAGGCCGAGGTGGAGCGCCTGAAGGCGGAGGTGGCCAAGGCGGCCGAAACCCACCAGGTGGAACTCCTCCGCCTCAAGGAGGAGCACGGGCAGGCGACCGCCACCAAGGACGCCGAGCTGAAGGTGGCCATTGACAAAGGCGCCGAGTTGGAGAAGGCGCTAGAGGCGCGCGACCGTGCCGGCAACCTGGAGCAGCATGGTACATTGCTCGAGGTGCAGCACCTGGACGAGGCCTTCGCCAGTAAGTGCTTCTTTGTTGATTTCGCTAGGTTGTGAAGCCGGCTTTGCTTTTTTGTTGCTAAGTGTTTTGCTTTTCCTCTTGACAGAGCACTTTCCAAAGACACAGAAGATGGCGGAGGAGGCCATTCGTGCCCAACGGTTGCCTCAGGGGAACCCGGATGCCGGGCTTGACCCGAACGTCGCCTGGAGCTTCCCGGAGATCATGCAGGCCACCGAGGTCCATCTGCAGGTCATGGGTGAGCAGATGGCGCGGGTGTCCGCAGCCGGAGCGGCGATGACGATGGCCCTCTGGCCTGGCGCTGTCGCGCCTAACAGCTTTACGCGGCTGGCGTGATGGCTGGAAGTCGGGCCGGAGCGGCTTCACGCGTGGCACGTCTCCGCTGCCCGTGTCGGCGCCGACGTGGCGCTAAGGTTCGTCATGTCCTGGTGCCCGGACCTGGCACTGGACCAGCTGGTGGCCCAACGAGCTGGCGCGGAGCCCCAGCTGCAGGCGGAGGCGGGCCGGATCGCCGCCAGGGCTAGCTACCTGGCCTCGTTCACGTTCCACGATGAGTTCCAGGTGGAGCTAACTGACGATGGCGGGGTGGTGCCGCCCGACGACTTCGGTTTGCTGCTGGACGACCCAGAAGCCAGCTCTGAGGAGACAGGCAGCTACGCGGACGATGAGGCCGGGTTGGACGATACCGGCGCCTCGGTGAACCCGGAGGCCACCGCGGAGGAGCCGGCAGCTGCGCAACCCGGCGTGGGAAATGCCTGAAGCCGCCCTGTTTATCTTTTTGCGCACTTCGGTTAAGTAGCAGGTCCACCCACCCATTGGGGTGTTGTTGGTGAATGTAATGAACTTCTGGCCTTGGGCCCATGTTATCATAATGTAAATATTTTTGCGAATGTTTGCGCTTTTGCTCTTTGTTTTCTAAGCTTTTTCCTTGCTTGATCCTTCCCTGGACCTTCCCCCCCCCCCCCCCCCGCGCGAGTCGGACAACCGGGTTCCGGTCTGTGACAAGGAGTTCGGTCCTTGGAAAGATCATGCAGTACTTAGGCCCTTCGAACGTTGAGCGCGAGTGAAACACCCACTGGGCCGGCTGGCGAGCGGCCGGTCGTTCAGCGATTTAGTAATGTAAATATGCTTGCGAATGTTTGCGCTTTTGCTCTTTGTTTTCTGAGCCTTTTTCCTTGCTTGATCCTTCCTTGGACTTCCCCTCCCCACCGCGAGTCGGACAGCCGAGTTTCGGTCTGTGACAAGGAGTTTGGTCCTTGGAAGGTGCGTGCAGTACTTAGGTCCTTCAAACATTGAGTGCGAGCGAAACACCCACTGGGCCGGCTGGCGGCAGCAGGTGAAGCCGGCTGGCGAGCAGCCGGTCGTGCAGCGACTTAGCGCGGTGAGACCAGGTTGACCGATCCGGCAATCCCAACTTCGTGTTTCGCGGCGTGCAAGTGCTTTGGCCCATTGTTCTTGCCGGCCAACAGCCGAAGCCGGACTGTGGCGTAGGGCGAAGTGACGGGCCTTGGCAACCCGGACACGCCGGGATGTGCTAAGGAGAAATGGCGGGTTGCGGATAAGCCGGCCAGCCCCCGGGTTGGTCGTGCCAACCCAGTGGTGGAGGTTTTAAGAAAATTCACAAGGATGTGTGAAGCATAACAACTTGGCATAAAAAGGTAGCCCCCGAGTGTCGTTCGGGGGTTCCATTATCTTTTACAGAATTACAAAAGGCAGTGATACATACGTGCATACAGCTAACTATAAAATGGGTGGAGGAGCTCTGCATTCCAGGGCAGGCTTGTCTCTTCGCCGGTGGTGTCTCCCTTGCACTTGTTCGTCTTGCGGGCATCGATGAGGTAGTAGATGTTGTAGTCACACTGGGCTTTGCTGACGATGAAGGGGCCTTCCCATGGGGAGGCCAACTTGTGATGGCCGGCTTGCTGCTGGACAAGTCGGAGGACAAGGTCTCCCTCACGGAACGCGAGGGGCTTGATCTTCTTGCTGTGGTAATGCCTCGGCCTTGCTGATAGATGGCGGATCGGCTAAGGGCCAAAAGGCTTGCTTCTTCGAGTAGGTTGAAACCGTCTTCACAGGCTTCCTTGGCTTGGGCTTCTGTGTACATCACGACTCGCGGTGCGTCGAACTCGATGTTGGTCGGGATGACGGCTTCTGCTCCGTAGATGAGGAAGAATGGGGTGAACCCGGTTGACCGGTTTGGCGTTGTGCGGAGACTCCAGAGGACGACCGGCAGCTCGTCAAGCCAGCAGCCGGGTGAACGAATGAGGGGCTCGACGAGTCGTGGCTTGATGCCGGATAAGATGAGGCCGTTGGCCCGCTCGACCTGGCCATTGGACTGAGGATGAGCTACAGAGGCCAGGTCAAGCCGCATGCCGGAGACGGAGCAGTATTGCGCCAGGGCGCCCTTGGCGAAGTTGGTGCCATTGTCCGTGATGATGCTGTGCGGGATGCCGTAGTGCACCGCGATGTCTTTGATGAACCGGATGGTTGTTGGCCCCTCTAGTTTCTTGATCGGCCGCGCCTCGATCCACTTGGTAAACTTGTCCACCGTCACCAGCAAGTGCGTCATGCCGCCCCGAGCGGTCTTGAAGGGTCCCACCATGTTGAGCCCCCAGACCGCGAAGCGCCAGGTGATCGGGATGGTCTGCAGGGCTGAAGCCGGCTGGTGGCTGCGCTTGCCAAAGCGTTGGCATGCCTCGCACTTGAGGACGAGCGACTCGGCATCTTTGAGGGTCGTGGGCCAGTAGAAACCATGGCGAAAGGCCTTGCCCACCAGGGACCTGGAGGCGGCGTGGTGCCCGCACTCGCCCTGATGTATGTCGAGGAGGATCTCTATGCCCTTGTCCTACTCGACACAGCGCTGGAACACGCCCATCGCGCTGCGGATGACGAGCTCGTTGTTGATGATGCTGTAGGCGGATGCCCGGCGTTGCACTTGCCGAGCCTCGGTCTCGTCCATGGGGAGGACTCCGTTTTCCAAGAACGCCAAGAAGGGCTGGGCCCATGACGGAGCCGTCACCACGGTGAAGACGGCCACCAGGACGGGTTCCGGGGCGGCAGCCCCCGAGTCGGAGGCGGCAGCCCCAGGGTTGGGAACAACGGCGGCCGGGTTGAGCACAGCAGCCCCCGGGCCGGGATCAGCGGTTCCCGAGATTGGGTCAGGGATAACGGCGGCCGGATTGAGCGTGGCTGCCCCCGGGCCGGGATCAGTAGTCCTCGGGCCGGGTTCCGCAGTCCCCGGGACCGGGTCGGAGATGGTAGCCCCCGAGCTTGGACCTGCAGCCCCCGGGTGCAGGTTGGGGAGGGGCGCTGGAGGGTCGTCCGGGATGAAGATGGACTCGGAATCCGAAGACGGCTTGACGGACGACTTGCGCAAGTGCTCGAGGGAGATGCCGGATGGTATGGCCCGCCGGGATGAGCCAATCTTGGCTAGCGTGTTGGCGGCTTTGTTTTCTGTGTGCGGGACATGGAGGAACTAGCAGCCGTCGAAGGTGCCAGAGAGTTGCTGGACCAGGAAACGGTAGCTGGCTATGTTGGCTTCCCGGGCATCCCATTCGCTGGAACACTGCTGCACCACCAGGTCCGAGTCGCCATAGCACAGGATGCGCTGGATGCCGAGTTCCTTGGCAAGCCGGAGGCCATGCACAAGGGCTTCGTACTTGGTGACGTTGTTGGAGGCGGTGAAGTGGATCTAGAGCGCGTACCGAAGTCGGTCGCCCTTTGGGGAAGACAGCACGATGCCGGCTCCCAAGCCGGAGAACATCTTGGAGCCGTTGAAGTGCATGCACCAATGCATTGAATCCGGCGGCAGCAGCAGGTACTGGGTCTCTGTCCAGTCGACGAGGAAGTCGGCCAGGGCTTGGGACTTGATCGTGGTGCGGGGCTCGTAGAGGATGGTGTGGCTGGCCAGCTCGATGGCCCACTTGGCAACTCGGCCAGATGCATCCCGGCAGCCCATGATCTCGCCAATGGGGGCCGTGCTGACCACGGTGATGACATGCTCCTGGAAGTACTGCTTCAGCTTGTTGGCGGCAAAGTACACGCCGTAACACATCTTCTGGTAGTGCGGGTAGTTCTGCTTGGAGGTGGATAGCACCTCGCTTAGGTAGTAGACCGGGCGCTAGACAGACTGGATCTTGCCCTTCTCTGGTCACTTGACCACCAGCACCGTGCTGACCGACTGCGAGGTGGCGGCAATGTATAGCAACAGCGGCTCCTTGTCGGCCGGCGCGGCCAGGATGGGTGCGGTGGAGAGCATGCGCTTGAGATCCCGGAATGCTCCGTCTGCCTGGTCGTTCCACTCGAACGGCGATGCCTTCTTCATCAGCTGATACAGGGGCAAGGCCCTCTTGCCCAGCCGGCTGAGAAACCGGCTGACCGAGGCTAAGCAGCCGGTGAACTTCTGGACATCTCGCAGCCGGGTTGGCTTGCGCATGCGCTCGATGGCCTTGATCTTCTCCGGGTTTGCCTCAATGCCGCGCTCCGAGATGAGGAAACCGAGCAGCTTCCCGGCTAGGACGCCGAAAATGCACTTCTCCGGGTTGAGCTTGATCTGGTACTCGCGCAGATTGGCAAAGGTCTCCTTCAGGTCGTCAAGGAGCGTGAGGTGCTGCTTGGTCTTCACCACGATGTCGTCCACGTAGACGTGGATGTTGCGGCCGAGTTGCGTCAGCAGGCATTTCTGCATGCAACGCTGGAAGGTGGCGCCGGCATTCTTCAAGCCGAACGACATGGTGATGTAGTAGTACGCCCAAAGGGTGTGATGAAGGACGTCTTCAGGGCATCGGCCGGGTCCAGCTTGATCTGATGATAGCCAGAGTAAGCAACTAGGAAGGACAGGAGCTCGCAGCCGGCGGTGGAGTCGATGACTTGATCAATCCGCGGGAGGGCGAAAGGATCATTGGGGCAAGCCTTGTTCAGGCTGGTATAGACTATGCACATGCGCCAGGTGTTGTTCTTCTTCAGGACGAGGACCGGGTTGGCCAGCCACTCGGGGTGAAACACTTCCATGATGAAGCCAGCCGCGAGTAGCTTCGCGACCTCTTCATCGATGTTTCTTCTCTTCTCTTCTGAAAAGCGACGTAGGGGTTGACGGACAGGCTTGGCGTCCTTGCGGACGTGTAGTTTGTGCTCGGCGTACTTCCTCGGAATTCCCGGCATGTCCTTTGGGGTCCATGCAAAGATATCCCAATTCTCACGGAGGAAGCCGACGAGCTCGCCTTCCTATTTGCCGTCGAGGTGAGTGCCCACGACGACGTACTTGCTGTAGCTGGGGTCTTCCGGGTTCAGCTTAACCCTCTTGGTCTCCTTGGATGGCTGGAAAGAGGCCTCGCCGGCCAGCTCCTTGGCCAAAGCCGGCATGGCCGGCGTCTTGTTGGCCAGTGCGACGATCCGGTCGAGTTGGCGCCACTCCTCGCCTATGACCAGCGACTCGGCCAACTTAGAGCCGGCTTGAGCACACTCCAGGGACTTGCGGTAGTCGTTGATGACGGTGATGAGGCCCTTAGGACCCGGCAGCTTCATCTTCAGGTAGGCGTAGTGGGGGACCGCCATGAACTTGGTGAGCGCGGGCCGGCCTAGCAGCGCGTGGTACGCGCTGGACAAGTCGACCACCTCGAACCAGATTGGTTCGGGCCGGAAATGGTCGCTCGTGCCGAACAGGACGTCAAGCCAGATCCGGCCGATGGGGGAGCAGGAGAGACCCGGCACGATGCCGTGGAACATCATCCGGGATGGCTCCAGGTCCTTGGCCTCGAGGCCGAGCTTGGTCATGGTGTCGCGGTAGAGGATGTTGATGCTGCTGCCGCCATTGATGAGGACCCGCGAAAATTTGCAAGTGCGTCTGGTGGCGACGATAGTGGTGTCGAGGACGAGGGTGTAGCCACCCGGGTTTGGCAGGACGGCCAGGTGGTCTTCCCAAGTCCAGTTGACCGGGCGTTCCGACCAGTGCATGTACTCCGGCAC
Organism: Thinopyrum elongatum; assembly: GCA_011799875.1. Classification (NCBI taxonomy): domain Eukaryota; kingdom Viridiplantae; phylum Streptophyta; class Magnoliopsida; order Poales; family Poaceae; genus Thinopyrum; species Thinopyrum elongatum. The sequence goes on along the minus strand of CM022303.1, from coordinate 601,716,234 downwards.
GGCCGGAATGACGGTGTTCACCTCCTGCCGGAGCAGGCGCTCGCTACGCTTGTCGTCGCCAAAGCTGGTGAAGACGACGTAGCTCGCGTTCTGGTTGGGGAAGACATCATTATGCATCGCGCCGTTTGCTGGGGGCGGGGGATGAGGAGGCGGAGCCGGCTACCCCGCGCCCGGAGCCGGAGGCGGCGGGATGTCGCCCCTCATGATGTGCTTGGTGATGGCGCACTGCCGGAGCGTGTGCGTTGACGGCCTTGCGCTGATGTGGTGCTTGCAGGGGGCGTCGAGCATCTCCTCGAAGCTCATGGCGGGTTGCCATGCCATCTTGCCGGTTTGCCGGTGCTTGCCGACCGGCTCGGCCGCGGGCGCCTGCTCAGCGGTCGCGACGAGGCGGTTGTCGTAGTGCTGGGCCTGCTGATCGGCCTTGCGCTTGTTGTTCTGCTGGCGGCTGCTCTCGCCAGCCGGCTTGGGGGGTGTTGCCGGCATCGTCTTGCCGGCTTCATCCAGTACCACCTGGATCTTCATGGCGGAGTCGGCATTGGCGTACTTGTCCGCGATGACCATGAGCGCGGCCATGGTGGTCGGCTCGAAGCGCATCAGCTTGTGCTTGAGAAGGGTGCCATCCCGGCAGCCGCTCATGAAGTACTGAATGGCTTGGACCTCGTGGACGCCCTCGCAGCTATTCCGGAGCTCGGTCCAGCGCGCGAGGTACTCACGGCCGGTTTCGGCTGGCCCTTGCACACACATGGTGAGCTGGCTGGGTCGGCCGGGACGCTTATAGGTGCCGGTGAAGTTGCGGATGAATGCCTACTCGAAGTCGACCCACGCGTTGATGCTGCCAGCCGGCAGGCTGTTCAACCATGTGCAGGCCGAGCCCAGGAGCATGAGCAGGGTGTAGCGCATGGCAAGGCGGCGGTTGCCGCCTGCGATGCCGATGGCGGTGGTGTAGTCGATGAGCCAGTCCTCCGGCTTGACGGTGCCGTTGTACTTGGGGGTGTCGCGGGGCAGCGTGAACCCTTTGTGGAATGGCTCATCCCGGATGCGTGGGCCGAAACAAGCTGGCCCGACAACGTTGTCTTCCTCCAGCTCGAAGGAGAGGGCAAGCTAGTCGAGGTGGTGGCGAGCGTCAATGTCATTCATGGCGCGCGGGCCCAGCCGGCTTGTGACGGGACCGCAAGGCGCCGGGTTGGCTGAGGCCGGGTTGCCACGGCGGCTGGATGGCGAAGGAGTGCCTTGCTGGCGCTGGCCTCCGGTGGCCGGCTCGTTGCCCAGGCCGTCTCCAGCCGTCACGGCACGAGTGCGCCGGGTTCACGTCTGGCCGGATTGGGCATCGTTCGGGCATGGGGAGGACGCCGTGTTCTGCCGTTCAGGATCCCCGGTGCGGCGCGAGTCGGACGCAGCGGGATGGTCGAGGCGGTCTTGATGCGCGTTCGCAGCACCGAGAAGCTCGTTCAGGCACTGTAGGCGCTCCTGCAGCTCTTCGCTCTGTAGCTGCTCCAGGGCCACAGCGGCTGCTTGCGCGGCACACATGTTCTTGTATGGGGTGTCTTAGACGGTTGGGACCGCGCCGAGGGCACGGCCGATGGCGCCGCCACGGGCCTGCACCTCGGCAACCCGACTGGGCTCGGCAGCGGTCAGAGTGAAGCCATACGTAGCGGTGCGCTCCCATTGGGCGGATTCCAGCCGGCGCTGCGTAACAGCGAGCGTCTCGGCCGTGTTCAGCAGGCGCTTGCGCTCCTCTTCGAGCTGGGCCCGGGCCTCCGCGGCATTGATGTCGGTCGAGATGGGGACGCGGAGGTTCTGCATCGTGGCACGTAGTGGGTTTGGCGCGTTGGCGCGATCCACTGCGGCCCTGGCCTCGGCGGCCTTCCTCGCGGCGCTGGACGAAGAAGAGCCGGAGTAGGTGGCGAATAGCTCCACCCGGACACAGAGATCCGCCGCCTCGGCGGAGATGTCATCGCCGAGGAGGACGGGCGAGTCAGAGACGTCGAGCACCCCGCTGGACTACTCATCGGCCGCGGGCGCATCGGAGATGCGCAGCGCGGCGAAGGAGGCGGTGAAGGCGTCGATGATGTCGGCCGCCAGCGCGACGGGCTCGGGGGATGCGCAACGCGCGATGCGCTCACCAGAATCGGTGAAGGGCCCGTCTGGAACGTGTCTCCGGCCGGGACCTCGAGCTACCCCATGGTGGGCGCCAACTGCCACGGTGTGCGCCAACTGTCGTGGTGGGCGCACGACAGATGCCAAAGGATGGATAAAGAGAGGGACAGGCTCGAGGGCACCGGTGGGCTCCAGAGGCGAGGTCAGCATGAGCGAGCATGGGACGCAGGACATGCCCAGGTTCGGGGCTCTCCGGAGGTATAACAGCCCTAGTCCTACCGAGAGTGGTTTATATGTATCAGTACAGAGTTGCTCCTAGAGCTGTTTGGGGGAGGAAGGAAAGTAGGCCAAGGCTTAGGCTGCTCCTTCTCCTTGTGTGTGTGTGCGTTCTACTGGTGGATTATCTCATGTGTTCGCTTCGCCCCCGTACATTGAGGGCTCCTGGGGGGTTTTATAGGTCAACCCCCCAGGGGTTACAGTGGTAAAGTTACATGGCCGCGGGGCCGGAATGTCAGCGTCTGGGGAGCCGGTGCTGGCACCCGCCGGGTACCAAGATTCATCGGGTTCTCCGGGGCGGGCCCCATGCGCCAGAGGGCACTGTTCCCCGTCTAGTCATGCGTCACGGAGTGGTTGGGCCATCTCGGCTTCAGTGGCGCGTCGCCTAGTCGCCATCGGCCTGCGTCAGCAGGACGAGGGGCGCACTGTTGCCATGCCGGCCCTGGTCAGCGGGGTAGGTGGGGCACTGTTGCCACGCTCCTGCCGGTCAGAGGGGTTAGTGGGCCACTGTAGCCATACTCATCTCCCTTATGGGGACTTGATCCGTCGTACGCCTTCGATGGGACGGGAACTGACCCGAGGCCGGGTTGAGGAAGTCTTGGTTTGGCGGGGTCGGCCGGCATGCGCCAGCGGGCCCGGCCGCGTTGCGGTCTTGTCCGGGTTGCGGGGCTTGGCCGGGTCAAGGAACCCGGCCAAGCGCAAGCCGGATTGAGGGGCGAAGCCGGCCCCGATGTTTTTGAAAAGGATCCGGGTTCCGTTACCTGCCCGGGGTCCATCGCCTCGACACCAACTGGACATAAAATATGGTCTAATGATTTCTAAGAATGGTGTGGTGCCATTTTGCAACAAATATTTGGTAGGTCCTTCACAAAAAAAATTCTTTGACACTCAAAAAATAGGAAATTTTTGTAAAAAAAACTTATCTTTAATCAATTACGACCAATTTAGATGGTCATAAGGTCTTCAAATTGTTTGCTGCGTTCTGATTGCTCCATGGACATGTCACGCGGATCGTGCATCAACCACCGTCCGATCATCCCGGATCCAACGGCAGCCTTCGCCCCTCACTATCTCACCTACTTAACCCTAACACAGCCCTTCCATCTCCCTCCCTCAGATCTCCTACGCACCCACAGCCGCCGCCCCCAACCAACTCCCTCCCTCAGATCTCGATCCGCCGCCGCCCCCAACCCAAACCCCACCGCCACCGTCGACGACCCTCACCATAGATGAGGTCGAGGCTGACCCAAGATCGAGCCCATGCCCAGACTCACGATGGACGACACGGGGATTCGCAGGCAACCCCACGCCAATCGGGATCTCGATCTGGATCGAGCAGGCGCTCTCCACCAGCGGACTCCACCTCGATCTGGATCGAGCAGGCGCTCTCCACCTCAATCTGGATCGAGCAGACTCGCAATCGAGCAGGCGCTCTCCACCAGCACCAGTAGCACAGATCGAGAAAGCGGTCGAGGCCCGAGCAGCCGCCTCGCTCCCCGCTGCTGACCCTCAACTCCCACATCCACCTCCGCTAGGATGACCCCTCCAGGAGGGCCCTCCTCGCCGACGACCAGATCGGCATCCCCTGGCGCCATCTCGCACCCTTCATCGACTAGCAGCCCCACGCCCGCGGCCGCCTCGCCCTCGCCGACATCGCCACCGTTCCCAGGAGGATTTTCTCCCTCGCCAACCTCCCTCTCCTCGGTGGGGTGCTCTTCTATGAGGTATGTCAATCTTCTCCCTCTCTCTCTGTGTGTGTGTGTTATGGATGGATGGTGAGGGAGGGAGGGCATAAAATTTTGCTATTTTCGTACCAGGTCTGGGACGCCTGCCTAACCGAGGCCGACAGGAGGTTTCTTGCGAGGTTTCTTCTGGCCGGGTCTGATGCAGAGGAAGCAGTGCAGGATTTTCTCATTGGGGAAAATCACTACTTCGGGAATCCCCTTCTAACCTGGCAAGTACTCTACTTACTATTCCAAATGTGAGAGGATAATATTATGCTCGAAAGCTTGCTGAAGTTGAAATGTTTTCCTTTGGTATGCAAATAGCTGCTAAGTAGCATCTCTTATTTAGCCATTGTTTCAGCAATTTTCACTTCTGCAAACATGTGTTCTAGTTTTTAGTTCTTGCATAGGCATGGCTGATAAGATAAAGAATAACAACAGTATAAACGGAGGTGGTTGGGTAGCATGGATTATGCTGGACTGACTAAGCTTGAGTCCAAATTTCCTTCACTGTGAATTCAGTTAGTCATTGTTTGAGCAAATCATTTCTGCATACATGTGTACTGGGTTTCAGTACTATTTACTATGGTTCATGCATAGGCATATAACTGATGAGATAAATAATAAAAACAGTAAAAATGGAGGTGACTGGGTAGCAAAGTGTTCATTATAACAATAGCCCAAGCTCTCGCTCGTTGCTAGGAGGAGATCGAGGATGCCATGGCTGACGCGGCTGGGCATCGCCCTGGACTGCGCCCGCGTGCTAGAGTTCCTCCACGAGCACACCTCCCCCACCGTCATCCACCGGGACTTCAACTGCAGCATCGTCCTCCTCGACCACAACTACCGCGCCCTCGTCTCCGACTTCGGCACCGCCAAGGTCGACCACAACTGCAGCAACTTCCTCCTCGACCACATCCACTGCCGGTGGACATGCAGCAGCCACCGGGACAGCACGTCCTGGTTTCATGGGTCAGTGTACAACTCACCACACTATTCGGCAGCGTACCGTTCCTCATGTTAATCTGATCTCAAGCATGTGAAACGCGTGAAGTTAATTTATGCTCTGAACTCGGTTCGTGATCTCTAGGATGGTTTGTCCTCACTGCATATGCTGCTGTGATTTAATTTGACTTGTTAACAATGGCTATCAAACAATCAAACACAAGCAAATTAAATGCTTAATAGTATTCCGTATAGTGCTTGCTGTGCAGTGTATAGTTTTGAATGGTTCAATTATACAGAGCTCTCCATGCCCAAGATGAGAAATTCTCGCTGTTAATCTGTTTGATGCCATCATTTTGTTACCATCATATTATATGTGCTGCTCAACATTCAACCTGCTTTAATCTGTCTAGTATTCAGTTTGTACCTCATCTAGCACACTACCTAAAATTGCCACTATTGTTTCAATGAAATTAGTACAATTACCTTGTGATTCCTCTGTTTGCTTCATATTATGGTTGCTCTACTGCTAGTGTCTTACTAGCTTGTTCTTGCTCATCGTGTTCCTGCTTGTGGTTGATTTTCCATGTGCCTAAGTATATGAGTAGTACACGTGCAAGCAAACATTTGAACTCAAACCCATCCATCCTCTGTACTATACTGTACTGAAGAAGTAATGTAGATGAATATACATGCAGTTTTATTATGTGAATGCCATGCAAACAACTAACTTGCTCTTGTCCATGTAGATGGAGTAGGAGGATTAGCAGCAGTAGCAAATGAGCCTGATGGTGAAGAAGCACCTGATGACTAGAACTCATTCAAGAGCTCTTTAGTCCTTCCAAAACAAGGTCTTGATGTCCCCCTTACAGAAAAATGTTCATATATGTTCCTGCATGATGTGTGTGTGCATGTTGGATGGTCACATTCTAGTGTACTAGCTAGCTAGTAAGCTTGTTTTGCTACCGGATGATTGAATGTCATCTCAGTTTGTACCTCATCTAGCTCACCACCTAAAATTGCCACTGTTTGGTTAGTGTTTCCCTTCTTGGTTGGCTAAACATATCAGTTTTTTTGATTTGGAGCATTAGACGCTCTCCATCGACGACTGGGATCCCATGCCTAAGCTATTGATTGCCTAATTTTATTCATCGTCTCCACAATATATTCATTTGATTGCCTGCTACATCTCCACTTAAATACTCATAATGCTACTGTCCATATTTTGTTCAATTGGACTGACTATATATCTCTTGTTAAAATTGTGGTCTTGATCTTTTGTTTAAACCTGAGACATCATGCATAACTAGCTCTTCCTTTTCAGTCTAAACCTGAGACCTCTTTTGTTTTATATTCAGATCTATGACTGATGGTCGCACTGCTGTTTTCCTGTGCTTGATAAACCTGAGACCTCTTTCTATTCTTCTTCTCCTTTAGGTCACACTGCTATTTTGCTGTGCTTGATAAACCTGAGACTTCTTTCTATTCTTCAAGGCGGTTTTGTTTAGGCCAGCCATGGAGCAGAAAGAACGGACATTGCTACTTCAGCAAGAGGGAAGGTAATGATCCTGATGATACTCTTATCATTTTGTTAATGGGATTGTGTGTCCAGTCAATGCATGCTCTGGATGCTAGCTAGTCCTACTGGGCAGTATAGCTAATATTTTTCTTACTTGTTCTCGCAGACCCGATGAGGCCATGATGCTTACCTTGCTGGAGCGCATCAACCCCGACCATGGCACCCCATTCACAGTCTTGAGGTAGCCGTGCTGCAATTGCATCAACGCTATCTTCTCTGACTAGATTAGTCTTCGGTCTATCCCATTATTTTCTTTTGTTACTTGGTCGATGGGCCATGATGCCATGACATATATTATTGTGTTGATTCCCTATGTGATGCAGAAGCTATGGTGTTTTGTTTTGAGTCTGTTGTAAATTGTAATTGATAATGATTTGGGTAAAATTAGTGTAGAACATATGTCTGGTTATCTTAAATCGTTCGTGCCATTCTCAATGAACCATCTAAGATTGAATCATTTTCTGCGTTTAACATCTAGAACCATTCTGGGAGTTTTGGTATTCATGCAACAACTGTGCATTCTTGTCTCTTGTGTTGTTTCTGTGAGCTAGTCCTTGTGGTTATTACTGTTACATGTTACATGTAGAGATGCTTCATGATTTAGTCCCTAGCTGCTTTCTATATTTGTTTTTTTTCTAACTCTTTTGGTTTATTATTAGATGCCTTCGTTCAGCCTGTACGAACATATCCAGAAATGGTGTTTCCTCTCATTTAAGGAGCTCCAGCCTGAAAGTGAAGATGTCAGGAGTATATTTGTAGTAGTAGTTGTATGTTGTGATAGTATCACATGTAATGGTGAAATGAATTATGTAAAGATTGTGCTATTAGCCAAAATTGGCATGTGGTATGATAATTTTCATTTGTTTGTTGTTCTGACTGAAATAATTGTGTGGAAATTGAAACCTGGGCTGTCTTTAATTAAAACCTGACAAGTGGGACCTAAGAGTATTTGGCATCTAAAAAGGCCATTTTCCAAATAATACTCACAGGAAAAAAACTAAAAATTAAGGAAATGGACTGTAAAAAGGCCGAGGCCCAATTGAGAAATAGATGCGACCTAAAAAAGAAATGGTCCAAAAGGATCATGGCCCCGGAAATAAAAAGGCTGAAATGTTGGGCCTGGCCTATGTGTCCGACTAAAATTAATAGGAAAAAAAATATAAAAAAGCAGAATTGTTGGGCTTGGCCCATGTAAAACACCAAATTGGACCGGGCTGATTATTATCAATGACCAATTCAATTGGTCGCAATTTTGCCACATCAGCTTGCCACGTTGGATCTGACGTGGCCTGGGCAGACTGCCAGCGATCAAAACAATTGGTCGTTGGACCAATGACCTTTTGTTTTGGTCGTTGCCTTCTACGACCACATCACAGAGAAGGTCGTCAAGTTTCATTAAAGACGGTCAGCTTTTGACCAATTATTTTTGGTCATAAAAAGGTTGCAAATGAAAAACAATGACCATTCAGCGACCAATAGTGATGGTGGCGAGTTGACATATTTCTTGTAGTGATTGTGGTGTTTTTTTATCATGTGGTTGCATGTAGACATGCATTGACCACTTTATTGTTTAGTAAGTAGGCACTTGTACCAAAGAGCTACCTTGTGATTTCAAATGAAGTTTGTGCGAACTATTTTATATAATACTTATGTGAGTTTGTTGTTAGAGTTTGAGACTTCAAATGCATGTTTGTCTATTGTATATCTATTTTTGCTGTAGGGATCCGAGGGAAAAAGTAGCAGAAAATAAGACTGGGAACGGATCCTTACCAAGTTCGACTCTCTGCAAAGTGGCATGCGCTGGCTGCAGCTGGCAGTTGACTGTGGCAGTTTTGCCGAGCGCGGCTCTCCGCAAAGAGCTGACGGAACCATCGGCCGTGAAGTCACTTTATTTTGCCGAGTGTCAGTGTCCTGGCTCTCGGGAAATTCCTATTTGCCTGAGAGGTGTACGCCGGGTGGCCTTTGCTAAGTGCAACTCTCGGCAAAGGTTTTACCGGTGGTTATTGGCCCTTTGCCGAGTGTCCGTGGCACTCGGCGTATAGGTCGATTCTAGTAGTGTTGGTGTAATTCTGAGCCACACAGCAGTTTTAGGTCCTAAATGACCCATATGTCCTAGAGCATGACTCACCTTATTTTGCTCACGCCGCACATGCAGGATTGAATAGCCACTGCCTCCCTCAAGTAGCGTTTCTATTTCTCTCACCAGGGTTGCTGTTGAAGACCTATCTAACTTTGGAAGGGTGCTCCATTCCATTGTTAACTCAATGCCTTCCTTGATCTCCGCTAGCTCCGCCTCTAGTGGGCTTGTGCATGTCCTCACTCCTCAAGTACCTGCACGAAGCGAAGAAGACTGACCCATTGGAGTCTCGAAGGATCATGCCAGCTCCACCGGTGTTGCTCGCCTGAACATTGGCTCCGTCGATATTCAATTTTGCCGAGCCATGCGTTAGTTTCTGCCATGTCTCCGGTGGCCTGGTGCATGCCTCCCGCGTCAACCAAAGCTCCTCCATGCGTGATTGGTGCTACTTCTTGAGCTTGCGTTGGTTTTTCCCTTGAAGAGGAAAGGGTGATGCAGCAAAGTAGAGATAAGTATTTCCCTCAGTTTGAGAACCAAGGTATCAATCCAGTAGGAGGTACGAGCAAGTCTCCAATCTATGCACCTGCACAAACAATCAAACACTTGTACCAAACGCGATTAAGGGGTTATCAATCCCTTCACGGTCACTTGCAAGGATGAGATCTGATAGAGATAGACATAAAAGATTACTATAACATAAAAAAAATAAAAGTAAATAAATTACAGCAAGGTATTTTTGGGTTTTTTGGTTTATAGATATGAAAATATATGATGGAAAATAGACCCGGGGCCATAGGATTCACTAGAGGCTTCTCTCTTGAAAAAAAAACATACGGTGGGTGAACAAATTACTGTCGAGCAATTGATAGAAAAGCGCAAAGTTATGACGATATCCAAGGCAATGATTATGAATATAGGCATCACGTCCATGTCAAGTAGACCAAAACGATTATGCATCTACTACTATTACTCCACACAGCGACCGCTATCCAGCATGAATCAAGAGTATTAAGTTCATAAGAATAGAGTAACGCCTTAAGTAAGATGACATGATGTAGAGGGATAAACTCAAGCAATATGATGAAAACCCCATCTTTTTACCCTTTAAGGCAACAATACAATACGTGCCTCGCTACCCCTTCTGTCACTGGGTGAGGACACCTGCAAGATTGAACCCAAAACTACGCACCTCTCCCATTGCAAGAAGAACCAATCTAGTTGGCCAAACCAAACCGATAATTCGAAGAGAAATACAAAGATATTAAATCATGCATAAAAGAGTTCAGAAAAGACTTAAATAATATTCATAGATAATCTAATCATAAATCCACAATTCATCGGATCTCGACAAACACAGCGCAAAAGAATATTACATTGGATAGAACTCCAAGAACATCGAGGAGAACACTGTATTGAAGATCAAAGAGAGCGAAGAAGCCATCTAGCTACTAGCTATGGACCCGTAGGTCTGTGGTAAACTACTCATGCTTCATCGGAAGGGCAATATGGTTGATGTAGAGGCCCTCCGTGATCGAATCCCCCTCCAGCAGGGTGCCGGAAAAGGCCCCAAGATGGGATCTCACGGGAACAGAGGCTTGCGGCAGCGGAAAAGTATTTTGGTGGACGCTTCTGTTGGTTTGGGAATATTTGGGAATTTATAGGCCAAAAATTAGGGTTGGAGGACTCCCGGGGGGCCCACAAGCCAGGGGGCGCCCCCCTAGGGCGCGCCCTGAGGGCTTGTGGGTCCCTCGGGACTCTTCTGGCCACCTCTCCAAGCTCCGAGGATGTCTTCTGGTCCAAGAAAAATCATCGCGAAAGTTTTATTCCGTTTGGACTCCGTTTGATATTCCTTTTCTGTAAAACTCAAAAACAAGGAAAAACAGAAACTGGCACTGGGCTCTAGGTTAATAGGTTAGTCCCAAAAATAATATAAAATAGCATATTGATGCATATAAAACATCCAAAACAAATAATATAATAGCATGGAACAATAAAAAATTATAGATACGTTGGAGACGTATCAATCATCCCCAAGCTTAATTCCTACTCGTCTTCGAGTAGGTAAATGATAAAGAACATAATTTTTGATGTGGAATGCTACCTAACATATTTATCCATGTAATTTTCTTTATTGTGGCATGAATATTCAGATCCATAAGATTCAAAACAAGAGTTTAATATTGACATAAAAACCATAATACTTCAAGCATACTAATAAATCAATCATGTCTTCTCAAAATAACATGGCCAAAGAAAGTTATCCCTACAAAATCATATAGTCTGGCTATGCTCCATCTTCATCACACAAAGTATTTAATCATGCACAACCCCGATGACAAGCCAAGCAATTGTTTCATACTTTTGATGTTCTCAAACTTTTTCAACTTTCACGCAATACATGAGCGCGAGCCATGGATATAGCACTATATGTGGAATAGAATATGGTGGTTGTGGAGAAGACAAAAAGAAGGAGAAAGTCTCACATCAACTAGGCGTATTAACGGGCTATGGAGATGCCCATCAATAGATATCATTGTGAGTGAGTAGGGATTGCCATGCAACGGATGCACTAGAGCTATAAGTGTATGAAAGCTCAAAAAGAAAAAGTGGGTGTGCATCCAACTCGCTTGCTCACGAAGACCTAGGGCAATGTGAGGAAGCCCATCATTGCAATATACAAGCCAAGTTCTATAATGAAAAATTCCCACTAGTACATGAAAGTGACAAAATAGGAGACTCTCTATCATGAAGATCATGGTGCTACCTTGAAGCACAAGTGTGGAAAAGGGATAGTAACATTGTCCCTTCTCTCTTTTCTCTCATTTTTTCCTTTTTTTTTGTTTGGGCTTCTTTTGGCCTCTTTTATTTTAAAGTCCGGAGACTCATCCCAACTTGTGAGGGAATCATAGCTTCCATCATCCTTTCCTCACATGGGACAATGCTCTATTAATGATGATCATCACACTTTTATTTACTTTCAACTCAACAATTACAACTCGATACTAGAACAAAATATGACTCTATATGAATGCCTCCGGTAGTGTACCGGGATGTGCAATGATCAAGAGTGACATGTATAAAAAATATGAACGGTGGCCTTGCCACAAATACAATGCCAACTACATGATCATGCAAAGCAATATGACAATGACGAAGCATGTCATAATAAAAGGAACGGTGGAAGTTGCATGGTAATATATATTGGAATGGCTATGGAAATGCTATAATAGGTAGGTATGGTGGCTGTTTTGAGGAAGGTATATGGTGGGTTTAATGCACCGACGAGAATTGCGTGGTACTAGAGAGGCTAGCAATGGTGGAAGGGTGAGAGTGCGTATAATCCATGGACTCAACATTATTCATAAAGAACTCACATACTTATTGCAAAAATTTATTAGTTATCAAAGCAAAGTACTACACGCATGCTCCTAGCGGGATAGATTAGTAGGAAAAGACCATCACTCGTCCCCGACCGCCACTCAAAAGGAAGACAATCATAGAATAAATCATGCCGCGACTTCATCACATAACGGTTCACCATACGTGCATGCTACAGGAATCACAAACGTTAACACAAGTATTTATACCAATCCACAATTACTCACTAGCATGTCTCTAATATCACCATCTTTATATCTCAAAATAAATGCAAGGAATCAAACTTCTCATCCATTCAATGCTCTTTATATGAAAGTTTTTATTATATCCCTCTTAGATGCCCATCATATTAGGACTAAATTCATAACCTAAGCAAATTAGCATGCTTTTTAGAGACTCTCAAAATAATATAAGTGAAGCATGAGAGTTCAACAATTTCTACAAAATAAAGCCACCGCCGTGCTCTGAAAAGATATAAGTGAAGCACTAGAGCAAATTGCCTAGCTTAAAAGATATAAGTGAAGCACATAGAGTATTCTAATAAATTCATGATTCATGCGTGTACCTTTCAAAAGTATTGTACAGCAAGTATGATTGTGGCAAACTAAAAAGCAAAGACTCATATCATACAAGACGCTCCAAGAAAAACAAATATCGTGTGGCGAATAAAAATATAGCCTCAAGTAAATTTACCGATGGATTGAAGACGAAAGAGGGGATGCCATCCGGGGCATCCCCAAGCTTTGATGCTTGGTTGTACTTGAATATTACCTTGGGGTGCCTTGGGAATCCTCAACCTTAGGCTCTTGCCACTCCTTATTCCATAGTCCATCAAATCTCTACCCAAAACTTGAAAACTTCACAACACAAAAGTCAACAGAAAACTCATGAGATCCGTTAGTATAAGAAAATAAATCACCACTTTTGGTACTGTTGTGAACTCATTATTTATTTATATTGGTGTAATATCTAATGTATTCCAACTTATCCATGGTTCATACCCCCCCCTGATACTACCCATAGATTCATCAAAATAAGCAAACAACACATAGAAAACAGAATCTGTCAAAAACAGAATAGTCTGTGAAGATCTGAATTATTCTCAAACTTCTGTAAGTCCAAAAATTCTGAAAATTTAGGACAACCTGGGAAATTTGTATTTCAATCTTGTGTAAAAAATTAAGATCAAAATCATGCTCCTTAGAATTTAAACAATTCTGGTACTGGACACAAAAGTTTCTATTTTTCAGCAAGATCAAATCAACTATCATCGTAGACCATCCCAAAGGTCTTACTTGGCTCAAACACTAACTAAAACACCAAAACACAATTACTACAGAGGTAATAATGTGTATTTTTATAAAAACAGAAAATAAAAATATTGGGTTGTCTCCCAACAAGCGCTTTTCTTTAAAGCCTTTTAGCTAGGCGTTGGTAATTTTAATGATGCTCACATGAAAGATAGCAATTGAAACACGAAGAGAGCATCATGTAGCATGTGAAAAACAAGTTTAAGTCTAACATACTTCCTATGCATAGGCATTTTATAATAAAAAAATATATCAATACAAGCAAAAACTATCATAAGCAAGGAAGAAGAAAGAAACAATAGTAATCTCAACATAATTAGCGGTAATTTAGTAACATGAAAATTTCTACAACCATATTTCCCTCGCTCATAATATTTACATGTAGGATCATATTAAAATTCAACAATATAACTATCACATAAAATATTCTCTTCATGATCTACATGCATGCAAAGTTGACACTCTCCCAAAATAGTGGGATTAACATTAACTATAGTCATGACCTCTCTAAACCCACTTTTATAAAAAAAAAATCATAAGATTGATCATACTCCAAAGTAGTGGGATCATTATTACCTAGAGTTGACACTCTTCCAAACCCACTTTCAATATTATCACAAACATATTCATCATGAGGCTTAAATAAATTTTCAAGATCAAAAGAAGCATTATCACCCCAATCATGATCATTGCAATAAGTAGTGGACATGGCAAAATTAGCATCCCCAAGCTTAGGGTTTTGCATATTATTAGCACAATTGACATTAATAGAATTTATAATAATATCATTGCAATCATGCTTTTGATTCAAGGAACTATCAAGTATGGGTGCAATAGCAATAATCTCATGTTTAACATAAGGAACTATAGCAAATTCATCTCCATAAATATTGGCATCATGGCCATAATAATAGCACGCATCATGTTCATCGAGGGATGTTTCAATCAAATCAACGCAACCATAATTATCTATAGATTCATGCATATCATTATTTTTTTCCAAAGCAGCGGACATTCTCTTAATAAATTCTTTAACATAGGAATTATGAGCATAGTATTCATAGCAATATTTAAGTATGTCAATTTTTTTAGATTTGTAGAGAGTAATATCATACTTTTCAATCAAAGAAGTAACTTCATAAGCACCCTTAAAAGCAGCAAGTTCTTCAATTTGTTCGATATCATAATAACTATAAACACCCTTTTCATAAGAAGATAAGATTTCATTATCATTAAACTCACATAGGTAGGGAAGGTGTTTTTTAGGGTTCTTAGAGCAACAAGTAAAATCACAAAGTTCACAAAGATTCCAAGCATAACATAGCAAACAATTTATTTGATTCCATTAGAGTCTCCCTTTTTCAGACAAACGGTGACGCACAAAATGAGCATGCTCATCTAAAGATTTTCCCTCAACTAAGCTAGTTGGGGTTTTAGCACGATCACATATGGATCGAAGATGATCCAAGTAGAAAACTTTAAGTGGACCCATAAACCTTTTTGTTTCTGAATTTCAATAAACACACAATTATACCAAGCAAACGAGCCAAGTAAGACATAAAGGCAAACAAAAAGGCAAACGGGAAGAAGGGTGAATAAAAAGGCAAATATTTTTGTGATTTTCTGAAAACATTTTAGAAGTGGGGGAGAGGAAAACGAGAGGCAAATGGCAAATAATGTAATGCAAGAGATGAGAGTTTATGATGGGTACTTGGTAGGATTGTTGTAGAACCTCCCCGGCAACGGCGCTAGAAATTCTTCCTCCTACTTCTTGAGCTTGCGTTAGTTTTTCCCTTGAAGAGGAAAGGGTGATGCAGCAAAGTAGAGATAAGTATTTCCCTCAGTTTGAGAACCAAGGTATCAATCCAGTAGGAGGTACGAGCAAGTCTCCAATCTATGCACCTGCCCAAACAATCAAACACTTGCACCCAACGCGATAAAGGGGTTGTCAATCCCTTCACGGTCACTTGCAAAGATGAGATCTGATAGAGATAGATATAAAAGATTACTAAAACGTAAACCAAAATAAAAGTAAATAAATTGCAGCAAGGTATTTTTGGGTTTTTTGGTTTATAGATCTGAAAATATATGATGGAAAATAGACCCGAGTGCCATAGGTTTCACTAGAGGCTTCTCTCTTGAAAGAAAACATACGGTGGGTGAACAAATTACTGTCGAGCAATTGATAGAAAAGCGCAAAGTTATGACGATATCCAAGGCAATGATTATGAATATAGGCATCATTTCCGTGTCAAGTAGACCGAAACGATTCTGCATCTACTACTATTACTCCACACATCGACTGCTATCCAGCATGCATCTAGAGTATTAAGTTCACAAGAATGGAGTAACGCCTTAAGTAAGATGACATGATGTAGAGGGATAAACTCAAGCAATATGATGAAAACCCCATCTTTTTACCCTTGATGGCAACAATACAATACGTGCCTCGCTAACCCTTCTGTCACTAGGCGAGGACACCGCAATGAGCCCAAAACTAAGCACCTCTCCCATTGCAAGAAGAGCCAATCTATTTGGCCAAACCAAACCGATAATTCAAAGAGAAATAAAAAGATATTAAATCATGCATAAAAGAGTTCAGAAAAGACTCAAATAATATTCATAGATAATCTTATCATAAATCCACAATTCATCGGATCTCGACAAACACACTGCAAAAGAATATTACATCGGATAGAACTCCAAGAACATCAAGGAGAACATTGTATTGAAGATCAAAGAGAGAGAAGAAGCCATCTAGCTACTAGCTATGGACCCATAGGTCTGTGGTAAACTACTCACGCTTCATTGGAAGGGCAATAAGGTTGATGTAGAGGCCCTCCATGATCGAATCCCCCTCCGACAGGGTGCCGGAAAAGGCACCAAGATGGGATCTCACGGGAACAGAGGCTTGCAGCAGCGGGAAAGTATTTTGGTGGACGCTTCTGTTGGTGGGAATATTTGGGAATTTATAGGCCAAGAATTAAGGTTGGAGGACTCCCGGGGGGGGGGGGTTGGGGGGGGCTTGTGCCCCCCCCTGAGGTGCGCCCTGTGGGATTGGGGGTCCCTCGGGACTCTTCTGGCCCCCTCTCCAAGCTCCGTGGATGTCTTCTGGTCCAAGAAAAATCATCGCGAAAGTTTTATTCCGTTTGGATTCCATTTGATATTCCTTTTCTGTAAAACTCAAAAATAAGGAAAATACAAAAACTGGCACTGGGCTCTAGGTTAATAGGTAAGTCCCCAAAATAATATAAAATAGCATATTAATGCATATAAAACATCCAAAACAGATAATATAATAGCATGGAACAATAAAAAATTATAGATACATTGGAGACGTATCAATTGGCCACAGGATATCACCATCTTGCCCGTCAGAATATTGGCCTTCGTGTGTTGCTTAAATCAGAGGATGGAGTCGATGTAGCTAGATAGAAACCTTCTCGATGCTTCCACTGGTGGCACCGATTTGTCATGGGTAATTTCGTTTCTCACGTGCCAGCACCGCCACATGGTCATGAGCATGGGAAGGCGAGCATGTTCATCACTGGAGTTGATGAGATGTGGCCACCAGTCGTGTCTCGTATTGCGCAGGTTATCCACATTTGGAAAGCACCATTCTTCCGCCATAGACTGCCACAAAGTAGGCGACTTAAAGCACCTGAACAGAGTGTGGAATGTGTCCTCGCATTCCACCCCACAAACAACACAAATATTAGTTTTTTCCAAAGTTTTGTTTTTCTTGTTCACCATTGTTGCCAATAAATTCGAGGCCACTCGCCAAAAAACACACGTACCTTCGGGGGGGGGGGGGGTAGGGCATCCCCACAATGCCTTCCAAACAACATGTGTGCCATCCGGTGCCCTGCTCATGGCTCTTGGTTTTGTGCTATTAAATTCCTGAAGGTCGAAGTAGTAAGCACTCCGCACGGTGAAAATACCACGCGGGTCTGGCGCCCACGCAAGGACGTCATCAAAGCACCGCGACAAGGGTTTTATATTGGTCATGCATTCAATGTCCACCACATTGAAATGATTCTGTAGTAGTTCCATGTTCCACTACCCATTAGCATGTGCCACGAGCGGTAGTAGTCCAATATGACGAAGGCAGGGGCAGCCTTGGGTCGCTCCAGATACACACCCATTCCCCGTCGCCAACCCTTCAGATGAGGCCCTTCTTGAGCAGCTCCAGCCCATGTTGTATGCGTGCCACATCGGGGATGTGTTCACTACTGCAGGATGCTGCTAACGTGACACTACGATCAGAGACCCTTTGACGAAACTGTGTGCGATGCATTAATCGCAAACGGTGATGTAAAAAAACCGTCAAAAAAGATGCAAAATGTTCGCGATGAAGGATACATCAAACACAGTTCAGATTTTAGTTGCTTGTGCGATGCGGGGCATACGGTTGATCCATACAGGCTATTTGTGATGAGACAGAACAATAGAAATGGGCAGCCAGATCAAGGTGTGTGCGATATACAGCATACAGTTCACCCCAATGAACTGTTTGTGATGAGGCGGAACAAAAGAAATGGGCAGACAGATGAAGGTGTGTGCGATTGAGGGCATACACTTCAGACGGATGAACTATTTGCGATTAGGCAACACAAAAGAAACAGTCAGCTAGATCAAGATGTCTGCGATTGACGGCATACACTTCACACGGATGAACTGTTTGCGATTAGCCACAACAAACAGAAACAGTTAGACAGATCAACGTGTGTGCGCTAGACGGGCACACATTCTAATTAAAAGAAGCATGCGCGATGGTAATAACGAGCGCGCATGGTTGATGGAACAAGACGTGTGATGACATCGCCTATTGCGGTGCACCCTATGGTGCAAACGCCACGTACGCGGCCGAGAACGCGTGCCCACGTTAGGCCGTCCGGGAATAGTGCCGCACTTAGAAATTATAGAACCGTCAATAAATTTTGAGCCTGCGTCCTGTCACATTCCAAATTACTACCATGCTATATTTAATTTCAAACCTGTTCACACCGACCAAAACCTAAACGGTTTCCCACTTAGGAGCGTATTAGTACTCGGTTATAAATACTACCTACTCCAAGATGACTACACATTCCTCCTCAAATCCTCATCCACAAAAACAAACAAGTCATTCATTGTCATTCCCTTGCGTCTGCCATGGCCCGCATGAGTTCTAGGTCAAGAGATTACTACCAGGGAGAGGCGAGCATGGAAGTGAAAGCACGAGAGATGTCCCGCCTCGCCGCGAAAGCAGCCGACATGTCCCACCGTGCCGCCGTAGCATCACAGAGGTCCCGCTACGCCGTCGATGCAGCAGAATGGTCCGGCCGGGCAGCGGAAGCAGCAGAGATGTCCCGCCGTGCCGCAAATGCAGCAGAGATGTCCTCCCGCGCCGCAGCAGCCTGGGAAAATGTCTCACGGGCAGGCGAGGAGTCTCACAGGTGCATGCGTGCTATGCTCGATGACCTGATGGGTCGGATCTCCGACTGGATGAAGCTGTAGGACGAGATGAATGCCTCGTTTGAAAATGCTACCAGCGTCATCCGGGGACTAGGGGAGGACAAGGCAAAGCTCCGCACCAAGCACGACCTGCTGAGGGCGAAGATCGCCGGAATGATGAAGCAACACGAGGAGACCACTTCCTTGTTGAAGAGGACCGGCGTCATCGTCAAGAAACTTATGGACGAGAATGCCATGCTCCGCATCGAGCGCCAAAGGCTGGTGGAGGAATCCATGGATGCTCTCAAGCAGCGTCTTGAGGACACGAAAGAGCTCATCGCCGCTCGCCGCCGGAACTAGTCTCCGCGGCCTGCAGCAACACATCAAGAAAGTAGAGATCAGCGAGCCAGATCGTTGTCTGCGTCTTCCTTCTTCTTTTGCCCTTGTGTATTTCGGGCATTGCCCCATGTGGCTTTTTAATTATCTTCCTAAATGTGTAAGACAATTATTATCCACTGTCATTGTCCTTATATTCATCAGTCTTGCTATAAGTCGCAGTCGCTGCTATATAGGTCCGTCGGATCTTACATCAAGATCCGTGCAAAACTTTCTTTTTAGATTTTCTTTTTTCTCTCTTAAATCTCAGTCGAGTGAGAAATAGCCATGCCATTAAACAGGGGCTCGGGCGCCATTAATGGAGATGTTGTGAGAGAGGTGGGCGGCAGATAGAGGTCAACGGGCTCTCCTCCCGATGAGCACGCGCAGGGGTCTGATCGCACGCCTCCCGTACTCAAATAGCTACCCCGCATGGCACCCTAGCCAATAAAAAAAGGGGACGCGTGGCGGCACATAAATGGTAAGTAGAATGCCCACGGTTTCAATAATACTTGTGTTTCCGATTGTAACGTGATAGTACATGTTCCAAAATGACTTTGTTGATTGTTAATGTGTGCGCCTTCGCAAATCGGACAAAAAATTTACCACAGCATGTTGCTGCCATGTCATGACACCATGCCAAGTTTCAAGATTTTCAGGCAAGTTTTGGATTTACGGCAATTTTAAAACCAAGTTTCTCGATGTTTCCGGCCAAGCCAAGACACCCAGATGTTTGAATTCCATTCCCATTCCTTGCATGGGACCTAGAAATTCGCCCAAGTACACATAAATGATTTTTCAACTAACTTTGGCGCACTGGAGCATGTGCTTGTAGTTCAAATTTGAATTATGTGCATTAAATGCCTGGAAATTCAATTAATGTATAAAAAAGGCCAAACGAACACGGAATAATTACAAAATTTAGCATGAAACTCCTATTGGTCTAAGCTGCCTGTGTAAAAAAAATCAAGGCGGGAGAAGGCAGTGTATGTTGTTTCGCACACGGAGGTGACACGTTCCCTCTCGGAACCACGAGCCTTCTTGAGAGAAGCTCCAGTTTGCAAGAAGCTTATACCAAAGCTTGTCCCAATTCGGCCAAAAAAATTACCACAGCATGTTGGTGCCATGTCATGACACCATGCCAAGTTCCATGATTTTCATGCGTGTTTTGGATTTACAGGAATTAAAAAACCAAGTTTCTCAATATTTCCGGCCGAGCCACGATGCCCAGATGTTTGAATTTCATTCCCATTTCTTGCATGGGACCTAGAAATTCACCCAAGGACACACATGTGATTTTTCAACCAACTTTGGTGCACCAGAGCATGTGCTTGTAGTTCAAATTTGAAATATGCACATTAAATGCCCAAAAACTCAATTAATGTATAAAAAGGCCAAACGAACCCGGAATAATTCCAAATTTTAACTCGACACTCATATAGTTTTATGCTGCCTCTGTAAAAATTCAAGGGGGGGAGGCAACGTATATCGTTTCACACACAAAGGTGACAGGTTCCCTCTCGGAACCACGAGTCTTCTTGAGAGAAGCTCCGGTTTGCAGGAAGCTTATACCAAAACTTGTCCCAATTCGGCTAATATTTTTACCACAGCATGTTGGTGCCATGAAATGACACCATGTGAAGTTTCATGAGTTTCAGGTGAGTTTTGAATTTACAGGAATTTAAAAAACCAAGTTTCTCAATGTTACCGGCCGAGCCACAACGCCCAGATGTTTGAGTTTCATTCCCATTTCTTGCATGGGACCTAGAAATTCACCCAAGGACACACATGTGATTTTTCAACCAACCTTGGTGCACTGGAGCATGTGATCATATTTTAAATTTGAATTATTCACATTAAATGCCCAGAAAACTCAATTAATACATAAAAAGGGCCAAACGAACCCAGAATAAATCCAAATTTTAACATGACACTCATATAGTTCTATGTTTGCTCTGTAAAAAAATCAAGAGGGGGGCAGTGTATGTCGTTTCACACACAAAGGTGACATGTCCCCTCTCGAAACCACACGCCTTCTTGAGAGAAGCTCCAATTTGCAAGAAGCTTATACCAAAACTTGTCCCAATTCAGCCTTTTTTTACCACAGTATGTTGGTGCCATGAAATGACACCATGCCAAGTTTCATGATTTTCAGGCGAGTTTGGGATTTACAGGAATTTAAAAACCAAGTTTCTCAATGTTTCCGGCCGAGCCACCACACCCAGATGTTTGAATTTCATTCCCATTCTTGCATGGGACCTATAAATTCACCCAAAGACACACATGTGATTTTTCAACAAACTTTGGTGCACTGCAGCATGTGCTTGTAGTTCAAATTTGAATTCTGCACATTAAATGCCTAGAAACTCAATTAATGCATAAAAATTCTAAACGAACCTGGAATAATTCCAAATTTTAACACGACACTCATATAGTTGCATGTTCATTGTAGATAAATGTTCTAGCAATTCAAACACCATCCTTTCCCTTCATAACACCATTTTGTCTTTCAAAATAGAATGAAAAAATCAGGTATACCACAAATAGTTTACTACCAAGAATCGTGTGGGATGCGATATAAAATATCTTGGCACACCATCTTGTCTGGCTTACGCAGGAAGCTTCGTCGTCTACAGTCCATCGCCCGCGCTTGAACCACACTTGCGCGCCAGTTTCTCGCGGCCCCAAGCGAAATTTTTCTGCCACCACGGAAATATCTATCCCCCCCACCAAAAGCCACATTTCCACTATTCCTCCTTGCTTTCCAAGTTCAAACCTTCACTGCTACTTACTGGCAGCGCCGCCTCCTCGCCGGCGACCCTTCTTCTTGCAGTGCCGCCTCCTCGTCGGCGACCCTTCTTCTTGCAGCACCGCCTCCTCGCCGGCGACCCTTCTTCTTGCTGCATGGCCTCGTCGATATGGTCAGGTAATCGACACCCCACCCACACCATCCTCCTCCCCCGTCCCACATGCCCAGACCGACGGCGCGACACCTTTCACCGAAATCACTGGCCCCGTCCTCCAATTAAGCGTCGCCCACAGCCATTTTGCACGCAGTATAACGTGGAGCTCAGTACCATCTAGCAGCGGAGAAGAAATTGTGGCTGCACGCGCGGACAAGGTTGCTATGGCTACCATGCGTGTCGACCGCCAGATCTTGGAGGAGCACATCGTTTTCGAGGCCACCGTCGACACCGCCACGCGATTGTCTACTTTAAAATACAATTCATGTTGTTTTCTCGAGGCCACCGCCAGTGCCTTCTAGTGATTTGTCCTCTGTAATGTTAATATGAAATCTGATATTCTGAAATGTAATGCTCAGTTCACCGTTTGGACCAACAATTGCTACATTTCATAATACTATTCTCAAGCATTCTTGGTTTCGTTAACTGTCTTATCTTCTAGTATATGTTCTATTCTGCAATGTTGTGCTCAGTTAACTGTTTTGGTTCATTTGGTCTGCTATCCAGTTAACTATTTGGTTCAATTCTGTAATTTGATTTTCATTTGTTGTGGGTACAATTTTGTATTATTATGCATGTGAGAAATAAATCGAATTTGGCTGTACTCAATACATATTCTACTGATAGTATGGCAACTCTCAGTTAACCTGATCAAGATCTTCCTTATATGTGTTGCAGGGAAACAATAGGAGACACTGCGGTTTACCATCGAGGTTTGCTCATGCATGGTCCTTTCGCTAATAGCACATTATTGTGCAGTTGCAGGAATCATTCTAATATTTAGGTTTCTTACAACTTGGTCTTGCACATGTAGGTCCTGCTGTCAGAGGCTTAGACCCATTGTTCGACCCATTTTGCATATGGGGAAATGAGATGTCCGTGAATAACAGTCAAGTCCAGAAACTCAGAAAGATTGTTAGGATAAAGAAACTTGCGATGAATAACAGCAGGATCTTTGTTTGCACAATGAAGAAGACATCAGTCAACTATAGGATGGTACTAACTCTTTTACCTTGATTTTACCCCTTGCACCATTTCAAAATTTATAACATCAATTTATGCATATCTTTGTTTTCAGTACTTTTCAAATCAGTTCACCGATGATTACCTCTCAAACCACCTGCATGGTCAAGAGGCGAGGAAGGTATTCATTCAACACCCACGGTACAATATTGAAGTCTTCCTGAAGAGGACGAAGGTTGGGCGGGCAATTATCCATAGCCACTGGCCTAAAGTTGCAAGGACATTCAACATCACTGAAGGCTCAATATTCGCCTTCCGTAGTTTCCTAGATGAGATTCATCTGTCTATTTACCATGTATGATGTTAGTTTTCCAAAGGTTTTCAATGTTGCATGTGAAACTTGGTGATGTTGTGTAATGGCGTAGCTAGCTATATCCCTCTTTGGTGTAACTGAGTGCTGAAGCTATCTGATGTAATTCGATTATGAAATCTTGGTTGCCGTTATAGTGATATGAAATATCTGGTGTGTTTTATAAGAAATGTCAATTTGATTACTACATGGATTATCAATAATATGCTAATTACCCTGCTTATTGGGGTTTTCTATTGCAGACGGTTACTCAGACAACACCGTTGGCGATGAACTCAAACAACCCACACGATTTCTAGAAAGTAGGCGTGTTGGATCAACTAACAATCACACACGGCTTCCGGCAGACAACTGTTTGCGTTAGGCCACCTTGCACAAACGTTTCCACACAAAAAACTGTGTGTGATATACATACAAACGGAAACGTTTTTCTGGGATTCACTGTGTGGGATGTACATACGAACAGGAACGATTGGGTTTTGATGCCTCGCCCAATCGCACACGATCTCATTTTGCCCCCGCCTATGTGGCCAGAGGGCCTATCCCCGACGGTTTCTGGGTCGTGTGGGAAGGACCCCCCTATCGCACACACTCACTTGGCGACGGTTCAAAACACCATCGCGGAAAGGGGTTAAAAACCGTTTGTATAGCATGTCTCTGTACCAGTGGTTACTTGCAAAAACAGTGTCCTCAAGTTCACCATCAGGGTAGTATCTCGCCTTGAGTACCTGGGTGCATCAAAAGACACCGAGCTTGGCGAGCGAGGAGGGCTTGGTTAAGAATTCGAAAGTTATGAAAACCAAGTCCACCTTGTGCCTTTGGCGGGGTCAATTTAACCCACCCAGCCCGGTGTGTCTTACTCTTTCCTTGTTTAGACCCCCACCAAAAATTCCCGACAAGCCTTGTTAAGTCGTTGCACACTGAATAAGGCAACTTGAAGACCTCATAATGTATGTAGGAATTGCTTGTGCAATGGCTTTTATCATAGTCTCCTTCAGAGCTGAAGACAATGTGTCACCCCAAACTAAAATTCTGCTTGTGATGCTTTTGTACAACATCTGAAGTTGTCTTTATGCATCCTACTGTCCGGTGTTGGGAGGGCAAGTTACTTGCCCTCAAAATCAGCTCTTTGTACCTCCAGAATCTGTTTAACTTCCTGTTGTGTGTGTACTAGACAATTGTCCCCAAACTAAATCGAGCATTTTGGAGGATTAATCAACTATCTTGTAGCTCTCTCATAGATCTTAATGACATTCCTAACCGATTGAGCTTGGACTAAGCAAACCTTGAAAAAGAGAAGGGTGTCATCCGCAAATTGGAGATGTGACACCTCTGTTGACCGCGGACACACCTTAACTGGAATGATAGCATTGGCTTGCACACCTAGTCTCAGCAACGCAGATAGACCATCAGCTACTAACAGGAAAAAGGAAGGACATAGGGGATCACCTTGCCATAATCCAAGCAGGCTCCATTGAATTTAATGGAGTATCTCACCGAGATAACACATGTCATAAGCCACCTTACCCACTTGTGAGAGAAGCCCAACTTTTGCATCGCAGAGAGGGCCCAGACATATCTCATTCTTGTGATGTTGTATTACCCAGAGGTCCTGGAGATATCTCTCTGTAACACGGAACAACAAATCCCAGTCTCGATCCATGCAACCCAACAAACACCTTCGGAGATACCTGTAGAACACCTTTATGATCACCCAGTTACGAAGTGACATTTGATAGCACACAAAGTATTCCTCCGGTATCCGGGAGTGGCATGATCTCATGGTCTAAGGAACAAATACTTGACATTACGAAAGTTGTAGCAAATAACTAAGTGATACGATCTGATGCTAAGCTTACGGCTGGGTCTGTCATCAAATCATTCTCCTAATACCCCGTTATCAAATGACAACTCATGTCTATGGTTAGGAAACCTTAACCATCTTTGATCAACGGGCTAGTCCAGTAGAGCCTTACTAGGGACACAGTGTTGTCTATGTAGTCACACATGTATTTAAGTTTTCGGTCAACACAATTCTAGCATGAATAACAAACATTTATCATGGACTGGAAATATGATAATAACCATTTTATTATTGCCTCTAGGGCATATTTCCAATAGTCTCCCACTTGCACTAGAGTAAATAATCTAGTTTTTACATAGTTATGAATCTAACACTCATGGAGTCCTGGTATTGATCATGTTTTACTTGTGGAAGAGGTTTAGTCAACGGGTCTGCCACATTCAGATCCGTATGTTCTTTGCAAATCTCCATGTCTACAACGCTCTACTTGGAGCTACTCCAGCTAACTACTCCATCATTTAATATATATCCAGATTGAGACTTAGTCATCCGATCAGTGTCAAAGCTAGCATCGACATAACCCTTTACGACGAGCTTATCTTCACCTCCATTAACGAGAAACATTTCCTTTGTCCTCTTTAGGTACTTAAGGATATTTTTGACCGTTGTCCAGTGATCTACTCCGGCATCACTCTAGTACCTACGTGCCAGACATATGGCAAGGCACACATTAGGTCTGGTACACAGCATGGCATATATTATAGAGCCTATGGCCGAAGCAAAGGGGACGGCTTTCATCCTTTCTCTTTCTTCTGCCATGGTCGGGCTATGAGTCCTACTCAACTTCACACCTTGCAACACAGGAAAGAACCCCTTCTTTGACTGGTCCATTTTGAACTTCTTCAAAATTTTATCAAGGTATATGCTCTATGAAAGTCCTACCAGGTGCCTTGATCTATCTCTATAGATCTTAATGCCCAATATGTAAGCAGCTTCACCCAGATCTTCCATTGAACAACTCTTGTTCAAATAACCCTTCATGCTTTCCAAAAAAATTATATCATTTCCAATCAATAATATGTCATCCACATACAGTATTAGAAATGCTACAGAGCTCCCACTCACTTTATTGTAAATACAAGCTTCTCCATGAGTTTGTATAAAACCAAAAGCTTTGATCACCTCTTCAAAGCGTATATTCCAACTCCGAGATGCTTGCACCAGTCCATAGATGGATCGCTGGAGCTTGCATACTCGTTTAACATCCTTAGGATCCACAAAACCTTTATGCTGCATCATATACAATTCTGCCTTACGGAAACCGATTTTAACATCCATCTGCCAGATTTCACAATCGAAAAATGCAGCAATTGCTAGCATAATCCTAATGGACTTCAGCATCGCTATGAGTGAGAAAGTCTCATCGTAGTCAACCGCTTGAACTTGTCGGACACCCTTTGCGACAAGTCAAGCTTTATAGATGGTGACATTACAATCGGCATATGTCTTCTTCTTAAAGATCCATTTATTCTCAATGGCATGTCGTTCATTGGTAAGTGTGCCAAAGTCCATACTTGGTTCTCATACATGATCCTTTCTCGGATTTCATGGTCTCAAGCCATTTGTCAAAATCTGGGCTCATCATTGTTTCTTTATAGTTTGAAGGTATGCTGTTGTCCAACAACATGACTTCCAAGATAGGATTACCGTACCGCTCTGGTGTGGTACGTGCCCTGGACGACCTACGAAGTTTAGTAGTAACTTGATCCAAAGTTCCATGATCATCATCATTAGCTTCCTCTTCGTTAGTGGAGGCATCACTGGGATCTGCTTTCTGTGATGTCCTTGCTACTTCTTGAGCTTGCGTTGGTTTTTCCCTTGAAGAGGAAAGGGTGATACAACAAAGTAGAGATAAGTATTTCCCTCAGTTTGAGAACCAAGGTATCAATCTAGTAAGAGACAACGAACAAGTCACCGAATACCTACACAAACAATCAACAAACTTGCACCCAACGCGATAAAGGGGTTGTCAATCCCTTCACGGTTATTTGCAAAGTGAGATCTGATAGAGATAAATAAAAGGTAGAGTAAATATTTTTGGTATTTTTGGTTTATAGATCGGAAAGTAAAAGATTGCAAAATAGTAGATCGGAAACTCGTAGATTGGAAAGTAGAAGATTGTATGATGGAAAATTGACCCGGGGGCCATAGGTTTCACTAGAGGCTTCTCTCAAGATAGAAAATAATACGGTAGGTGAACAAATTACTGCCAAGCAATTGATAGAAAAGCGCAAAGTTATGACGATATCTAAGGCAATGATCATGAATATAGGCATCACATCCGTGTCAAGTAGACCAAAACGATTCTGCATCTACTACTATTACTCCACACATTGACCGCTATCCAGCATGCATCTAGAGTATTAAGTTCATAAAGAACAGAGTAATGCATTAAGTAAGATGACATGATGTAGAGGAATTACAATATGATGAAAACCCCATATTTTTATCCTCGATGGCAACAATACAATACGTGCCTTGCTGCCCCTACTGTCACTGGGAAAGGACACTGCAAGATTGAACCCAAAGCTAAGCACTTATCCCATTGCAAGAAAAACCAATCTAGTTGGCCAAACCAAACCGATAGTTCGAAGAGAATTACAAAGATATCAAATCATGCATAAAATAATTCAAAGAAGATTCAAATAATATTCATAGATAAGCTGATCATAAATCCACAATTCATCGGATCTCGGCAAACACACCGCAATAAGTATTACATCGAATAGATCTCCAAGAAAATCGAGGAGAACTTGGTATTGAGAATCAAAGAGAGAGAAAAAGCCATCTAGCTACTAGCTATGGACCCATAGGTCTGAAGTAAACTACTCATGCTTCATCGGAAGGGCAATGGTGTTGATGTAGAAGCCCTCTGTGATCGAAACCCCCTCCGGCAGGACGCCGGAAAAGGCCCCTAGATGGGATCTCACGGGTACAGAAGGTTGCGGCGGTGGAAAAGTATTTTCGTGGATGCCTCTGGTGGTTTGGGCATATAAGAGTATATATAGGCGAAACAATTAGGTTAGAGGTGCACGAGGGGCCCACAAGGGTGGGGGGCGCGCCATCCGTCCTTGTGGCCGCCTCGCGGCTCCTCCGACTTCATCTCCAAGTCTCCTGGTTTCCTTTTGGTCCAAGAAAGATCATCGCGAAAGTTTTATTCCGTTTGGACTCCGTTTGGTATTCCTTTTCTGCGAAACTCAAAAACAAGGAAAAAACAGAAACTGGCACTGGGCTCTAGGTTAATAGGTTAGTCCCAAAAATAATATAAAATAGTATATTAATGCATATAAAACATCCAAAACAGATAATATAATAGCATGGAACAATCAAAAATTATAGATACGTTGGAGACGTATCTAGCATCCCCAAGCTTAATTCCTGCTCGTCCTCGAGTAGGTAAATGATAAAAACAGAATTTTTGATGTGGAATGCTACCTAACATATTTATCCATGTAATTTCTTTATTGTGGCATGAATGTTCAGATCTGTATGGTTCAAAACAAAAGTTTAATATTGACATAAAAACAATAATACTTCAAGCATACTAACAAGATAATTATGTCTTCTCAAAATAACATGGCCAAAGAAAGCTTATCCCTACAAAATCATATAGTCTGGCTATGCTCCATCTTCATCACACAAAATATTTAAATCATGCACAACCCCGATGACAAGCCAAGCAAATGTTTCATACTTTTGTTGTTCTCAAACTTTTTCAACTTTCACGCAATACATGAGCGTGAGCCATGGACATAGCACTATAGGTGGAATAGAAGGTGGTTGTGGAGAAGACAAAAAGAGGGAGATAGTCTCACATCAACTAGGCGTATCAACGGGCTATGGAGATGCCCATCAATAGATATCAATGTGAGTGAGTAGGGATTGCCATGCAACGGATGCACTAGAGCTATAAGTTTATGAAAGCTCAAAAAAAGAAACTAAGTGGGTGTGCATCTAACTTGCTTGCTCATGAAGACCTAGGGCAATTTTGCGGAAGCCCATCATTGGAATATACAAGCCAAGTTCTATAATGAAAATTCCCACTAGTATATGAAAGTGACAACATAGGAGACTCTCTATCATGAAGATCATGGTGCTACTTTGAAGCACAAGTGTGGTAAAAGGATAGTAACATTGCCCCTTCTCTCTTTTCTCTCATTTTTTTTTAATTTTGGGCCTTTTCTTCTTCTTTTTTTGGCCTCTTTATTTATTTATTTTTATTTATTTTTTGTCCGGAGTCTCATCCCGACTTGTGGGGGAATCATAGTCTCCTTCATCCTTTCCTCACATGGGACAATGCTCTAATAATGAAGATCATCACACTTTTATTTACTTACAACTCAAGAATTACAACTCAATACTTAGAACAAAATGTGACTCTATATGAATGCCTCCGGCGGTGTACCGGGATGTGCAATGAATCAAGAGTGACATGTATGAAAGAATTATGAACGGTGGCTTTGCCATAAATATGATGTCAACTACATGATCATGCAAGGCAATATGACAATGATGAAACGTGTCATAGTAAACGTAATGGTGGAAAGTTGCATGGCAATATATCTCGGAATGGCTATGGAAATGCCATAATAGGTATTTATGGTGGCTGTTTTGAGGAAGGTATATGGTGGGTGTATGGTACCAGCGAAAGTTGCGCGGTATAAGAGAGGCTAGCAATGGTGGAAGGGTGAGAGTGCGTATAATCCATGGACTCAACATTAGTCATAAAGAACTCACATACTTATTGCAAAAATCTATTAGTTATCAAAACGAAGTACTACACGCATGCTCCTAGGGGGATAGATTGGTAGGAAAAGACCATCGCTCCTCCCCGACCGCCACTCATAAGGAAGACAATCAATAAATAAATCATGCTCCGACTTCATCACATAACGGTTCACCATACATGCATGCTATGGGAATCACAAACTTTAACACAAGCATCTATCAAATTCACAATTACTCACTAGCATGACTTTAATATCACCATCTTTATATCTCAAAACAATCATAAGGAATCAAACTTCTCATAATATTCAATGCACTTTATATGAAAGTTTTTATTATATCCCTCTTGGATGCCTATCATATTAGGACTAAATTTATAACCAAAGCAAATTACCATGCTGTTTAAATACTCTCAAAATAATATAAGTGAAGCTTGAGAGTTCATCAATTTCTATAAAATAAAAATTCCGCCGTGCTCTAAAAAGATATAAGTGAAGCACTAGAGCAAAATTGCCTAGCTCAAAAGATATAAGTGAAGCACAAAGAGTATTCTAATAAATCACGATTAATGCGTGTCTCTCTCAAAAGGTGTGTACAACAAGGATTATTGTGGTAAACTAAAAAGCAAATACTCAAATCATACAAGACGCTCCAAGCAAAACACATATCATGTGGTGAATAAAAATATAGCCTCAAGTAAAGTTACCGATAGACGAAGACGAAAGAGGGGATGCCTTTCGGGGCATCCCCAAGCTTAGGCTCTTGGTTGTCCTTGAATATTACCTTGGGGTGCCTTGGGAATCCCCAAGCTTAGGCTCTTGCCACTCCTTATTCCATAGTCCATCAAATCCTTACCCAAAACTTGAAAACTTCACAACACAAAACTTAACAGAAAATCTCATAAGACCCGTTAGTATAAGAAAATAAATCACCACTTTGGTACTGTTGTGAACTCATTATTTATTTATATTGGTGTAATATCTACTGTATTCCAACTTTTCCATGGTTCATACCCCCCGATACAACCCATAGATTCATCAAAATAAGCAAACAACACATAAAAAACAGAATCTATCAAAAACAGAACAGTCTGCGAAGATCTGAATTGTTCTAATACTTATGTAACTCCAAAAATTCTGAAAATTTAGGAAATCAGAGTAAATTCGTATATAAATCTTGTTTAAAAAACTCAGGGGTTTTACACTCTCCAGTGAATCTAAAGAATTCTGTGACTTGGCGCAAAAGTTTCTGTTTTTCAACAGGATAAAATCAACTATCACCGTAAGCCATCCCAAAGGTCTTACTCGGCACAAACACTAATTAAAACATAAAACCACATCTAACCAGAGGCTAGATGAATTATTTATTGCAAAATAGAACCAAAAAATAAAAGAACAAAAATAAAATTGGGTTGCCTCCCAACAAGCGCTATTGTTTAACGCCCTTAGCTAGGCATAAAAACACGAATAGATCTAGGTATTGTCATCTTTGGTATGCAATTCTTCAATTGCACACTTATAATTCTTTGGAGATTCTTTGGTTTTATCAATGATCAAACTCCTAGGCAAGAAATCAAGAAATTCACTCGTGGCAACTGGTTCCTTAATAATATCAAAAAAATTGGGGTGAACACTTATTGTTTTGAGATCTTCATTTTCTTTACTAGAAGATTCACCCTTATTCTTAGGAACGTAAATAAACTTGGCAGTCTTAGTAGGAGGAAGATTTTGAGTAGTTTTAACGGAGGAAAAAGCGGAACCCAAGTTGGTAATAATATCCTCTAGTTTGCTAATTCTAGTAGAATCTTGATCTATCTTTTCATTAACTATGGGCTCCTTTTCTCTAAGATTCTTTAAAGTAACTCCTACTTTAGATCCATATTGAGTAATCTGATTATGAATCTTTTTATCCAAATTTTCAATTAACTCAATGGTAGCAATTTTATTCTCAATAATATCAAGCCTTTGCATCACATGTTCCAAAGCTAAAACAGTTCCATTGATCAAAAGAGGTGGCGGGCCTAACAGATCTATCATGGCATTGTAAGAATCAAAAGTATGGCTCCCCAAGAAATTTCCCCCGGTAATGGTATCTAAAACATATTTATTCCAAGGAGTAATGCCCACGTAAAAATTGCGAAGAAGAACGGTAGTAGATTGCTTTCGAGTAGATCTATTTTGAGCATTGCAAATTCTATACCAAGCATCTTTTAAATTTTCTCCTTCCCTTTGTTTAAAATTGAGGACTTCATTATCAGGAGTGCTCACAATAATGGGAGGACTAGCCATAAGAGCGAAACAAGCGATCGAACGTGCGAGCACATAGAAGGCAAAGGAAGAAGACGAACGGAAGAGGGGCGAAGAAGAGGCAAAGAGAGGGGCGAAGAAAAAGGCAAATGTTTTCGAAAATCGTTTTAGAAGTGGGGGTGAGGAAAACGAGAGGCGAATGGCGAATAATGTAATGCAAGGGATGAGAGTTTATGATGGGTATTTGGTATGGCTTGACTTGGCGTAGATCTCCCAGGCAACGGCGCCAGAAATTCTTCCTGCTACTTCTTGAGCTTGCGTTGGTTTTTCCCTTGAAGAGGAAAGGGTGATGCAGCAAAGTAGAGATAAGTATTTCCCTCAGTTTGAGAACCAAGGTATCAATCCAGTAGGAGACAACGAACAAGTCACCGAATACCTGCACAAACAATCAACAAACTTGCACCCAACGTGATAAAGGGGTTGTCAATCCCTTCACGGTTATTTGCAAAGTGAGATCTGATAGAGATAAATAAAAGGTAAAGTAAATATTTTTGGTATTTTTGGTTTATAGATCGGAAAGTAAAAGATTGCAAAATAGTAGATCGGAAACTCGTAGATTGGAAAGTAGATGATTGTATGATGGAAAATAGACCCGGGGGCCATAGGTTTCACTAGAGGCTTCTCTCAAGATAGAAAATAATACGGTGGGTGAACAAATTACTGCCAAGCAATTGATAGAAAAGCACAAAGTTATGACGATATCTAAGGCAATGATCATGAATATAGGCATCACGTCCGTGTCAAGTAGACCGAAACGATTCTGCATCTACTACTATTACTCCACACATCGACCGCTATCCAGCATGCATCTAGAGTATTAAGTTCATAAAGAACGGAGTAATGCATTAAGTAAGATGACATGAGGTAGAGGAATTAACTCAAGCAATATGATGAAAACACCATCTTTTTATCCTCAATGACAACAATACAATACGTGCCTTGCTGCCCCTACTGTCACTGGGAAAGGACACCGCAAGATTGAACCCAAAGCTAAGCACTTCTCCCATTGCAAGAAAAACCAATCTAGTTGGCCAAACCAAACTGATAGTTCGAAGAGAATTACAAAGATATCAAATCATGCATAAAAGAATTCAGAGAAGATTCAAATAATATTCATAGATAAGCTGATCATAAATCCACAATTCATCGGATCTCGGCAAACACACCGCAAAAAGTATTACATCGAATAGATCTCCAAGAACATCGAGGAGAACTTGGTATTGAGAATCAAAGAGAGAGAAAAAGCCATCTAGCTACTAGCTATGGACCCGTAGGTCTGAGGTAAACTACTCACGCTTCATCGGAAGGGCAATGGTGTTGATGTAGAAGCCCTCCGTGATCGAATCCCCCTCCGGCAGGACGCCGGAAAAGGCCCCTAGATGGGATCTCACGGGTACAGAAGGTTGCGGCGGTGGAAAAGTATTTTCGTGGATGCCTCTGGTGGTTTGGGCATATAAGAGTATATATAGGTGAAAGAATTAGGTCAGGAGCTGCACGAGGGGCCCACAAGGGTGGGGGGGGGGGGGGCGCCCTACCCCCCGGGCGCGCCCTCCGTCCTTGTGGTCGCCTCGTGGCTCCTCCGACTTCATCTCCAACTCTCCTGGTTTCCTTTTGGTCCAAGAAAGATCATCGTGAAAGTTTTATTCCGTTTGGTATTCCTTTTCTGCGAAACTCAGAAACAGGGAAAAAACAGGAACTGGCACTGGGCTCTAGGTTAATAGGTTAGTCCCAAAAATAATATAAAATATCGTATTAATGCATATAAAACATCCAAAACAGATAATATAATAGCATGGAACAATAAAAAATTATAGATACGTTGGAGACGTATCAGTGCTACTTTTCAATTCGAGAGATGGTACGATTACCTCATCAATTTCTACTTTCCTCCCACTCACTTCTTTTGAGAGAAACCCCTTCTATAGAAATGACTCATTCTTGCCAATAAAGATCTTGCCCTCGGATCTGTGGTACAAGGTATACCCAATGGTATCTTTAGGGTATCTGACAAGGACCCACTTCTCCGCTCTGGGTTTGAGCTTATCAGGCTGAAGCCTCTTGACATAAGCGTCGCATCCCCAAACTTTAAGAAAGGACAACTTAGGTTTCTTGCCAAACCATAATTCATATGGTGTCGTATCAAAGGATTTAGATGGTTCCCTATTAAAGTGAATGCGGCTTTCTCTAATGAATGCATAACCCCAAATCGACAGTGGCAAATCTGTAAGAGACATCATAGAACGCACCATATCCAATAAAGTATGATTACGACGTTCGATACACCATTACACTGTGGTGTTCCAGGTGGCATGAGTTGTGAAACAATTCCACATTGCCTCTAATGTGTGCCAAACTCGTAAATCAAATATTCACCTCCACGATTACATCGTCAAAAATTTATTTTCTTGTTACGATGATTCTCCACCTCACTCTAAAATTCATTTTCAAATGTTTCAGACTTGTATTCCATTAAGTAAATATACCCATATCTACTCAAATCATCAGTGAAGGTAAGAAAATAACAATACCCACTGCATGCTTCAACATTCATCGGACCGCATACATCGGTATGTATTATTTCCAATAAGTCACTTGCTCGCTCCATTGTACCAGAAAACATGGTCTTAGTCATCTTGCCCATGAGGCATGGTTCACATGTTTCAAATGATTCATAATCAAGTGATTCCAAAAGTCCATCAGCATGGAGTTTCTTCATGCGCTTTACACCAATATGACCTAAGTGGCAGTGCCACAACTATGTGGTACTATCATCATTCACTTTGCATCTTTTGGCATCAATATTATGAACATGTGTAACACTACGAACGAGATTCAATAAGCATAAACCATTCACAATGGGTACATGACCATAAAATATATTCTTCATATAAATAGAACAACCATTATTCTCAGACTTAAATGAATAACTATCTCGCAATAAACAAGATCTAGATATAATGTTCATGCTTAACGCAGGCACCAATAACAATTATTCAGGTTTAAAACTAATCCCGAAGGTAGACGTAGACGGAGCGTGCCGACGGCGATCACATCAACCTTGGAGCCATTTCCAACGCGCATACTCACCTCATCCTTGGCTAGTCTCCGTTTATTCTGCAACTCCTGTTCAGAGTTACAAATATTAGCAACCAAACCAGTATCAAATACCCAGGCGCTACTGTGAGTACTAGTAAGGTACACATCAATAACATGTATATCAAATATACCTTTGTTGATGTTGGCAGCCTTCTTATCTACCAAGTACTTGGGGCAATTCCACCTCTAGTGACCATTCTCCTTGCAATAGAAGCACTCAGTCTCAGGTTTGGGTCTAGGCTTGGGTTTCTTCACGGGAGTGGCAACTTCCTTGCCATTCTTCTTGAAGTTCCCTTTCTTGAAACTAGTGGTCTTGTTGACTCTCAACACTTGATGCTCTTTCTTGATTTCTACCTCCGCCGCCTTAAGCATCGCGAAAAGCTCAGTGGTCATTTTCTCCATCCCTTGCATATTATAGTTCATCACAAAGCCCTTGTAGCTTGGTGACAGTGACTTGAGAACTCTGTCAATCACTACTTCATCCGGAATATTAACTCCTAGCTGATTCAAGCGGTTGTAGTAGCTAGACATCTTGAGTATGTGCTCACTAACGGAGCTATTCTCCTCCATCTTGCAGCTAAAGAATTTATCAGAGGTGTCATACCCCTCAACCCAAGCATGATCCTGAAACTTCAGCTCCTAGAACATCTCATATGCTCTGTGGTGCTCAAAACGTCTTTGGAGCCCAGGTTCTAAGCCGTAAAGTATGGTGCAATGAACTATCATGTAGTCATCATTCCTTGTCTGCCAGACGTTCATAGCATCCAGGTTTGCGGGAGCGGGTGGTTCACCTAGCAGTGCATCAAGGACATAAAATTTCTACGCAGCTGTGAGGATAATCCTCAAATTACGGATCCAGTCTGCATAGTTGCTTCCATCATCTTTCAACTTAGGTTTCTCTAGGAACGCATTAAAATTCAGGGGAGCTATAGTGCGAGCCATTGGTCTACAACATAATTTGCAAAGATATTAAGACTATGTTCATGATAATTGGTTCATTTAATCAAATTACTAGTGAGCTCCCACTTAAATCAACATCCCTCAAGTTGTTTGAGTGTTACATGATCCAAATCAACTAACCCATGTCCGATCATCACGTGAGATGGGGTGGTCATCAATGGTGAACATCTCCATGTTGATCATATCTACTATATGACTCATGTTCAAACTTTTGGTCCTCCGTGTTCCGAGTCCATGTTTGTACATGCTAGGCTCGTCAAGTTTAACCCAAGTATTCCGCATGTGTAAAACTGGCTTACACCCGTTGTATGCGAACGTAGAGTCTATTACACCCGATCATCACGAGGTGCATCAAAACGATGAACTTTCACAACGGTGTATACTTAGGGAGAACACATTTTATCTTGAAATTAAGTGAAGGGATCATCTTATAATGCTACCATTGTCCTAAGCAAAATAAGATGTATAAAAAGATAAACATCACATGCAATCAATATGTGACATGATGTGGCCATTATCATCTTGTGCTTTTGATCTCCATCTCCAAAGAACGGACATGATCTCCATTGTCATCGGCACGACACCATGGTCTCCATCATCGTGCCGTCATGTAGTTGTCTCCACCAACTATTGCTTCTACGACTATTGCTAACTCAGCGATAAAGTAAATCAATTACATGACGTTTAATGATTGACACGCAGGTCATATAGTAAATTAAAGGCAACCCTATGGATCCTGTCGGTTGCCGTACTTATCGACAAGCAAGTTGTGAAGCTATTACAAAACAAGATCATCCCAGATGATCAACATATATCACATCACATTTTGTCCATACCATGTCAAAACATGCCCTACAAAAACAAGTTAGACGTCCTCTACTTTGTTGTTGCAATTTTTACGTGGCTGCTAGGGGAAACTATAAGAACCATTCTTATCTGTGTAAAACCACAATGGTGATATACAAGTTGCCTTTTAACTTTCTACAAGGACCATTGTTGTCAAATCAAATTCAACTAAGGTGGGAGAGAAAGACACCCGCAAAGCCACTTTTATGCAATACAAGTTGCATGTTAGTCAGTGGAACCGGTCTCTTATGCCCGGACAAGTAAGGTTGGTCCAAGCCGCTTCATCCCACAATACCGCTAAATCCAAATAAGACAAAGGAAGTAAGAAATTTGAATATCAACGCCCACAACTTCTTTGTGTTCTACTCGTGCATATACATCTACGCATAGACCTAGCTCATGATGCCACTGATGGGGAACATTGCTTGAAAATCAAAAAAATTCCTATGAAACACCCAAGATCTAATCTAAGAGATGCATAGATATGAGAGGGGAGTGGTGTCTACATAACCTTGTAGACCAGAAGCATTAACGATCTAGAGATCGTGGTTGGCATAGTCGTACTCGCATCGCGATCCAATCCAATCCAAGCACCACACATGCGGCACCTCTGAGTTTAGCAGCCGTCCGGCTTGATGACGTATCCTCCTTATTGATCCAGCAAGAGAGGGAGAATATGTAGATGAGATCTAAACCAACACGATGGCGTGGTGGTGGTGGCAGCACCGGAACTGCAGCAGGGCTTCAACAAACGTCTGCACGAGGTGGAGGAGGTGTAACAGGAAGGAGACGGGCAAGGGTCGAAGGGTTGCTGCCCCCAATGCCTCCCCTCATTTATATAGCATGTGGAGGGGGCTGGTGGCTTTCCCTCCAAGCCCCTAGGGTCGTTGGCCAAGGGGGGAGTAAGGAAATCCATCACTTCCTTGCCCACCGATCGTTATCCCCCTTTTTAGGGATCGTGATCTTATCCCTTCGGGATATGATAGTATTCCTTTTAAGGGGGATCTTGGTGCACCTAGACTAGGGGTGTGGGGCCTTGAACCACTACCCACGTCCATGTGGGTCCTCTCATGCAGATGGATCACTCCAAAACCTTCTAGAGCCTTCCTGGTACAATACCGAAAAAACTGAACATTTTCCAGAACCCTGAATATGACTTCCCATATATAAATCTTTACCTACGGAATATCTCGAAACTCCTCGTGATGTCCAGGATCCCATCTGGGACTCCGAACAACCTTTGGACTTTCCACTATTCATATCTCAATACTACCCTAGTGCTACCGAACATTAAGCGTGCGACCCTACGAGTTCGAGAATCATGTAGACATGACCGAGACTCCTCTTTGATCAATAACCAATAGCAGGACCTGGATGCTCATATTGGTTCCTACATATTCTACGAAGATATTTATCGGTTGAACCACGATGTCAAGGATTCAGTTAATCCCATATACAATTCCCTTTGTCCGGCGATATGTTACTTGCCCGAGATTCAATCGTTGGTATCTTCATACCTAGTTCAATGTGGCACCCCGGCTCAGAGAAATCAGAACACCCCGTATTCCAGCCCAGAAATCAAGTCTTCTGGAATACGGCACTGCTTGGCATAGAACAAATCAACTCTTATTACAAATACTCAGGGATACAAGGGTCCCGATAATACAACGGATTACATCGGCACGGAGACACTACACCTGCCAAGGTAGCTCTATGCTAGCAGTGGAATAGCTCAAAGCAGCGGAATAACTTCTAGCGGCGGAAAAACGACGACAGTGATGGACTCCACTCCACAGGGACTCTGGCTGGAACGCATATCCTAGCTCACAAACTTGGGGTCCTCGACAAGCAAGCAATCATGGCATGACCTGCAAGCTGGCATGACACGCCAGATGAGTACTTTGAATGTACTCGCAAGCTCACATCAAACAAAGCAATCAAGACAAACAACAGCATGGCATTTACAAGTTTAAACAATGATGAACATGATACCACTAGAACAATATAAGCATGGCATGAACATATGATGGTACTATCATGCATCATGTTTAAACTATCATCATTCAACTTACTCTGTTAGGAGGTTACCTCGTAACCACCACTTGTACCAACTTACCATCGTGGACATCACACAATCATCTCAGGTTCAACCAAGCTTGGTATTAACAATACCATAGTGATCATCACACGACCACAAGGAGCTTGACCTTTACCGGGGAACATCACATGACACCATAATATCAACAAACTTCGGTATCCACAATACCTCTATGAT
Organism: Thinopyrum elongatum; assembly: GCA_011799875.1. NCBI lineage: Eukaryota > Viridiplantae > Streptophyta > Magnoliopsida > Poales > Poaceae > Thinopyrum > Thinopyrum elongatum. Next base: position 601,676,666 of record CM022303.1, on the reverse strand, counting down.
CCTCTCACGATCACATAAAGATACACCAACTTCTTTCCTCATCGAACCAGGGTTGTTTATTAGTCAGGTTATTATTACTGTTGACCCATAGTGTGACATACTACGAACTGGGCCCATATCCGTGGGCGCGGCTATCGATAGATTATACACTCTACAGAGGTTAGTACGCTGTACTCACACCACAGAACCCATGGCCTCGTGTTTCCATTCGGCTGGACCAACGGCGTTCCGACAAAACCAATCTATTGCATGACACTCTCCTGGCCACTCCAACCAACTCCCCTTGGGATAAGTCATGGGTGGCCCAGATGCCATTTGGACATCAAACGGTGTGACGCCCCAGAATCAATCGTACACTAATCATACACGCAAATGTGTACGATCAAGATCAGGGACTCACGGGAAGAAATCACAACACAACTCTAGACACAAATTAAAATAATACAAGCTTCATATTACAAGCAAGGGGCCTCGAGGGCTCGAATACAGAAGCTCGAATACACAAGAGTCAGCGGAAGCCACAATATCTGAGTACAGACATAAGTCAAACAAGATCTACCTTAAGAAGGCTAGCACAAAAGCAACAACGATCGAAAAGGCAAGGCCTCCTGCCTGGGAGCCTCCTAACTACTCCTGGTCGTCTGCGTCCATCACGTAGTAGTAGGCACCCTCGGGGTAGTAGTAGTCGTCGGCGGTGGCATCTGGATCCTGGGCTCCACCATCTGGTTGCGACATCCGAGAAGAATGGAAAAGGGGGAAAAGAGGGAGCAAAGCAACCGTGAGTACTCATCCAAAGTACTCGCAAGCAAGGATCTACACTACATATGCATCGGTGTCAATGAAATGGGTAGTATCTGTGGACTGAACTATAGAATGCCAGAAGAGAAGGGGAAAGCCTAGCCTATCGAAGACTAGCATCTTCAATCATCTTGCAGCATCAGAAGAGATAAGAGTAACATATTATAATAGTAGTAAGTATGTTGTAACATCGCCCAGAAATCACTTCCTCGACACCCTGCGAGAAAGCAATCCCGGAGCCATCATTTCCATTACATACCCCAGCATCCAGTTCTAGTTGTATCGATCGGGATACACCTCCGAGCGTCTGTTACCGTGGACAAGGCTATTCAAATAGATCAATCTTCCCTACAGGGGTGCACAAACTTACCCAACACGCTTGATCAACTCCGGCCGGACACACCATCAGGTCATGACCGGCCCTGGCCGATCAACATGCCGCAGCCCTACCTAGGCTCACCAGAGAGGCTAGCACGCCGGTCTACATCCTAAGCGCGCAGGGGTCTTGGGCCCATCGCCCTTTGCACTCCTGCACATTGCGAACGCGGCCGGTGAGCAGACCTAGCTACCTCCTTAAATAAGGCAGGTGCTTACGCAGTCCAACCCAGCGCGCGCCGCTCTATCGCTGACGTCCGTTGAGCTTTCGGCTGATCCATACGACGCAGTGTGCCCTTACTTATTCCCGCGTGGTGGTCAGTGCGAAAAGGCCAGGAGCCTACTCGGATCAAATATCCAAACCGTTAGTGTCTTGGTAGTGCGCGGTAACGAGCAGAGACTCACGATCATGTGACCCCGTCGCCCCATCTCGTGGACTTACGGTAAGGGCTAAGAATGCCCGACCGTGCCACGTAATTATCTCTCGGTTACCCTCTAGGTCAACCCGACTTCACATCACTCACGTGTACCCCTCGGGGCTGACCCGATGTCATCATGGTTCTGTGGTAAGTCAAAGTAACCATGTGTCCACAACAGCAAGGGGGTAACCCGAGGAATCACCCTCGATGGATTCCCACTCGATGTAACCATCAAGGTGGACTTGGAGGAATCACCCTCGATGGTCCACACTTGAGAGGTTGCACGACAGAGTCGTTATCGGGAGTGGTGAAGGAGGAATCACCCTCGATGACCATGACCGAATAGCTACACTACTGGGTTAACATCAGAAGTGCTGACGAGGTATCACCTAGTAACTCTACAGAGTCGTACAACTAAGGGGGGGTGATGTGCGGTGTCGGGCCTGGACGTCGATCACGTTGATCGAGTCATCGAACATAAAGCAGGGCAACTGGGACAAGGTGGGGGTCACTAATGGATCTCTAACCAACCTATACTAAACTGTTTAGAATAAGCAGGTAAGGTATGAAAGCAGGTAACAAAAACAGGCTATGCATCAGAGTAGGATCATACAAAAGCAGTAGCAGTTCTAATGCAAGCATAAGAGAGAAGGGAATGGGCGATATCGGAATGATCAATGGGGGGGGGGGGTTGCTTGCCTGGAGGCTCTGTTGAGAAGGAAGGGTCATTGGTGACGTAGTCGATCACAGGGGCAACATCGGACTCGTGGTCTACCGGAGAGAAGAGGGGGTAGAAACAATAAATATAAAGCAAACAAAGCATCACAAAGAATGACTTAGCAATACGTCATGCTAGGATTGACATATCGCCGTGCTACATCCTGCAGACAGAAAGGGAAAACATCCGGAGAGGTTTTCCCGGCGTTTGGTATTTTTCGGACAGACGAAAGAGAGGGGACGGTTCCATGTTCAGCATGCTAGGGGCATGTGACAGATGAACGGACCGCGTATTCGGATTCATTAGATTTTTCTGAGCAACTTTCATGTATAAAACATTTTCATCCGAGTTATAGATTATTTTATATTAATTTTCTAAGTTTTAAACATTTCTGGAATTATTTTTAATTCAAAAGAACTTAATGCGCCAGCATGGTGTCACCCTGACATCAACAGTCAACCTGCAAGTTGACTGGTCAAGCTGACGTCCGGGACCCACCTGTGAATGACAGTGGGGGAGGGGGAGGTTAACAGTGTTAAGAACTAATCTAAATTAGCCAACTAACCTACTGGACCCACCTGTCATAGGGTAATTAGGTTAAACTAATTAAATATTTTAAAATGTGGTTTGGTTAATTCAAGGGTGGGACCCATCTGTCTGTGGCACTAGACGACCCAGTCAGCATGTTGACCAAGTCAACATGGTCAACAGGGCCCACGTGACCCACCTGCAGCGACCTAGGGTGGGCCCCAGGGCCAGCCACGTCAGCGGCGTCGCCGGAGTACCTTTCTAGCGGCGGCGCGGCTTGGACGTTCTCCGAAAAACGGCTATGGGCCATAGATCGGCGCGCGGAAGAGGTCTCCGGGATGCTGGCGCTCGCGCGCATCCATGGGTGGTGGTCGCGGGTGCTGGGGACGGCCGGAGGGGCGCCGGCGACAAGCCGTGGCGGTGGTGATGTTCGGCTGTGGATGTAAACGGCGATAGCGGGCTCGGGGAAATGCGTGCGCGTGCGCGTTGGGCTCCTGGGAACCTCAGGAGCTCGACTACGAGCTCGGACACGAGCTGCAGCAACGGTGGCCAGTGCGACGAGCTTGACCATGGCGGCGGGGCAGCACCAATGGCGACAGCAACTAGGGGGCGAGATCGACGGCGCTAACATAGGGGAAAGGTCGGGGAGCTTATGTAGGAGCGCACGGTGGCTTGTTGGAAGGTTTGGAGCAGCAGGGCGCCAGAATCACAGAGGAACACCGGTGGTTTCCGAGGAAGAAGAAGCTGGCGTCAGTGTTAATGCAGGGGCGTCGAGCTCGAGGGGATGGTCATGGGTGCAGGAGAGGTCGACGGCGGAGCCCCTGGCGCGGTCCTAGGCGAAGGGGACGGCGAAGAGCGCGTAGTGCCATGGCGGCTGCGGTGGTGGCCGTGGCGGATCAGGGTTAGGAGGGGAGAGAGAGGACGAGAGGGAGAGGGGAGTGAGCTGGCGAGGTCAGTGGGCGGAGGGTCCGAGGAGGCGCGGACTTGGCGACCTTATCCCGCCGGCGCTGTAGTGGCGCGGGGATGGCGAGCCGGCTTGGTGGGGACGAGCGGGAACGCTCCCGGTCGGTTGAACAGAGGGATGAGGGGGATGACCGGGGAGGGGGAGTGGGCCGGCTTAGCTGGGCCAGTTCGGCTGGCCAGGCCAGGGGGGTGCTCTCTCTCTCTCTCTGTTCTTTTTCTTTTTACAGAAAATGCTTGGCAATATTTGAGCTACCAAAAAGGATTCTGTAAAATGTGGGACTTGGCCACATAATTACATTTCAAAAGTTGGCACTGCCACAAAAAGATTGTGAGGCTTTTGAAATAGTTTGTAACTTTTATAATTTAAAAATGCATTTAATCTATTGTTTTAGCCACTGTTTTAAATAGTTTAGTGCACTTAAACACTTTGCAAAAAGTTGGTTCACCACCAATATTAACAGTTGATTATTTGCCACATGATGAACATTTTTTTTTTCATGTCTAAGCAATTTTGAATTTCACTCATAATTTGAAATTGAATTCAACTGGAATTTGAAAGAGATATGAGACAATGATGAACAAACACTTGTTTAGCAAAAGGATTAACTTAACCCCGGGGGTTACTGTAGCATCATTACACAGTGGTGTTACAACTCTCCTCCTCTAAAAGAAATTCTCGTCCCGAGAATTAAGAGGTAGGAGGGAAAAGATCGGGGTATTCAGCACGGAGGTTATCCTCGCGTTCCCAAGTGGCTTCATCTTTAGTATGATTCGACCATTGCACCTTGAGGAACTTGGTAACCTTCTGGTGAGTTCGATATTCAGCTTCTTCAAGAATGCGGATTGGAGGTTCTTTATAACTGAGATCGTCTTGCACTTCAGTTAGTTCCGGATCCACTTCATGTTCTGGATCCTTGAAGCATCGATGAAGTTGCGACACATGGAAGACATCATGGACATGAGAGAACTGAGGTGGCAACTCCAGTTGATAAGCCACCTGTCCACAACGGGCGAGAATGCGGAAGGGACCAATGTAGCACGGAGCTAGCTTGCCCTTGACTCCGAACCGATGGGTGCCTCTCAAAGGAGTGACACGCAGATAAGCTTGTTCACCAAGTTGATAAGTTGAACCCCAGTGTTTACGATCATAATTGCTCTTCTGGCGGGACTGGGCCGCCTTGAGATTATCCCGGACAATGCAAACCTGCTCTTCAGCTTGTTGAATAATGTCTGGACCAATGAGCGTCCGTTCCCCAGTTTCTGACCAATTCAGAGGGGTTCGGCAATTACGTCCATATAGCACTTCGAAGGGTGCCATCTTCAAGCTGGCTTGATAGCTATTGTTATAAGAGAACTCTGCATAAGGGAGAGATTCTTTCCACTTCTTGCCGAAAGAAATAACACAAGCCCAAAGCATGTCTTCAAGAATTTGATTGACTCGCTCGACTTGGCCTTGGGATTGGGGATGATAAGCAGTGCTCCAGGTATTATGAGTTCCCATTGCCTCATGGAAACTATCCCAGAACTTTGAAGTGAAAAGGCTACCACGGTCTGAACTAATCTCCTTCGGAATGCCGTGGAGTAACACAATTCTGGAGATATACAAGTTTGCTAGTTGGCTAGCAGTGATTGTCTCCTTGACTGGCAGAAAGTGAGCAACTTTCGAGAATTGGTCGATGACAACAAAGATAGCATCATTACCTTTCTGAGACTTGGGAAGGCCTGTGACGAAATCCATTTGGATCTTATCCCACTTCCATTCAGGAATCGGAAGCGGTTGTAGAAGTCCAGCCGGTTTCTGATGTTCTGCTTTGACGCGACAGCAAACATCACACTCTTCGATATACCGAGCAATGTCTTGCTTCATCTTAGACCACCAATACTTCTGACGGATGTCTAGATACATCTTGGTATTACCCGGATGAATAGAGAGAGGGGTGTCATGTGCTTCTTTCATCACCTTCTCTGTCAGAAGCTCGAATCGGGGTACCACAATGCGATCTCTGAAGTACAAGGTTCCATCTTCAGCAAGTGAGAAACCTCTGGATTTCTCTAAGGCAAGATCCTTTTCCATCAAATCAACGTGAGCATCTTTGGCTTGTGCAGACTTAATAGCTTTGAGAAGAGTTGGTTGCAGGACAAGGTTATTCAGAGAACCCTGTGGAACTAGTTGAAGGTTTAGCTTGCAAAGTTCTTCATAAAGGCGGGGTTGAGCTTTATGAACCATGTGGTTATTGCAATAAGACTTACGGCTCAGGGCATCGGCCATTACATTAGCCTTGCCAGGGGTATAGGATATACCGCAGTTGTAGTCAGCAATAGCTTCCATCCATCGCTGCTGACGGAGGTTCAGATCTGGCTGAGTAAACAGGTACTTTAGGCTCTGATGATCGGTGAAGATCTCGCAACGATTACCGAGAAGGTACTATCGCCATAGCTTCAGTGCATAGATAACTGCAGCAAGCTCGAGGTCATGAAATGGGTAGTTCTCTTCGTGACGACGCACTTGACGAGAGGCATAAGCAATCACCCTGCGCTCTTGCATTAGGACACAGCCTAATCCTTGATGGGAAGCATCGCAATAGATGACGAAGTCCTTGCGAGAATCAGGGGGAGCAAGCACTGGGGCAGATGTCAGCTTGTCCTTGAGTGCCTGGTAACTTTCCTAACACTTGTCTGTCCAATCGAACTTAACGCCCTTGTGAAGCAGATTAGTCAGGGGCTTGGCGATCTTGGAGAAGTTCTCGACGAAACAGCGGCAATAGCTGGCGAGTCCGAGAAAGCTTCTAACTTGCTTGACATTCTTCGGAGGAGTCCAATCAACAATGGCCTGAACTCGTTCAGGGTTGACGGCAACACCATCGTTGGAGATTACATGACCAAGGTAGGTGACTTCGGGTAGCCAGAATTCGCACTTGGAATACTTGGCATAAAGTTGATGCTCTCGAAGCTTTTCCAGAACAAGACGAAGATGATCAGCATGTTCTTTCTTATTCTTCGAATATACCCGGATATCATCCAGATAGACCACGATGAACTTGTCAAGGTATTCCATGAATATGTAGTTCATCAGACGAGAGAATGTTGGTGGAGCATTGGTCAAGCCGAAGGACATGACGGTGTACTCGTAAGAACCATAACGAGTGACGAATGCGGTCTTTGGAATATCCTCTTCACGAACACAGATCTAGTGGTAACCCAACCTCAAGTCGAGTTTAGAGAATACTGATGAACCAACCAGTTGATCATATAGTTCACTGATCCGAGGAAGCGGATATTTGTTCTGAATAGTTGCTTGGTTGATAGGACGATAGTCTTGGACTAAACGATTTGTCCCATCCTTCTTCTTCACAAGCAGAAGAACTTGGGCGAATGAATCCACTGCGAAGAGATTTGTTGATTTCCTCCTTAAGTTCAAGGAGTTCATGAGGCGGCATCTTGTAGGGTCGTTTGGCGATAGGAACGGTGACTAGTTTCAAGTCGATGACGAACTCGACAACTCGAGCAGGGGGTATTCCTGGAAGTTCTTCTGGAAAGACATCTTGGAAGTCGCGAATGACTGGTATCTTTTCAATTCCCTCAAGAGGTGCTGCGTTCAACGCATTCAGAAGATAGAGTCGGGCTTCGGCATTTTGAACCAGACGAGCATTGTAGCTTACTATCTCATCTGAAGGGAGTAGAAGGTGGACGGTTTTAGTGGCGGAAATGATAGAAACTGTATGTGCTTTCAACCAATCCATTCCCAGAATGAGGTCAATATTGGAAGACTTCAGAATAATGGGGGAGGCAAAAAATTCCAACCCTTCAATTTCAACGGAAACGTTGCGGCTAACCATGGAGGTTTGGCATTGGCCCGCAAGGGTTTTTACCACTAGTGGAGTGTGCATCTCTTCGTATTTAATGCCATGCATGAATGCAAAATCTTCTGATATGAAAGAATGTGATGCTCCTGAATCGAACAAAACAAATGCTGGTACTGAATTAACTAGAAGAGTACCCATCACAGTAGTAGGCTGGTTTTGGGCTTCATTCATATCAATGTTGTTAGCCTGACCACGAAAATTAGGCCTGGCATTGTTGTTACGGGGCTGATTGTTTCCACGGGCATTAGAAGGCAGAGCCAGCTGATTCTAATTCTGAGGGCAGTTCCTGGAACGGTGACATGAATGGCCACACTTGAAGCACAGACCATCATTGGGATTGGAAGTAGGAGCTCGAGGTGGTGCAGTCCGAAGAGGCTGCCTCGTTGGTGGAGGAGGCAGACGCGGAGCAGCATAGGACTGTCTTGGAAGCAGGAGCAGTTGGATGGTACATGCTGTGGGCGATCCAAATCCGACGCTTCTGCGCTGACGGGCCCGGAGATGAGCCAGCGTCACGGTTGCGCCTGAGAGATCCCTGATGTTCTTGAAGACTAGTCTCAACCTGAATAGCCTTGTTCACCAAGGTGGAGAAGTCGGCAAAGTCATGAATGAGCAGTGCTAGCTTGATATCAGGGTGAAGTCCGTCACGAAACTTTTCCTGTCTGCGAGCATCAGTAGCAATGTCTTCTTCAACATAGTGGGACAAGTCCAGGAATTCCCGCTGATAAGCATCAACTGTCTTGTTGCCTTGGGTGAGGTTGTGAAACTCACGCTTCATCCTGTCCATGATTCCCCGAGGAATGAAACAAGCACGGAAGGCAGCTTGGAAATCTGGCCAAGTGATGACCGTTCTAGCAGGTTAAGTACGCCTGTGGCTGTCTCACCATTGAGCATCGAGACCCTTCAGAAAGAATGATGCAAAGGTGACATAGCTAGCAGGGGCCACACTAGCAGACTCCATTTCATACGTGATGTCACGGAGCCAGTCATCAACATCAAGGGGCTGAGTTGAGCTGCGGTAGATGGTCGGGTTGAGGCGCATGAAGTCCTGCAGACTTACTGGGGCTGGCTGCTGATTCATATTCGAACGAGGAAACGGAGCCATCATTCCTTCCGTGAACTGGTGATTCAGCTCAAACTGGTGTATAATTCCGTCCAAGAATTCGGGCAGTGGTGGATCGTTGGCACCATGGCCACGACCAGCGGGTCTAACCATCCTGCTAACATGTAACAGGGGTAGTTCAGCATCGAGCATTTGTAAAGACAAGGATAATTCATGATGAAAAATGCATAATGAAAGAGGTACGATGGATACCACATAGTAGTCAACACGACAGTGTGTGTACTATTCAAAATACTATTCTAAGGAATAACTATGGCTTATCCAACTTTGGGGTGAATGTGGTCACGGGATCCTAATGTTTGAGTTATAGATTATTTTATATTAATTTTCTAAGTTTTAAACATTTCTGCAATTATTTTTAATTCAAAAGAACTTAATGCTCCAGCATGACGTCAGCAGTCAACCTGCCAGTTGACAGGTCAAGCTGACGTCCGGGACCCACCTGTCAATGACAGTGGGGGGGGGGGGTAATAGTGTTAAGAACTAATCTAAATTATTGAACTAACCTACTGGGCGCACCTGTCATAGGGTAATTAGGTTAAACTAATTAAATTAATTATTTTAAAACATGGTTTGGTTAATTCAAGGGGGGGGCCCATCTTTCTGTGGCACTGCGCGGCCCAGTCAGCATGTTGACCAAGTCAACATGGTCAACAGGGCCCACAAGACCCACCTGCAGTGACCCAGGGTCGGCCCCAGGGCCAGCCGCGTCAGCGGCATCGCCGGAGGTTGCTTCGACGACCTTTCTAGCGGCGGCGTGGCTCGAACGTTCACCGGAAAACGGCTATGGGTTACGTATCGGTGCGCGGAAGAGGTCTCCGGGATGCTGGCACTCGCGCGCATCCAGGTGTGGTGGTCGCGGGTGCTGGGGATGGCCGGAGGGGCGCCGGCGACAAGCCGTGGCGGCGGTGGTGTTCGGGCGTGGACGTAAATGGCGGTAGCGGGCTCAGGGAAATGTGTGCGCATGCGCATTGGGCTCCTGGGAACCTCAGGAGCTCGACGACGAGCTCGGACGTGAGTTGCGGCAACGGTGGCCACTGCGACAAGCTTCACCATGGCGGCGGGGCAGCACCAATGGCGACGGCAACTAGGGGCGAGATCGACGGCGCTAGCATTGGGGAAAGGTCGGGGAGCTTACGTAGGAGCGCATGGTGGCTCGTTGGAATGTTAGGAGCAGCAGGGCGCCGGAATCGCACAGGAACGCTAGTGGTTGCTGAGGAAGAAGAAGCTGGCATCGACGTCGATGCAGGGGCGCCGAGCTTGAGGGGCTGGTCGTGGGTGAAGGAGAGGTCGACGGCGGAGCCCCTGGCGCGGTCCTAGGCGAAGGGGATGGCGGACAGCGCATAGAAGGTGGCGGCCATGGCGGCTGCGGTGGTGGCCGTGGCGGATCTGGGTGAGGAGGGGAGATAGAGGCCGAGAGGGAGAGGGGAGTGAGCTGGTGAGGTGAGTGGGTGGAGGGTCCGAGGAGGCGCGGACCTGGCGACCTTAACCCGCAGGCGCTGTAGCGGCGCGGGGACGGCGAGCCAGCTCGGTGGGGACGAGCGGGAACGCTCCTGGTCGGTTGAACAGACGGATGAGGGGGATGACCGGGGAGGGGGAGTGGGCCGGCCTAGCTGGGCTGGTTCGGCTGGCCATGCCCAGGGGGCCAGGGGGTGCTCTCTCTCTCTCTCTCTCTCTTTTCTTTTTCTTTTTACAGAAAATGCTTGGCAATATTTGAGCTGCCAAAAAGGATTATGTAAAATGTGGGACTTGGCCACATAATTATATTGCAATAGTTGGCACTGCCACAAAAAGATTGTGAGGCTTTTGAAATAGTTTGTAACTTTTATAATTTAAAAAGGCATTTAATCTATTGTTTTAGCCACTGTTTTAAATAGTTTAGTGCACTTAAACACTTTGCAAACAGTTGGTCCACCACCAATATTAACAATTGATTATTTGCCACATGATGAACATTTTTGTTTTCATGTCTGAGCAATTTCGAATTTCACTCATAATTTGAAATTGAATTCAACTGGAATTTGAAAGAGATATGAGACAATGATGAACAAACACTTGTTTAGCAAAAGGATTAACTTAACCCCAGGGGTTACTGTAGCATCATTACACAGGGGCGTTACAAACGGCCACCTTTCGTGGCAAAACAAAAACGGTCCCAAACAGGGACAACCCAGGTATAACGCAACTTGGGCACACAAGGTTAGTGCCGCCTACAGGGCCAGGGTAGCGCATGCACATAACCTTCCCTAGTTGGAGGCACCGGCGAGAGGCATGACAATAGACCGCATTAAGGCCTCCCCATCGAGGCAAGTGTGGTTGCACTAGTCAGCTCGATTTGCTGGCACTATGACTCAGCCAACAGGTGTTCAAGTTCAATGAGCTGAGTCATAATAAAATAGCATCATGAAACGACAATGCACATGAGCATGATATCAACCTGAACATGGATGGGAAGTATAACCATTTAACATATGAAGCATTAGCATCAACAATAATAAAGCACTTAGTCTACTAGATGCAGATGAACATGGCATAACAATGATCATGCATATCACAGGTACTTTTCATAACAGATGATAATAATGCCTCAGAGAACATCACTATTACCAGCATGTAACAATAGCAAGAATGACATACGAGAATAATACTAGCAAGTAGTCACATAACTAACGGGGTGCATAAGCACAATGCATGATGATGAGCATGGATCCACATGCATAACCGAAACAGTAATATCAGTAGTAAATAAGCAAACAATTATTAAATGTTTAAGTAGAAAACAATGGCTACTGCAAGGCCATCATGCAAGTGGCTGCTGTGGCATGCCTAGGGTTGACGGATTCTCCGGGAAGAAGTGCGGTGAAGTCACGGAAAGATTCGCTGGAAATGTTTCTCTCTCGGAGGGCCTAAATAAAGGCAAGGCAAAATGGTCATTTTAGAATGTGACAACATAATGAAAATGATACCAACAGAACGGGCTCGACGAGACGAGAATGTGGGCCTTGGAATCACCTGAATCGGAGCTACAGTCGCGGAGATATGGACAGTTGAATACCAGCGACCAATCTGTAAAAGGAATATTCACAAACAGGTCCTTGGCGGGTTAAACAGAAAGCACCTTCAGGGAAAATATGCTTTCTGCAAAAGAAAACGCATTCTCAGCCGAAGTGCAACCGAAGTTCGCTTTCCAGAGAGGAAAACATATTCTGAGCCGAATACGTCTCCACTTAACCTGATGGGTGGGACCAGGGCCAACGCCCGGTCTAGCTGACGGGTGGGGTAGGGGAAGGATGCGGGGCCTGCCTGGCTCGTCTCCTTCTTCCTCTCGCTGCTCCCTCGACAGAAACAGAGGAAGTAGGGGCGCGGCCGGTGACGGCTCCCAGCGGCTCTGGCTGTCCCCGGCCAAGGCAATACCACCGGCGACCTCACGGAAGAGCGTCCCGTCCTCCTGGGCCTAGCAGCCGCACCGGGAAGGAGTGGAACAGTGGCAGCTCGCGGTGGCCGATAGTAGCGATGGCGGCTGGACTTGGAGCACGCAGCCACAGCAGCTCCGGTAATGAAACGAGGGGCTGGGGAGGATCGACGGACTCTGGTAGGTCTACTAGTGGTGGAATGGAGGGGAAAGGAGGCCATGGCGGACGGAGGGCGAGGGTAGGGGCTCCAGTGGTCAAGGGAGGGGGTGGAGAGGTCGATGGGGTGCGGTGGAGGTCGGGGGTGCTATTTATAGCAGCGGGGATGGCTCGGGAAGGCTTGAGAGCACGCAGGCAACCGGACACGGCGGTGAGCAAAGGCGGCCAGGTCATGGGCGCGGCTGCCGGTGCGTGAGGACGAGTGATAGGAAGGGGCCAGGGCAGAGGAGTGACCGCACGATCACGGGGAAGCTTCGGGACAAGACGAGGGTTCGAGAGCTGGACGAAACGGACAAGGCCGAGGGCCCCAATGCCCAGCGCGCGTGCATGCATGTCGGACACGTAGTCAACGCGTGAATGCGGCGAGGGGACACACTCTGGTCGGCCAGACCATGTCTACACGAAAGTTCATTCACCAAAGAGTGCCAAGGAGCAAATGAACCAGCACAGGAACAACTGATGTCACCATAGAGAGCTCGAAGACAACAGAACAACAAGGTGTTTGTTGTGTACTGGGGAAGATCTACTTGGGGAGAGAGGATGAGATTTGTCTAGTGTTGATCATACACTAAGATGATCATGATGGCAAGGTTTCAGCTGAAATGGAGGGGTTTAGCTAGCACTTGCTTCACAATTTACCCCACTGGATAGAAATACAAAAATTGAAGCTGTGCTCAAATGGATAAATGGATTGAGCTGAAATTTGGTTGAGGATAATCATTTGGGCATATGAATGCACTGTAAAAAATTCATACCATTGGGATACACCAAAATGGTACTTCCTTCACAATGCATCTCTCTGGACAGAAACTTGAGAGAATTATAGAAAAATAATGGCTTGATGAAATGAGCCCAAATTTAGTGGAGAGATGTTATATGGGTAGAGCATGTCCTGGTAAATTTTTAGCAATAATGAAGCAATATAAAATATAATTGCTTCACAACCTGAAAATTTGACCAGAAACAAAGATTGGATGGTGTGCTCACCATGAGGATGGAATCATGAATATTTTTCCATATCCAAGGTTCATATGGTCCAAAGGATTTTTGAGGATTTTGTGGGAATTTATGGCAAGACAGAAATATAGGTTGCTTTACAACCTGGAGTAGGCAGGGTTATTCTTTTAATATAAAAAGGAATATTCCCAATAAAAAGAATTTGGGATTGGGTCAAGATGGAAATGACATTATCTTGGGATGGATTTGAGTATAACAAGCCACTTGGGAGATTAGGAAGAGATGATCTTCCCAAGTTTCCAGACCACAAAGCCACAGAAAAAGAAAATCAAAGCAAAATCCAAAAGAAAAAGAAAGGGCCAAAATCCAGGGTGTTACATTAAATCTCGTTACCAACATCATTTGTCACATGCTTGCATCCTTCTTGTGATGTTGTATTACCGAGAGGGTCCAGAGATATCTCTGCATAAAACGGAGCCACAAATCCCAGTCTCGATCCATGCAACCAACAAACACCTTCGGAGATACCTGTAGAGCACTTTTATGATCACCTAGTTAGGAAGTAATGTTTGATAGCACACAAAGTATTCCTCCGGTATCCGGGAGTGGCATGATCTCATGGTCTAAGGAACAGATACGTGACATTACGAAAGTTGTAGCAAATAACTAAGAGATACGATCTGATGCTAAGCTTACGGCCGGCTCTATCCATCACATCATTCGCCTAATGATGTGATCTCGTTGTCAAATGACAACTCAAGTCTATGGTTAGGAAACCTTAATGATCTTTGATCAACGATCAAGTCTAGTAGAGGCTTACTAGGGACACGGTGTTGTCTATGTATTCACACATGTATTTAAGTTTCCGGTCAATACAATTCTAGCATGAAAAATAAACATTTATCATGGACGGGAAATATGATAATAACCATTTTATTATTGCCTCTAGGGCATATTTCCAACACCACCGGTGTTGTTATTCTGCATGACCACCCCGCAGCCCCAGCGCCCTCTTACGCACCTGGCCGGTGTTTGACGGCTCCGGAATCCCCTTTTTCACCATTGACGAGGACATCATCGTGTAGCTCCAGCTATTGGTCATGGACTTCTCTCTTCGCTGGGAATCAAAATGGGCGACCTTGGAGATGGTGTGATACGTCTCCAACGTATCTATAATTTATGAAGTATTCATGCCATGTTTACGACAATTTTATATGGTTTTGGTATAATTTGAATGGAACTAACCCGGACTGACGTTGTTTTCAGCAAAACTACCGTGGTGTTGTTTTTTGTTCAGAAATCAAAGTTCTCCAAATGCAGCAAAACTTTTTGACGATTTTTTTGGAACAAAAGAGGCACTAGAAGCTTTGTGGGAGGACCAGGAGGTGGCCACTAGGAACCAGGGCACGCCACCCCCCTCTGGCGCGCCCTGGTGGGTAGTGGGCCCCTCGAAGCCCTTCTTAGCGTGAGACCGACGCCAAAAAATCCTATAAATACAGAAACCCCAGAAATAACCCTAGATGAGAAGTTCCCCCGCCGCAAGCCTCTGTAGCCACGAAAAACCAATATGGACCCTGTTCTGGCCCCCTGCCGGAGGGAGAAATCATCACCGGAGGCCATCTTCATCATCCCGGCAGCCACCATGATGAGGAGGGAGTAGTCAACCCTCGGGGCTGAGGGTTTGTATCGGTACCTATGTGTTTGATCTCTCTCTCTCTCTCTCTCGTGTTCTTGATTTGGCACGATCTTGATGTATCGCGAGCTTTGTTAATATAGTTGGATCATATGGTGTTTCTCCCTTTCTATCTAGTTGTGATGAATTGAGTTTTACCTTTGAGATTTCACTTTTATGGATTTGAGAACACTTGATGTTTGTCTTGCATATGAATACCCATGGTGACAATTGGGTATTATATTGCTTCACTTGATGTATATTTTGGCACTCAACTCGCGGATTCCCGAGGTGACATTGGGATAATCTATGCATAGGGGTTGATGCATGTTTTCGTCCTTGTTTCTCTGGTAGAAATCATGGGACACAATTGAGGTTCTTTGTGTTGGATTGAATATTATGAATCAGAAGTTGTTTGATGCATATTGTATAATCAACTCACAGATACTTGTGGTGACATTGGAGTATCTAGGTGACATTAGAGTTGGTTGATGTCTATCATAAGGTGTTATTTTAGTAAGAACTCTTGGGCTGTTTGTGACACTTATAGGAACAGCTCGATAGATCAATCGGAAAGGATAACTTTGAGGTGCTTTCGTACCCTACAAACAATTTTGTCTTATGTTCTCTGCTAGATAAGAACTTTGGAGTGATTCTTTATCACACATTGAGGGAATGTTATATGATTCAACTATGTAAGCATTGTTGAGAGATTGCACTGGTGAAATTATGAACCCTAGGCCTTATTTTCAAGCATTGCAATACCGTTTGTGCTCATTTTTGTTACTTGTTACCTTGCTGTTTTTTATTGTTACTATTACAAAAATCAATATCTACTATCATTACTACACTTTTATCACCATCTCTTCGCTGTGCACCTATACAATTTACCATTGTATTTGGTGTGTTGGGGACACAAGAGACTTTTTGTTATTTGGTTGTAGGGTTTTTTGAGAGAGACCATCTTCATCCTACGCCTCCCATGGATTGATAAACCTTAGCTCATCCACTTGTGGGAAAATTGCTATTATCCTACAAAACTCTGCGCTTAGAGGCCCAACACGAGTCTACAATAATAAAGTTGCGTAGTAGACATCAAGCTCTTTTCTGGCATCGTTGCCGGGGAGGTGAGTGCTTGAAAGTATATCTTTAGATCTTCAATTGAATCTTTTAGTTTCTTGTTTTTATCACTAGTTTGGTTTCTAAAATAAAACTACAAAAAAAAATTGGAATTGAGGTTGCCTCATATTATTCGTCGTTATCATGTCTTTCTTGAAAATGATGGAAAGGAAAATTGTGCTCAATTGATAGAAAAAGAATTCAATAAAATGTTTGGCATAAAATCTTTGAATGATAAGCATGATTGCAATGTTGCTAGTATGAATTCTTTGAATATCCATCATTCTAATGATGTGGAAAGCTATAAGCTTGGGGATGCTATGTTTGACGAAGATGATATTTTTAGTCCCCCAAGATTTGATGTGCAAATTTGTTATAATGATTGCATGCCTCCTATTTATGATGATTACTCTATTTGTAATGATCCCACTATTTTGGAGGATGTTGAATCTTATTGTAATAATTATGAAGGTGGATTTGGAGAGGTCATGACTTTATTTAGTGATGAATCCACTACTTTGGAAGAGGTTTCAATTGATTATTATAACAGCAAAGTTGCTATCGATGACGATTATGGTGGTGACATGTATGCTATAAAGAATATTGATAACCATGAAACTTGTCATCATGATTTCAATGTTCAATTTGATCAAGTATCTCATGATAGTTACTTTGTTGAGTTTCCTCCCACTATTATTGATGAGAATAAATTTGCTTACGTGGAGAGTAATAGCATTTCTATGCTTATGTATCATGAAAAGAATGCCTTATGTGATAGCTATATTGTTGAATTCATTCATGATGCTACTGAAAATTATTATGAGAGAGGAACATATGCTTTTACATACCTCACTAATATCAAGTTTCCTCTCTATGTGTTGAAAATTTTGAAGTTATGTTTGTTGTGCCTTCCTATGCTAGTTGATTCTTGTTCCCATGAATTGTTTGTTCACAAAATCCCTATGCAGAGGAAGTGTGTTAGGCTTAAATGTGCTATTCATATGCTTCCTATGCTCTCATTGTGTTTCAATTCTTTACTTTTATGTGAGCATCATTGAAATCATCATGCCTAGCTAAAAGGCATTAAATAAAAGCACTTGTTGGGAGACAACCCAACACTTACACCTGCTGTTTTTGTGTGTTCACATGATTAAGCTACTGTAGTAATCATGGTTTATAGCTTTTGTTTCAATAAAGTGCCAACTAAAGCCTTTGGGATAGTGTGGATGATAGTTGACTTGAAATTTTTGCGCCGAGTTCTGGAATTATCATAATTCACTGGCATGTGATGAAATTCTGAATTTTTGACACACGATTGATATAAAAAATTCCTACGCTTTCCTAATTTTTTAGATTTTTTAGTAACAAAAGTATGGTCATTGTTCAGATCATCACAGACTGTTCTATTTTTCACAGATTCTGTTTTCAATGCATAGTTCGCTTGTTTTATAGTTTCTATGGCTTATATTGGTCAATATAAATTGTAGAAATTGTAGGTTACAGTAGGCATTGTGTGATAACAATTATGAATCTTGTCTTGATAGTACCAAAGTGAATGATTTGTCTTTATCATAGTAACATATCTCACGAAGTTCCTTTATGTTTTGTGTGATTGAAGTTTTCAAGTTTTGGGTGAGATATCGATATGAGGAGAATAAGGAGTGACAAGACCCTAAGATTGGGGATTCCCAAGGCACCCCAAGGTAATATTCAAGGAATACACAAGCAACTAAACTTGGGGATGCCCCGGAAGGCATCCCCTCTTTCGTCTTCAACATTATCGGTAACCTCACTTGGAGCTATATTTTTATTCGTTACATGATACGTGTTTTGTTTGGAGCACCATTTTATTTTAGTTGGATTTGCTTGCTGTTATTTAGAATAATGTTTTTTAATCTTTTATTTCAATAAAAGTTTCATGGGTATCCTTCACCATGCTTAGTTTGCAAGTATATGAGTTGCTGTTTCAAAACAGGATGTTGCACGCTATTGCGTGAATTCTCTAGAACAGTCAGAATCTGATAAAATGTTGAATTTTTTTTGCAAAATAGGCTATGATAAATTTTCTACAGTTTTGTAAATTTTCCGAATTTTTTAAGTTAAATAAATATGGATCCTTCTTCATCCTTTACAGACTGTCCTGTTTAGACAGATAGCTGTTATGATTGCATTGTTTGCATATGTTTGCTTGTCTAATGATTCTATTTGAGGATAGGAGTATTTAATATGTAGAGCCATTTAGTATGCAATGTTAAATTATAATTTTTGCGATTTGTAACAGTATAGAATGATAAAGTTTTGAGTTGATTTATACTAACTTATCTCACGAGTTCTTGTTGAGTTTTGTGTGGATGAAATTTTTGAGATTTAGGGAAACCGGGATATGAGAGGAATTGAGGAGATACAAGAGCTCAAGCTTGGGGATGCCCAAGGCATCCCAAATTAATATTCCAAGAAGTCTCAAGCATTTAAGCTTGGGGATGCCCCGGTAGGCATCCCACCTTTCTTCTTCAACAATTATCAGTTAGTATCGGTTGAGCCTAAGTTTTTGCTTCTTCGCATGATGTGTACTATTTTTGTAATGTCATTTTATTTTGTTTTGCTTGCTGTTTTAATAAAATAATTAGGTTTGAAAATTTTAAAAGAGCGAGTCCTCACATAGCTACCTATTTATTTAACTACTCATTTGATCTTCACTTATATCTTTTTGGAGTAAATTGTCATCTACTCTTGTGCTTCACTTATATCCTATGAGTAAATTGTTGAATGAATTGAATATCATGAAGTTGCAATTATATGTTCATATCATGCCTAGTAGTAGCTTCGCATTGGGTTTAGAAAGTGAAATCTATTGGAACTTGACAATCACAATATTGGTCATACAAGCAATTCATGAATCTCTACTCCTAAGGGACGACTTGGTAGTCTCCGTTTTGTCCGGCTTTTTTTAATCTCAACCCCCCACCTTCGTCTGGTTTTTTTTCATCCCTCCTCTCACCACCATTATTTTTATCTGGTTTTTTTCATCTCAGGACCTACCACTTCTCCCACTGGTTTTTTGCCTCAGCAACGAAAAAGCAAACGCACACCTTGATCTATTTCCTAGGTCATGAAGCACACACCGCCGCCACCATCACGGAACGCTCTGCTGCCAACATCTTGCTCCTCCGGCGACCTCGGAGTCCGCCACCACCGCCATTGCAGAGCTCCAGATCATGGCACTGTGGGATGATGCTGGCACCGCCGCCACCATCGCAGAAACCTAGGGCAGGGCGGGCAGCGAGGAGCGGTGCAAGGAGGCCGTGCCGGCCGTGCCCTACCCTCCTTTGTGTGCTGGAGGTGGTGGTGCAGGAACCCCAAGGCAGGGCGGGAAGAGAGGAGTAGTGCAAGGAGGCCGTGCCAGCCGTGCCCTACCCTCCTGTGTGTGCTGGTGGTGGTGATGCAACGTGTCATCGACCGTGAGATTGGCAAGCCCAAGTACCACTGCGCCTGTGCCTGCGTCACAACGCAGGATCAGGTCGCCACCTGCCCAATACTTATCCCACCGCGGTGGCCGAACGTGCTTCAGCTGTGCCCGCCCGAGTCCAGGACCGTCAGGACCGCCTCCCAGCCATTCGACGGGTTTCCCGACACGACTTGCCGGCACACTTGGTCTTGCCCCACTGCTTTCCCCGTCACCGGAGGCAATGCTTGCTCACTCAAAGTATTATGTATGATGTTTATCATGGTACATTAGCTAGCTATAAGAGATGTCATCTTTGTGATTTTCTTCTTCTTCTTGAACACACATATAAATGTTTGTGCATTGGAACGGTAGGTCTTTCAGATCAACTATTCCCTGCTCTGACTTGCCTTTTAATTTGATTGAATATCTACTTACGCTCTCCAAGATTGTACCTGTGAATTTCTTTAAAACCTATTTGCGCACCCAGCTAGATCATATACAGTTGTTAATGTATGGAGGTTTTTATTGGATCTGTTTATCTCAGGCTCTGACACGCTAGCTTCGTTTAGACAATTTTTAGAGCCAGCGTTTACTCTAGGGAATACTCTGTATATTGTTCAATCTCGGTGTAGGTACAATTTCTCGGAAACAGTTTCAGTCAATACTGGGCCGAAACCCCTTGAACTTAGTAAGTAGTTTTCATCCTTTGTTGAAATCTCATTTCATTGACGATGTATTGTGTTGCGTGTTGGTTAAGATGAAGCAAGGATAAAACCTTTGACGATGTATTGTGCTGCATGTTTCAGTCAATTTGTTGGACAACTATACACGTATGTGTTTTCTCAAGCCCACTGATTTCAGCCTCTCCATCTTCTTCAAGCCCACTGGTTTCAGCCTTTCTGTCTTCTTCAAGCCCAGTGAGTAGTTAATTCACTAGTGGAAAAAGTGCTAGCCACAACTTTTGTTGGTGGCGCGCCATTTTCCATCCACGCCAGCACTATTATTTTCAAATAGTGCTGGCGTAGGCCAAATCAGCACGTCAGCTTTACAAGCATAGTGCTGGCGTTGCTTGTTTTGGAAACGCCACAAATCTATTGGCCCATATACACTCACCGTTTGGAAAGCACTGGTGACGTTGGTTTTCTTTGCACGCCATAGTTAATTTGTTAGTGCTGGCATTCTTTTTCTTTGCACGCCAGAAACACTTTTCCCATTTGATCAAGTGTTTTAAGTATTTAATTATATTATTCTTTTTTGTCATCATTATTTTTACAGTTTTTATCATTTTAAGAATTGTATTTCTTTACCACCAGTTCAAATTTTGAGTCTTTTATTTTGTCAAGTCTTTCACTAATTTTAGTCTTTTTTTATTTGGCCTGTGATTAGCTATGGCGTTGCCATTTTATCCAACACCAGCAATAACCTATCTGAGTCAACTTAGTAAAATACCTAATTCACCACTCTCTCTCATTTCACACCCCACCCAGCCCGGTCGTAGACACAACTCGCCCTGGACCAAAGCCGCCGCCGCCGCCGCCGCCCCGTCACCGCCCCTCACTGGCACCAAGGTTAGATCCACTACTACTCCATTCGCGGACACGCCAAATGGCCGGGATTTGCTTTGTGTCATGTAGATTCCAAAGTTAGTTGCATGGAGTGTGCAGAAATTGTAGTGATAATCGTCCGATTGCTATTGTGTAGAATCCGATATTTATAATGCATTTTTACTTGTGTGTCTCCCCTCCGTTGGCGGATCTGAGCTAGTTTAGTAGAAATTGATATATATATATATATAGTAGAAATTTATAGAATGTGTTATGTTTAAAAATCAGGGCAATTTGCTGTTGTAGGGCCAGTCTTGTATGGGACTCTTATACATTCATACGGTATTTGATTCATCCAAATTTAATAATTATCCGCTACTGGCAGTCGACACCAGACTTCCATCTCTATATTCTTCGAAGTTATCATTTCAGTTTTCTTTCCACATTTCTGTATAGGTTGACTGGTATATGTAAATCAAATAGCTATGCATACAGAAGTTATTCTTGTATATGATAGTATGTGTGTATAGAAGTCAGTTTGCTATATCTTGTTTATCAAAATAGATTCATAATTTTATCTATTCTACTTAATTAACAAAATCATGTCTTTCCAAATCATGCACTATTCACTATAAAAGTATCTGATTTTGTTTTGATACAGCTCACACCAACTATTTGATAATGAAACTTTACAAATCATATCTTTCCAACACATGAACTATTTTACATTGCATATTATCTTGATCGTATATATACACGATGTGTTTGTAGGTCATGGCCAATTCTGGAGGCAACAACGAGTCGGTGTGCGATGTGGACATGGCCAACAATGAATTCTTAAACACTTTTTAGTATGTCATCAAGAGCGTGCCAGGGGCAAATGACGATCTAAAGGGGGAGATTAAAGATCTACGCAAGGATGCTGTTCGGCTTGTTCAGGAGACTAATCAGCTTAGGGACGAGAGGGATAAGCTCATCGAGGATCGGGATAAACTGAAGGAGGAGAGGAGACGCCTCAGGGCTAAGAGGATTGACCTGAAGATGGACATATATCATTTTAGAAGAGAAGGAGAGGCGGATAGAAAGAAGGTTCTCCAGCTGGGCATACTCCTTGATGAAGATTAGTTTTTCAAGTAGCTAGCTAG
Organism: Thinopyrum elongatum; assembly: GCA_011799875.1. Classification (NCBI taxonomy): domain Eukaryota; kingdom Viridiplantae; phylum Streptophyta; class Magnoliopsida; order Poales; family Poaceae; genus Thinopyrum; species Thinopyrum elongatum. The sequence continues at coordinate 601,654,371 of CM022303.1, read as the reverse complement.
TTCATCTTATTAGTTGATGATGATCGAGTAACTAGAGTACTTGAGTGAACTTTTGTGAAGTTTAATATCAACTTGTTGAGTTCAAGAGCCTCTTATGTAATGATTATCTATTAAGTAAGTACCTAGTGTTGATGAGTATATTGTGTTCAGTAGTATCTATTAAGTAAGTAGCTAGTGCTGATGAGTAAAATTTTTTATTACCAAAAAAACCATTTGTTGGCGTTGGACGAGCAGGCACGCCAGAGTTATTTTGAACTTAGTGCTGGCGCTGGACTAGAGATACGCCAGAACGATGTAGGATACTGCTGACGTGTCCTCCAACACCACCACTACCTTTTAGCAATGGCGCCATATTAGTGGCGTCGTGTGTCTACGCCAACAAGGTTGTTTTTGGCACACCATAGCTAGGGTTTTCTCCACTAGTGATCGGTTGACTGAACATACTATCTAAGAAGGGACAAGGGAAGAAACATCAACTGTTCCCCTGAGTTCATGTTGTCTCTACAATTTAGTATTGTATATGTAGTGCTACCTTATTAAATTTTGGCAACTAAGCTTATGTTGTGCTTAAGATTAAATGGGATATAATGGAAATGGAGGTGATAAGTTAAGAGATATTCTTGGGAGTGCCTATTATGTGGCTCCGAAGGTGCTGAAGCAGAGATATGGAACCGATGATGGCATATGGAGTGCTGGAGTTATACTCTACATTCTACTCTCTGGCGTTCCTCCTTTCTGGGCAGCAGGGCAGGTGCATTTTGTGGTTGGTTATGTCGATCAATTTCAGGGCTGTGATGGATGCAGAGGCTGGCAGATGAATATAGTTATCCTATAGGAACCCTTGGTGTCTCCTTTTCTCCCTTGGTTTTAATTACCTGAGAATGAGGAAGGTATATTTGATGTTGTTCTTCAAGGTTCTATTCATTTCTCATTTCATCCATGGCCATCAATTTCAAACAGAGATAAAGAATTAAGACAAATGGGAGAATCAGACATATTTCTGTTATGTGAGTAGAGAACGCGAATGCATATGCTGATTGGGGAAGGTCAACATGGTTCAGTTGGCATAATAAGCTCTGATGGACACAAGTTTTCATGAACTATATTGATTGAATGCCCTTTGCAAGTTCTCGTTAGAATTACCTCTTCTTACAAGGATAAGAAACTTAAGTGTTCCTCATTTATTTTGTGCAGATCCTCTTGTGAAGCATAAATTTCATTGTGTCCAAGGAGATATCTAATGCTGAAAACATGGGACTCAAAATGTATAGAGAGTCGGACACTCTGCTAACTATCATTTGTGGGCGTCTACCAAATTCACTATCAGCCACTGTAGTAGGACCAGCAGTATGTTAAAATTTATTTTGGTTTTATTGTCCATGTAGAGATGCTATGCTCAGCTCTAGATTTGGCACATGTGATATCCAATTACACTCCCATGGCTTGTATCTTGCTGGAAGATGCTCGCAATTCTGGTTGCGAACATTAACTTTTCTCTTAGGGACCATTATTTGAATAGTACTTTATCTACTACTTCCGGAGTATATGCTAAGCCATGTACAGATGTATATATATCTGATTTTGTTCATTCTGCGTTAGGTTGGGAGGATGTAGACTAAGAGCTATATAATGATTGTACAAAAGATAATGTATTGGAAGACATGAGAACTTTTAAGATGCTACAGTATAAAAATGATCGAATGTGCTCCCTTTTTCTTTGTTCTAGGATGCTAAATAAAAATGATCGAATAATCTTGCAAAAATGGCAGTATGTTATTTCTTAGTATGATTATAAAGAAAAATATGGCTATCTGATTGTAAAGAGCAAGAGAATAAAATAATAATTTGTTTCTTCATGTGCATCTGCATTACATTCGTTTTCATTCTATTGATATTTTTTGTTGTGGACGGAGGAGAAAGCAACATGAAGTTTCTGGAGCGGGTAATGCTCTTCACATCCATGGCTTAGTTTAGTTGATTTTTTAATGATAAGGGAGGCTATGGATTCGTAGTCGTGGTGCATGTTACATATTTTTCTGAACTATTTTTCAATATGTTGAATCATGTGAGGGTATTTCCAGTTTCCACACAAACATACAAACTCATCTCCATGCTATATTTTAGGATAGGCTACAGATGTCTATGTTATTTCGTCTAGCCCATGACGCAAACTTCTTCAATTTGTCAAATTTTGCTCTGAATAATGCTGTGATTGAGAAAATTATTATGTGTGGCTCTTCCAGGTGTACATTTGGTACGGTTTGGTCCCGCATGCGTGATGTGGTGATGATTTTCTGGTGCCTATTTTGTTTGCTGAGATAAACAATATTTGGAAGATGGTATGGTTTGCCAGACCGGAACTAGAACAAGAACAAGAACGAGAAGGAGCTTAAGTAGGGCCATGTCGGGGTGTCCTGGGGGAACAATATTTTGGCCACAATAGAAAATTGTCGCTGACGCTAAATAATAGGGGAACCAAAAATGAACAACACTAGATATAAATTCAATATGTCTTGCTAATAAATTAAATTGGGTTTTTAATGATAAACAAGTTTATGCCAATGCCACATATTTGTATATTCCTGCTCAGAGTAACATACTGAAAATACAGAAAGTCTATGATGCATTCCTTGTGGATTTCCCTCTGTGCTTTGTCTATTGGGAGAAATATGCTGATCATGAAGGCTGCCTTGATGGTTTCAATAAAGTTTTTAAGGTGTATAAAGTACAACATATGTTTGACGTTTTTGTAGCAGCTATAATCTGTACTCCCTTGATCTGGGTTTGTAGGGCATGCGTCGATTTTTAGGCCCTTAATGTGCTATATGCCACCAAAAGTATATGTGAAGAAACTTCATTTGAATTCAAATCCAATGATATGCTTTTGGTGGCATGTAACACATGTTTCATTATATTACTCAAATAGTCGAGGAAGTAAAAAATCCGCTCATGCCCTATAAACCTAGATACAGGGAGTATAAGTATTTTCATATAGCCAATATTATTCATTTAATGCATTAACTTGTTAGCCCATTTTGAGATCACATGTTTGTGCTATACAAAGTACTTAGAGTGTAGAACATGTTTGTCAAGAAAAATATAGTCCTCCTTTGATTCAAATGTAGCTTCCACTGTTTGATCGTGCAAGTCATTATTCATTTAGTGTATTTGAAACTATAATGGGTTTTGAGTTCCAGGCAAGGATTGTGCTTGGGGAGGATCCAGACGACGTCGTCACGGTGTACCCGACCGGCTACAAGCTCCTGTGCATCACGGCCAAGTGGTTGATACGTCTCCATCGTATCTATAATTTTTTATTATTCAATGCAAATATTATACAACTTTTATATAATTTTGGCAACATTTTATATTATTTTTTGGGACTAACATATTGATCGAGTGCCCAGTGCTAGTTCCTATTTGTTGCATGTTTTTTATTTCATGGAATATCCATATCAAATGAAGTCCAAACTCGATAAAACTTTACGGAGAATTATTTTGGAATATATGTGATTTTTGGGAGGTGGAATTAACGCAAACGGAGGCCCACGGCCTACACTACCCACCAGGGCACGACCAACACCCCCTGGTGCGTGGTGGTGCCTAGTGTGCACCCCGTAAGTTGGTTGGGGCTCTTCTTAGGCCGCAAGGAAGCTTATATACGGAAAAAAATTGGGTTAAAATTTCAGCACAATCAGAGTTACGGATCTACGGATATTTAAGAAACAATGAAGGACAGAAAAACGGGAACGTGAAACAAAAGAGAACAAAGAGATAGATCCAATCTCAGAGGGGCTCTCGCCCCTCCGCCGCCATGGAGGCCATGGACCAGAGGGGAAACCCTCCTCCCATCTAGGGGGGATGCAAGGAAGAAGAAGGAGGAGGGGGGCTCTCTCTCCCTCTCTCCCGGTGGCGCCGGAGTGCCGCCGGGGGAAGGATCATGACAGCGATCTACATTAACAACCTTGCTACCGTCAACACCAACTTTCTGCCCCCTCCATGCAGCAGTGTAACATCTCTATTCCCGCTGCAATTCTCTACTTAAACATGGTGCTCAACACTATATATTCTTATCCAATGATATGTGGTTATCCTATGATGTTTGAGTAGATCTGTTTTGTCCTATGGGTTGATTGATGATCATGATTGGTTTGAGTTGTATATTTTTTTTGGTTCTGTCCTATGGTGCCCTCCGTGTCGCGCAAATGTGAGGGATCCCCGCTATAGGGTGTTGCAATACGTTCATGATTTGCTTATGGTGGGTGGCGTGAGTGACTGAAACACATACCCAAGTAAGTGGGTTGTTGCGTATGGGATAAAGAGGACTTGATACTTTATGCTATGGTTGGGTTTTACCTTAATGATCTTTGGTAGCTGCGGATGCTTGCTAGAGTTCCAATCATAAGTGCATATGATCCAAGTATGGAAAGTATGTTAACTGATGCCTCTCCCTCATATAAAATTGCAATAATGATTACCGGTCTAGTTATCAATTACCTAGGGACAAATAACTTTCTTGTGTGACAAAAGCTTTCTACTAAACAACTAACTTTTATTATCTTGCAATTTATTCATAGTTTTATTCTCGCAAAGTACTTCTAGTTTTATTCGTGTTCTAGGTAAAACAAACATTAATTGTGCGTAGAGTTGTATCGATGGCCGATAGAACTTGAGGGAATATTTGTTCTACCTTCACCTCCTCGTTGGGTTTGACACTCTTATTTATCGAAAAAGACAACAAACGATCCCCTAAACCTATGGGTTATCAAGACCTTTTTCTGGCGCCGTTGCCGGGAGCAATAGCGTGGGGTGAATATTCTCGTGTGTGCTTGTTTGCTTTATCACTAAGTAGTTTTTATTTTCTGTTCTAAGTTGTTCTCTATCTTTAGTTATGGATATGGAATACGAAATACCAAAAAAATTAGTTGTGCTTGCTACTCATGGAGATGGGGAACCTCCTAAAATCCTCGATGCTTGTTATGTTGAAAATATTAAACACTACTTTGAGAATCCTGAGAAAACCCGATTCAACTTGATAATGCGAGACACGTTGGATAAACATGAATACTTGAGGGATTATAGCTTGACTCAAAAAGGGAAACTCTTATGGGATCAAATTGATTATTTGCAATGGTATGCTTGGAATTTATGCTTGAGATATGATTATACTTGTTTCTCTAGGATGAAGGCTCTACACCTTCCCTTTTCATGTGAATTTAGTGATAATGAAACCTTGGCTTCTTATGCTAATGGTAGATATGATTACTATGATGTGGAACGAATAGAAGAATTTGTTGCTTCTAAGGGTACTTATGAAATTGAATCTCTGTTTGAAAAGTATGAAGATTATGATGATGCTGTTTATAGACCTGAAAATTTTGCTATACTTAAATATTGCTATGAGAATTATAAATACAATTCCGATATTGATGTATTTATTAAGAAAGTTTCTACTATCCAAGAAGAGACTAATATTTTACAGGAATCTATGGAAGAAGAAATTGATGAAACTGTGAGCTCATTAGATTAAAAAGATGAGGAGGAGAGCGAAGAACAAAAGGAGGAAGAGCGGATTGATCACCCGTGCCCACCTTCTAATGAGAGTAACTCTTCAACTCATACATTGTTTAATGTCCCTTCGCTCTTACCGAAGGATGAATGCTATGATAATTGCTATGAGCCCGTTGATTCATTGAAATATCCCTTTTTGATGAAATTGATGCTTGCTATGCTTGTGGCCATGATGCCAATTTGAATTATGCTTATGGAGATGAACTTTCTATAGTTCCTTATGTTAATAATGAAATTGTTGCCATTGCACCGAAACATGAAAGTCCTATTATCTTTTTGAATTCTCCAAAACTACACTATATCGGAGAAGTTTGCTCTTATTAAAGATTATATTGATGGGTTGCGTTCTACCATTACACATGATGATTTTGATGAGTATAATATGCATGTGCTTGCTGCTCCTACTTGTAATTATTATGAGGGAGGAACTACATCTCCACCTCTCTATGTTTCCAACACGATAAAATTGCAAGAAACTGCTTATGCTATGTATTGGCCTTTACTTGATGTGCATGAATAGTTCTTTTATGACATGCCGATGAATAGGAAGAGAGTTAGACTTTGTCATTGCATGATATATGTTGCTTTGTGCTCACTACTAAATTATAAATAATTTCTAATTAAAATTGGCTTTGATATACCTTGGGATCTGGGTGGATCGATTACTTGAGCACTTTATGCCTAGCTTAATGGCTTTAAAGAAAGCGCTGCCAGGGAGACAACCTAGAAGTTTCAGATTGTCATTTTGTTCTGTTGTGTGCTTTTATAAAGTTTAAAAACAAAAAAGATATAGAGGGGAACCTAAAACTTTTTCAAAAAGAAAAGTGAAAGTGAGAGAGATGAGCATCGTTAAAGTGGGAGCTAGCCTTGAACTTTGTTCATGCCCATGGAAACTTTGTGAACCTTGATTACAGAAAATTTTCAACAAAAATAATTATCCTCTTGAACAAATCCATTGTAGTATGAAAATAACGTGCCAAGATTTGCCTTTAGGATGATTAGATTGCTTGTTTGGTATGTGCGGTGCAAAAACAGAAACTTTGGTTGTAGTGCGTGAATTTAATTTTTTTACTGGAACGTCAACACTTTCTGAAATTTTTGCACAGTAGTCCTATGCAAATTTTTTATTTTTTCCTAATTTTTCATAAATTTTGGAGTTACAGAAGTATGGTCAAAGTTTAGATTGCTACAGACTGTCCTGTTTTTGACAGATTCTATTTTTGATGCATTGTTTTGCTTGTTTTGATGGAACGATGGAGTGTATCGATGGTATAAGCCATGGAGAAGTTAGAATACAGTAGGAATAATGCAAAAATAAAATATGAATGGGTTTTCAATAGTACTTAAAGTATTGATTTGCTTTATTATACTAACGGATCTCACGAGGGTTTTGTTAAGTTTTGTGTGGATGAAGTGTTCGAGGATCGAGGAGGTCTCGATATGAGGAGAAGGAGGAGAGGCAAGAGTTCAATCTTGGGGATTCCCAAGGGACCCCAAGTAAATATTCAAGGAGACTCAAGCGTCTATGCTTGGGTATGCCCCGGAAGGCATCCCATCTTTCTTCAACAAGTATCGGTATGTTTCGGTTTTTGTTTTGTTCACGTGATATGTGTAAATCTTGGAGCGTCGTGTGACTTTTATTTTTCTTTTAATAGTGCACATGCTGGTATGAGATAGTCCTTGCACTACTAGAATCAGCTTCTTTGCCGTCCGCCACGGCGGACGGCAAAGGCATAGATCACGGACGGCAAACCTCTTTGCCGTCCGCCAGCAGACGGCAAAATGTCCGGATGAACACGTGCCAGCAAAGGCCTTCTTTGTCGTCCGCTTCCTGGAAACGGACGGCAAAGGATTGTGCTGTCCGCCTCTAGTGGCCAGCAGACGGCAAAGATCGTGGACGGCAGTGAGGTGGGGTGAGGGCCGTTAGGGGTTAAAGGTGTGCTTTGCCGTCAGCCAGCGGACGGCAAAGAGGCTAACGTCTTTGCCGTCCGCTGGCAGACGGCAAAGTGCTCAAACATGCCAGTCCCAGGAATCACAGGTAGCTGCCACGTGGCATGTTTGCCGTCAGCTAGCTGACGGCAAAGAGCCTGTACAGCCCTGTTTTTAATTTAATTCATTCAATTTGACAGCAATTCTCAAATATACATATATACACAACAAGCATATCCAACACACTAGTTTCATCATATATACATACATAACCAACACATATATAGTTCCATCCTTACATATTACAAAAGTTTCACATTGTTCATCCAACACCGTTATCCATCCATCCATATAACAAGTTCCAACCATGCAAGTTCATTGATACAAAATAAAAGCACAAATGGAAAAGAAGCACTCCATCCATGCAAGCTTCCGTGAATTAAATCAAATCTGCAAAATGATAAACAAGATGTTAGAAGAAGAAGAATAAAATGAAGAAGAAGAACAAAACTATAAGAAGTAAGCATACTTAAGTAAAATGGAGCTAACCTAGAAGAAAATGAAGAAGAAGAAGAAGAAGAAGAAGAAGGAGACTAGAAGAATACTAGAAGAAGACTAGAAGAATAAGAAGAAGAAGACTATAAGCTTATTATGTAAACTTGGTCATTTTGTGCTAACATAAGTAATTTTGGAGTTAACCTATAGGAAAGTAAGCATAGTAGAGATAACTTAGCATATTAGAGCTAACATAGGTAACTAAGCATATTAGAGCTAACATAGGTAACTAAGCATATTAGAGCTAACTTAGAGCTAACTTATGTCATTTCGGAGGAAACAAAGCTAAGTATATATAGATCATGTTGGAGATCAAACATACCTGACATAGTTCAGTTCTCATTGTTCTTCTCCTTCTCCTTCCTCAGCCTGATGCGCCAAGAGCGGTGAGGCGGTGGAGGCAGTGGGATGTAGTCTTCTACCACAATTGGCATGGTCATGTCGCCCAGCTGTGGGAACGCCGGCGCCACCACCGGTGCGAGGTCATTGTCAGGAACCACCACCATCGCGAGGCCATCTTCAGGCAGGACAGGCACGACCATCGCTAGGTCATCCTCAGCCACCACCATCGCTAGGTCATCCTCAGCCTGATGCCCACTCTGCTCCTCTTCTTCCCCACTCCAGTCCGGATCATCCTCCTTGCTGTTGCTTTTGCTACAGCCAGAATCGCTGTTGCTTTTGCTATAGCCAGAATCGCTGCTGCTTTGGCTGTAGCCAGTGTCGCTGCTGCTGCTCCCATTGCCTGTCCAAATGCAACAATGATCGTTAACAATCGATGCGAGACAAAGCCAAATGTAGAGGAATAAGAAGAGGCAGAACATACTGGCATCATCGTCGTCAGCGTAGCGCATGCGACACATAGTCGCGTTGAACACCTTCACGATGAGCATGGTGGCGTCGTCGTCGTACCTGAAGAGAAGGAAGTACCCCTGCCGCAGGTCGTAGGCACGGTATAACTTCTCCCAGCCACGACACAGGTACATGTGGCCCTCCTTGATCACCAACTCCACGTCCCACAGCCTGCGAAACCCGCTGCCGGCCTGTCGCAGCTTCACATTATTTGGCGGATCTTCACCCAGCATGTTCATAAAAGTGTCAGGCAGCCTCTGCAGTTTGGGACAATGAGTGATGTAGCAAACAACAGAGTTATCATAATGAGATGGGTGAAGGGGAGATCTCTCCCTTTATATACCTGCCTCGTGGATGATACTGAAGTCCCAAGTATGATACTGAAGAACTCGAAAGCATCCAACTCGTACTCCGGTGTGGCAGAGCGGAGTCTGCGGTGGCGGCTTCCCCCCATCTCTGATAAGCAGCAGAAGATAATCAACTACACCAAGTTATCATTTCTCATTCAAAAAACAATGCACTTGTGGACATATGATGGCTCTAGTTGAATTTATTAGTAGCACTAGTCGTCAAAAATGTTGACTTTAGTTGAATTTCATATAATAACTATTTTAACTTCTTCGGGTCAGCAAACTAGGCAACTAGCTAGCAGTATAAAAACATTCAACTAAAGAAAAGAAAGAAACTGCAAAACATGGTGGAACCCTAAATAAGAAAGTATAAAAACGTGTCTTTTTCTTCTTCTTCCCCTCTTCTTCTTTTTTCCTCCTTTTCCTTTTCTTCATCTTCCTCTTCTTCCTTTTCTTCTTCTTCTTCTTCTTCTTCTTCTTCTTCTTCTTCTTCTTCTTCTTCTTCTTCTTCTTCTTCTTCTTCTTCTTCTTCTTGGCTTCTCTTTCTTCTTCTCTTCTTCCTTTCTTTCTTCTTCTTCTTCTTCTTCTTCTTCTTCTTCGTCTTCTTCTTCTCTTCTTCTTCTTCCTTCTTCTTCTTCTTCTTCTTCTTCTTCTTACTTCTCTCCTTCTGTTCTTCTTCTTCTTCCTCTTTCTTCCTCTTCCTGTTCTCTCTTCCTTTTCCCTTTTTTTTCCTATTTTTCCTCTTTTTTTCTTCTTTTCCTTTTTTTCTGGTTCTTTGTTTCTTTTATTCTTTTGTTTTTTCCTTTTTTTCTTCTTCTTCTAATATTTACTATCTAAACACTATTTATTATCTAAAATTTATATCTAAAGAATTGGCGGGGGAGGTTTTATGGGTGTATGTTTCTTTCTATGGTGACATGTTCTATGGTGCCCTTTTTCCTCTTCTTCTTTTTCTTCTTTCTTCTTCTTCTTCTCCTCCTCCTCTCCTCCCTCCTCCTCCTCCTCCTCCTCTTCCTCTTCTTTCTTCTTCCTCTTCTTCTTCTATTCTTCTTCTTTCTTCTTCTCTTTCTTTTCTTTCTTCTTCTCCCTCCTCTTCCTCCCTCCCTCCCTCCTTCTACTCTTTCTTCTTCTAAACTAAAACTAAACATAATCTAAAAAAACTAAACTAAAAAAAAACTAAAACTAAACTGAAACTAAAACTAAAGTAAAACTATAACTAAAACAGAAACTAATTTAACTAAAAGAACTAAAATAAACTAAACTAAAACAAGGGGGGGGGGGAAAGATCACTCAACTGCAGGCAGGGGATCGCTGGTTGAGGGGAGGCGGTGGCCTGGTGGAGGGGGAGGCCGCGCGGGTGGGGGTGGCGGCGGCCCGGTGGAGGGGAGGCCGCGGCGGGGGTGGGGCGGCGGCGGGTGGGGGCGGCGGTGGCCCGGTGGAGGGGGAGGCCCGCGAGGTGGGCGGGCTGAGCGGCCGGCCCTGTGGAGGGGGAGGCCGCTCGAGTCGGGCGGGACGTCCACCAGGGGAGGGGGCGGGCGGCTGGACCGGCCGCGGCGCGGCTGGCCGGCGTGGAAGGGGCGGCGGCGGGTGGTGGGGCGACGGGGCAAGGGGGGCGGCGGGTGGTCGAGGCGACGGGGCGAGGGGCGGCGGCGGGTGGTGGGGGCGACGGTGGTCTCGTCGGGGATAGAGGGACAGAAAGAGAGAGAGAGAGAGGGAAGGAGGGGTGGGGATCCGTTAGTTAGGTTATCTCTTTGCCGTCCGCTTTTTTTCTCTTTGCCGTCCGCTAGCAGACGGCAAAGAGGGGGCCGTTAGTTTTTTTTTCTAAGCAGCTCGTTAGTGGGGCCCACCTCTCTCTTTGCCGTCAGCCAACTGACGGCAAAGATTCTTTGCCGTCCGCTAGCCGACAGCAAAGAACTGGCTGATGGCAAAGACCTTCTTTGCCATCAGCCAGTTCTTTGTCGTCCGTTTTTTGTAAGCGGACGGCAAAGACCTTCTTTGCCGTCAGCCAGCAGATGGCAAAGAAGTGGCAGACGGCAAAGAAGTGGATTCCAGTAGTGTTGGTTTATTTATAGAATGCTCTATGCACTTCACTTATATTCTTTGAGTATGGCTTTATAGAATGCTTCATGTGCTTCGCTTATACCATTTGATGTTTGGATTGCCTGTTTCTCTTCACATAGAAAACTGTTATTTGTAGAATGCTCTTTTCCTTCACTTATATTTATTAGAGCATGAGCATGGTCTTTTGTAGAAATAATTAAACTCTCTTGCTTCACTTATATCTATTTAGAGAGTCAACAGGAATTGGTCATTTGCATGGTTAGTCATAAAATCCTACATAAAACTTGTGGATCACTGAATATGATATGTTTGATTCCTTGCAATAGTTTTGCGATATAAAGATGATAATATGTGGGAGGTACTAGTGAATTATTGTGGTTAGTAAGAATATTGGTGTTAAGGTTTGTGATTCCCGAAGCATGCACGTATAGTCTCTCGTTATGCTAAGAAGTTGGAGCATGATTTATTAATGATTGTCTTCCTTATGAGTGGCGGTCGGGGACGAGCAATGGCCTTTTCCTACCAATCTATCCCCCTAGGGGCATGCGTAGTAGTACTTTGCTTCGAGGGCTAATAAACTTTCGCAATAAGTATGTGAGTTCTTATGACTAATGTGAGTCCATCGATTATACACACTCTTACCTTTCAGCAATTTGCTAGCCTCTATGGTACCGTGCATTGCCCTTTCTCACCTCGAGATGCGGTGCAAACTTTGCAGGTGCATCCAAACCCCGTGATATGATACGCTCTGTCACACATAAGTCTCATTATATCTTCCTCAAAACAGCCACCATACCTGCCTATTATGGCATTTCCATAGCCATTCCTAAATATAAGTCTTTTAAGAGATTTCACTATAGACTACATATGGAGCAAAATCAGTGAATCTATACTCTAAAAGGCGTCTATATACAGCCGAATGTAGTCTCTATAGTGGAATCTCTAAAAGACTTATATTTAGGAACGGAAGTAGTTCTTAAGGGAATTATAAGAATGGGAAAAAACTAGGTGGCCCATCTTTCTGGCAGACCGGAGAGTAATAGTTCTTAAGATAAGAATGTGAAATTTATAGCAAGGATTTTGTCCCTCAAATATATAGATAGTAATTAATTGTTTACCTAGAAAGTAATACTGTAGTTCTTAAGTGAATTGTATCTGATGAATTTTGGCACACCATTTTCTTGCCCGTTTCATCTTAGGTGTTGCTTATTGGAAGCGAAAATGATGCTTAATCTACACAATAATATTAAAATGTACTTAAAAATACCATTGACACTGTCGAAGCAATGCGACCCCACACTGCTCTGTAGACATAGAGATCTTGCATGGACGATGAACGGAGGGTTTTCGATGGAACCCCCGTAGGTATTTCGTCACCTTGTTGCCGACTATTTTCCAGTTCATAAGAAGATCATTTGTCAGTACCATAACAAGTGTCATACTCAGTTTATGACCATAATATCTACTAGCAAAGCGATTTTTATTACCGCTCCTAGCAGTGGTGGTTCAGACCTGGTGGATCCTGGGGACAAGTTGTTTGATTGGAGTCACATCGGATTATCTCTATCAAGTGCAATAGTAGCAATACCCAGCCATAGCTACAGTGAGTAAAATGCCTGTAGCATTTGCAATCAGAAGGTATCATCATCGTTGAGTGGCCTTCAGACACAGTTCAGTGTTACCCTTATCGCTAAAGTGAAATACATGGTTTTCTGTGAGAACTTAATTCTTTGAACTTCTAGATCATCTAACTTTTTGGGACACTGCAGGACATGGTTGATAATCATGACAGTAAAATTTCGTGGAGATTGAGGCCTATTTAAAACCAAGTGAGATTTTGTAGCTGACCTGTTTAAAATGGATGAAATGGGCCAGTTACTATTATACATAAAATCTGGCCAGGTAGAGATCATTTTCATGATATATGAGTTTTCACTCTGCCTTCCTACACATTGGTGAAATGTGTCATGGGAAACCTGTTTTAGGGAAACATAAAATAATTGTTCTTTTGTTGTGTATTATTGCATCTCATCTTAGCACTTATTCCTTGATACGTATACAACGTATCTATAATTTTTTATTGGTCCATGCTATTATATTATCCATCTTGGATGTTTTATATGCATTATTATGCTATTTTATATCATTTTTTGGGACTGACCTATTAACCTAGTGCCAATTGCTGTTTTTTCCTGGTTTTTGTCTTTTATAGAAAATCAATACCAAACAGAGTCAAAACGGAACGAAACTTTTTGACGATTTTTCTTGGACCACAAGACACCTAGGAAGCTTCAGGAGGAGGCCAGAAGGGCCACGAGAGAGCCACAAGCTTGGGAGGCGCTCTAGGGGGGCGCCCCCCAAGATTGTGGGCCCCTCGAGGCTCTCCTAACCACAATTCCAGCTCCATAAATATCCAAAAATATTCCCCGTATACCAAAGGGCACACCAAAAATACTTTTCCGCCGCCGCAAGTTTCTGTCCTCGTGAGATCGCATTTGGAGACTTGTTCTGGTACTTTGCCGGAGGGGGATTCGATCACGGAGGGCCTCTACATCAACCTTGTTGTCCTTTTGATGATGTGTGAGTAGTTTACCACAGACCTACGGGTCAATAGCTAGTAGCTAGATGGCTTCTTCTCTCTCTTTGATATACAATACAATGTTCTCCTCGATGTTCTTGGAGTTCTATTTGATGTAATCTTCTTTTGCGGTGCGTTTGTTGAGATCCGATGAATTGTGGATTTATGATCAGATTATCTATGAATATTATTTGAGTCTTCTCTGAACTCTTTTATGCATGATTAAGATAACTTTGTATTTCTCTCCAATCTATTGATTTGGTTTGGCCAACTAGAGTGATTTATCTTGCAATGGGAGAGGTGCTTCGTTTTGGGCAATCTTGCGGTGTCCTCAGCCAGTGACAGAAGGGGTAGCGAGGCACATATTTGTAATGTTTCCATTAAGGATAAAAAGATGGGATTTATACCATATTGATTGGATCTATCCCTCTACATCATGTCATCTTGCTTAAGGCGTTACTCCATTCTTGGTAACTTAATACACTAGACGCATGCTAGACAGCGGTCGATGTGTGGAGTAATAGTAGTAGATGCAGGCAGGAGTCGGTCTACTTGTCACGGACGTGATTCTTATATTCATGATCATTGCCTTAGATATCGTCATAACTATGCACTTTTCTATGAATTTCTCAACAGTAATTTGTTTACCCACCGTATGTGTTCTTTCAAGAGAGAAGCCTCTAGTGAAAACTATGGCCCCCGGGTCTATTTTTATCATATTATTTTCAGATCTATAAAATCAAAAACCCAAAAATACCTTGCTGCAATATATTTACTTTTATTTAGTTTTGCACTTTTACTTATCTTTTATACCTATCTCTGTCAGATCTCATCCTTGCAAGTAATCGTGAAGGGATTGACAACCCCTTTATCGTGTTGGGTGCAAGTATTTGTTTGTTTGTGTAGGTGCAACCATTGGTGACTTGTGTGTTCCTCCTACTAGATTGATACCTTGGTTCTCAAACTGAGGGAAATACTTATCTCTACTTTGCTGCATCACCCTTTCCTCTTGAAGGGAAAAACCAATGCAAGCTCAAGAAGTAGCAGGAAGAATTTCTGGCGCCGTTGCCGGGGAGGATCTACATCGAGCCTACCAAGTACCCATCATAAACTCTCATCTCTTGCATTTACATTATTCATCATTTGCCTCTCGTTTTTCTCTCCCCCACTTCTAAAATGTTTTCAGAAAAAACACAAAAATATTTTCCTTTTTCTGTTTGCCTTTTCATTTGCCTTTATGTCTTACTTGGTTTGTTTGCTTCTTCGCTTGGTATAATTGTATGTTTATTGAAAGTTAGAAAACAAAAAGTTTATGGATCCTCATCCACTTGCTTATCATTTTAAAAGTTCCAAATATTATGAAAAAATTGCTAGTGAGTTGAGTGCAATAGATTATCTTTATGAAGTTTTGCTTGAAAATCGTGAATCTGAAAATTGTGATGAAGTGCTAGAAGAAGAAATTTATAAAGTGATTCATGACAGCTCCTTGAATGAAAAGCATGATTGCAATGATGTCATTATAAATTCTATTAGTGTCAATTGTGCTAATAATATGAACAACTCTAAGCTTGGGGATGCTAATTTTGCTATGTCCACTACATATTGCAATGATCATGATTGGGGTGATAATGCTTCTTATGATCTTGAAAATTTATTTAAGCCTCATGATGAATATGTTTGCGATAATATTGAAAGTGGTTTTGGAAGAGTGTCAACTTTTGCTAAAAATAAACCCACATATTTGGAGAGTGTTCAATCTTATGAATTTTTTGATAAAAGTGGGTTTGAAGAGGTCATGACTTTAGTTGATGTTAATCCCACTATCTTGGAAGATTATAAAACTTTTATGCATGCGGATCATGAAGAGAAAATTTTATATGATAGCTATATTGTTGAATTTGATTATGATCCTGCATGTAATTATTATGAGAGAGGAAAATATAATCGTAGAAAGTTTCATGTTACTAAATTACCTCTCGTTATGTTGAGATTGCTATTGTTTCTTTCTTCTTCCTTGCATATGCTAGTTTTTGCTTGTCTTGATAATTTGTTTGCTTATAAAATGCCTATGCATAGGAAGTATGTTATACTTAAAATTGTTTTTCACATGCTACATGATGCTCTCTTCGTGTTTCAATTACTATCTTTCATGTGAGCATCATTAAAATTATCAATGCCTAGCTAAAAGGCTTTAAAGAAAAGCGCTTGTTGGGGGACAACCCAATATTTTTATTTTTTGTTTTTATGTGATAACTCAATTATACCTTTGTTATGATTGTGTTTTAATTAGTGTTTGAGCCAAGTAAGACCTTTGGGATGCTTTGGTAGATCGTTGATTTGATTTTGCTGAAAAACAGAAACTTTTGTGTCCAGTAGCAGAATTGTTAAAATTCTCTGGAACATGGAAAAACTCTGATTTTTTACAAAAGATTGATATATGAATTTCCTATGTTTTATTAATTTTTCAGATTTTTGGAGTTACAGAACTATGACTATAATTTGTGTCTTTACAGACTGCTCTGTTTTTGACAGATTCTGTTTTCGATGTGTTGTTTGCTTATTTTGATGGATCTATGGGTAGTATCGGGGGTACGAGCCATGGAGAAGTTATAATACAGTAGATATAATGCAAATATAAATTTGAATGAATTCACAACAGTACCTAAAAGTGGAGATCTGTTTTATCATACTAACGGATCTCACGACTTTTTTGTTGAGTTTTGTGTTGTGAAGTTTTCAAGTTTTGGCTGAAGTTTCGATGGACTACGGAATAAGGAGTGGCAAGAGCCTAAGCTTGGGGATGCCCAAGGCAACCCAAGGTAATATTCAAGGACAAACAAGCATCTAAGCTTGGGGATGCCCTGGATGGCATCCCCTCTTTTGTCTTCAATCCATCGGTAAATTACTTGAGGCTATATTTTTATTCACCACATGATATGTGTTTTGCTTGGAGCGTCTTGTATTATAAGAGTCTTTACTTTTTAGTTTGCCACAATCATCCTTGCTGTACACACCTTTTTATAGCGACACACATTAATCGTGAATTTATTAGAACTAGTCAATATGTACGTGCAATGCACGTTAATTTGGAAGTATATTAAGTGCATGCAGATATTATGTAGGATATTATTTGCACGTAATTATGTGATTAGCACTATATTTGGCATGAAATTAACTGCATGCTAAACGTGTTGAGTGCTCGACATTGAAGTAGTCTAGGTCGTTGGATTGACATGATTTAATGGCCGAGATTAATTGGATCTGCCCCTTTGGGTCTTTTTATATTGGTATAGATACTCTATGTGCT
This sequence comes from Thinopyrum elongatum, assembly GCA_011799875.1. NCBI lineage: Eukaryota > Viridiplantae > Streptophyta > Magnoliopsida > Poales > Poaceae > Thinopyrum > Thinopyrum elongatum. The sequence continues at coordinate 601,637,171 of CM022303.1, read as the reverse complement.
TCACTTATATCTTTTGAGCTAGGTAGTTGCTCTAGTGCTTCACTTATATCTTTTTAGAGCACGGCGATGGTTTTATTTTGAAGAAATTGATGAACTCTCATGCTTCACTTATATTATTTTGAGAGTCTTAAAAATAGCATGGCAATTTGCTTATGTTATGTTATGAATTTAGTCCTAATATGATGGGTATTCAAGAGGGATATAATAAAAACTTTCATGAAGATCATTAAATATACGAGAAGTTTGATTCCTTGCATTTGTTTTGAGATATAAAGATGGTGATATTAGAGTCATGCTAGTGATTAATTGTGGATTAGTAAGAATATTTTTGTTAAGGTTTGTGATTCCCGAAGCATGCACGTATGGTCTCTCGTTATGCGATGAAGTTGGAGCATGATTTATTTTTTATTGTCTTCCTTATGAGCGGTGGTCGGGGACGAGCGATGGTCTTTTCCTACCAATCTATCCCCCTAGGAGCATGCGTATTAGTACTTTGCTTCGATGGCTAATGAAATTTTGCAACAAGTATGTGAGTTCTTTATGACTAATGTTGAGTCCATGTATTATACGAACTCTCACCCTTCCGCCATTGGTAGCCTCTTCGGTACCGTGCATTGCCCTTTCTCACCTTGAGAGTTGGTGTAAACTTCGCCGCTGCATCCAAATCCCGTGATATGATACGCTCTTTCACACATAAGCCACCTTATATCTTCCTCAAAACAACCACCATACCTACCTATTATGGCATTTCCATAGCCATTCAGAGATATGTTGCCATGCAACTTCCACCGTTCCGTTTTATTATGACAGATACCATCATATTGCTTTGCATGATCATATAGTTGGCATAGTATTTGTGGCTTGGCCACCGTTCATATTTTTTAAACATGTCATGCTAGATCATTGCACATCCCGGTACACCATCGGAGGCATTCATATAGAGTCATATTTTTGTTCTAGTATCGATTTGTAATTCTTGAGTTGTAATTAAATAAAAGTGTGATGATCATTATTATTAGAGCATTGTCCCATGTGAGTAAAGGATGATGGAGACTATGATTCCCCCACAAGTTGGGAAGAGACTCCAGACTTAAAATAAAAAAGAGGCCAAAGAGCCCAAAATATAAAAAAGAGGCCAAAGAGCCCAAAATAAAAAAAAGAGAAAAAAATGAGAGAAAAAGAGAGAAGGGACAATGTTACTATCCTTTTCCACACTTGTGCTTCAAAGTAGCACCATGTTCCTCATGATAGAGAGTCTCCTATTTTGTCAACTAGTGGGAATTTTTCATTATAGAACTTGGCTTGTATATTCCAATGATGGGCTTCCTCAAATTGCCCTAGGTCTTCATGAGAAAGCGAGTTGGATGCACACCCACTTAGTTTTCTTTTGAGCTTTCATACACTTATAGCTCTAGTGCATCCATTGCATGGCAATCCCTACTCCTTGCATTGACAACAATTGATGGGCATCTCCATAGCCTACAGATTAGCCTCGTCAATGTGAGACTTTCTCATTTTTTGTCTTCTCCACACAACCTCCACCATCATATTCTATTCCACCCATAGTGCTATATCCATGGCTCACGCTCATGTATTGAGTTAGAGTTGAAAAAGCTTGAGAACATTAAAAGTACGAACCAATTGCTTGGCTTGTCATCGGGGTTGTGCATGATAAATACTTTGTGTTATGAAGATAGAGCATGACAAGATTATATGATTTTGTAGGGATAACTTTCTTTAGCCATGATATTTTGAGAAGACTTGATTGCTTTTTAGTATGCTTGAAGTATTATTGTTTTTATGTCAATACTAAACTTTTGTTTTGAATATGAATATTCATGCCACATAAAGAAAGATTACATGATAAACATGTTAGGTAGTATTCCACATCAAAAATTCTATTTTTATCATTTACCTACTCGAGGCCGAGCAGGAATTAAGCTTGGGGATGCTTGATACGTCTCCAACGTATCTATAATTTTTTATTGTTCCATGCTATTATATTATCCATCTTGGATGTTTTATATGCATTATTATGCTATTTTATATCATTTTTTGGGACTAACCTATAAACCTAGTGCCCAGTGCCAGTTGCTGTTTTTTCCTTGTTTTTGTCTTTTACAGAAAATCAATACCAAACGGAGTCCAAACGCAACGAAACTTTTGGATGATTTTTCTTGGACCAGAAGACACCTAGGAAGGTTCGGGAGGAGGCTAGAAGGGCCACAATAGAGCCACAAGCTCAGGAGGTGCGTCCTAGGGGGCGCCCCCCAAGCTTGTGGGCCCCTCGAGGCTCTCCTAAACCTAATTCCAGCTCCATAAATACCCAAATATTCCCCGTATACCAAAGGGCACACCAAAAATACTTTTTCGCTGCCGCAAGTTTTTGTCCTCGTGAGATCCCATCTGGAGACCTATTCCGGTACTCTACCGGAGGGGGATTCGATCACGGAGGGTGTCGTGGCTTTAACACGGCAGATGCCCTAGTGAAAGGACTTAGGTGCGAGGCCATCGCTACGGTGATTAACTTGTCGAGGTTGAACAGGACGAGAGACACGAGTTTACATAGGTTCGGCCCCTCACGATCGAGGTAAAAGCCTACGTCCTGCTTTGTGTTGTATTGCTTGAGTATCGATTACAAGGGAGCGGATTCTCTTGACCTAGCTATCGATTGATTGTAACCTGTCTATTCTATGCCGGGGACTCACTTTATATATAGGTCGAGGCCGCCGGCTTACAAGAGTCCGGGTCGGGTTATGCTTCATGACCGATCCTGGCTCTAAGTCGCCTTGCCTTCTACGGCAAGTCACCATTGGGCGGCTTACACTTCTGGGCCACACACCGTCTTCTAACCTTGGGCTCAATCCGGCCCATCTTGTAAGCCGCCTCTTTTATCTTATGTCTTGACCGCCTGGGCCTGTCTAAGGCTCATCATCTTAAGTCGCCAATGGCTTAACCCGGCCCTTTTAGGGCAGGTTATATCCCCAACATTAGGCCCTAGATTGATTTCAACTTGTTCATGTCAATGTTCAATCCTTCCGTGTGGCGAGTCTTCTTCCATCCTTCTAAATGCTTAACTTTGAACAGCTTAACCTTGAACAGCTTTTATAACCCGCCATAAGAAAAAGATGATGTCACCTTCGTAAATTCAGAAGAAAAAAATCATGACGTCATAATGAATCTTTGCATAAATCCATCATTCCGAAAATCAAGGCGCCCTTTTGTTGTGGGATTTATTGCGCCTCCTCGATCTTCGCATGGGTCTTTTACTGTTCCCCCTTTTCCTTATAAATAGGCACGAGGGGGGGTCCGCCCTTTTTCACTTTTACCCCATCACCTCCACTTCTTGTTCTTCCTCGCGACGCCCATCGCGACCGGAGCTCTGCCGCATCTGTCAAGCCATGCCAGCCCGTTCCAGTCGAGGTCGTCGCATCACCCTGTCACCGTCAGGACTCAGCGGCACGCCTCCGCTTTCCTCCATCGCCATTAGGTACCGTTTCTTACTTTTCTCAGATCTGCATTAGGTTAGTTGAGTAGAGTTCGACGACGTTCATCCTAGTTCATCATACCTTTTGGACAGAAGCTATTTTTGATCTGAAAACACTAGAGAAGCATTGCGGTAGTACTTTTAATGCCATCTCAATTTTGAACAACTTGTCTTCCCCCCTAAGATCAATGGGTAGCCTGCCAGTTCTTCCATCCCCGCCTTTTAGGTTTAGCAATTCTTTTTCTTTTTTGAACTGCCTTCAGATCCGTAAATATAGCTGCTCCATACTGAATCTTGTTTGATCCACACATAGCAAAATTTTAGCAACCCTAAATCTTAATTGACCCGCCTATTGCATCTTGGGCGGCTTACCAATGTATTTGTAACTCGCCAAAGTTCCAGAAATTTCCCCATTTAATTAACCCACCATTAGCTTAAGGCGGCTTATCTTGTACTGCTCGTTCTTGTACTGTTGATGAATAACTCACCTTCCTATTGTCTTTTAGGCGACTCAATATGGCAAAAACCACCCTCTGCAATTGGGGCCCTTCTCTAGTCACTGAACAAATTCTCAAAGACTATGTGGACCAAGGTCTCTTGGTGACTCAGGAGGAAATTGTCTGGTGACTCAGCCAAGGAGAAAATGTTCCTAACCCCGCTGAAGGAGAGGTGATAGTTTTTACCGATCATATTCTCAGAGGCTTTACTCCGCCTGGGTCGAAATTCTTTCGGGATGTCTTGCACTATTTCAGTCTCCATCCTCAAGACATAGGCCGAAACTCAGTAACAAACCTTTGCCACTTTCAAATCTTTTGCGAAGTATATCTGCAAGTAGAACCCACCATTGCTCTCTTCAAGGAATTCTTCTACCTAAACCACCAGACTGAGTGCACTAGTGGTCCGACTCAAGAATTGTGTGGAATCTCAATCCAGAGACGGAGGGATGGCTGCTTTCCCGTGGTTGTCTTGTTGAGCCATCCCAAGGGATGGGTAAAAACTTGGTTCTATTGCAAGAACACCACCCCAGCCAATGAGAATCCTCTACCGGGTTATCGGGTTGATCGCCTCCCCATCAACTTTAACCCGCCAAGCCAACTTATTCCAGCTGACCATACTGAAGCACTCCAACATTATCCCAAGGTAACAGCTTTGTTAGCCAATGGGTTGACCGGAGTCGACTTAGCCCGCTGCTGGGTCTCATGGAAAATTCTTCCATTAAGTCACCGGCCCAGTCTGATGTGCGAGTACTCTGGCGAATCAAATGACCCTCAATGATATAGCTCTGACGACTTTTCCGCTGAGGAAGTCTTTAAAGCGGTGAACTCCTTGCTCGGCGAGTCACAAGAAAACTGCAATAAGATTGGACTACCTCCATTCTTCAAACTTAACCCGCCACCAGCTGTAAGCACCATTCTATGTCCGGCTTAATTATCCTTGATTTTGTTCTATGTCTCATTTTTCCATATTTTTCTTATTTCATAGCCTGACTCTGCTTTTTGGAAGATAAAGATAAAGACTACCATGGCCAAGACCAGAACTGGCCCGAAGTCAAAAAAGAAGGCAGCTGCCGCAACCGAGTTAGCGGTCGTGGGCGAGTCAGCTGATACTGACAACCAATCAGAGGTAGAACTCGACTCTCTTGGCCGACTCTTTATTGAACTAGCTGACATCTCCAATTCTCAGGATGAGGGTACCACAAGCCGGGCTGACGATGTTGAGGTAATTCCTTTCTCTTCTGGCTCAGACTCCGCACCCTCAGAGAAAATACGGCAGGTTGTCCGGAAAGTAAAATTTTCTCATCCAGATGCTCACTTAGATCCACACTTTATTTTGAAGAAAGCCCAGCATGAACTAAGATGCCAAACTCGGAGCGGCGGCTCAGGCGACTTAATGGCCGAGTTAACTCATGAACTCTCCACCCGAAAATGGCCTGCTAAGGTGCCACATAATTCAACTCCTTCCTTATCGAAAGCTTGTCTTATAAGACATCCTCTTAACCCTTCTGATGCCGATTATCAGGGGTCGCCACCATCTTCGGGTGACTCATCTCAAACCCAGCTGCCCACCTTTATTGTAAACCACGGTTGAGTATTTATATTTACTTATAATTGAAATCCTTTGGTCATATATACCTTAATATTCCAATGTGATCTCAAGGTTAAAGCCAAGGAAAAGAAAAGAAAGGTTGGCAAATCTTCCAAGGCACCCCAAGTCCCTGAGTCAGAGGAACAAGTACTGGTGACCCCAGAAGCCAACATCGAACAACATGAAGAGCATCTTATCACGCAAGATGACCCGCCTCCACAAGCCGATGCCACAACCACTGATGCCATGGACATTGAAGTCAACCCGGTTGGTAATCGTGACCCGCCAAGTTCTATTCCCACTTCAACTCCTGTCAAGCCTGCTGAAGAAATTCCTGCTGAGAAATATGATGACGACATTTCCATCATTGGGGAGGGTCATTCAACCCCCAAGACCACCGTGCTGGCTGAACACTCAGCCAAAGAGGAGCCGCTCTTGCTGAAGAAGAGCGACAAAAAACTTGACCTGCCCAACTGTGAGGCACTTAGCGCTGAAGAAGTATACGCGGGATACTTGAGACGCCTGAACACAAGTCGGGACATGGAAGCCAGCTTGGTACAGATAATGAAATAGAAGTATGAGGTATGCTTAATTTTGCTCCTATGATATCCCTATGTGTAGCCCCCAAGTCTTGACCATAGGAAAAAAATTGACTGCGGTGAAGACTTGTAAATGAGTCCTATAGATTTCCAATTGTAGCCCCCAAAGCCCGGGTTATCATAAAAATGATAGGCGGGATCTTTCAATCTTGCTTAGTAGAGAAACACCATATAGCCCCCAAGGGTCAGCTCTGCTCTTTAAGGTGAGCCGGGTCTTTCATGACAACCACTTAGAAGAAATCACCGGTAGCCCCCAAGGGCCGGCTTAGCTTTGGACAGCCAACCGGGTCTTTAATATAATTTGAAGAAAACGACGTACATTAGCCCCCAAGTGCCAAGGATATTGCTTGTAATATGCTTGGGACTTAAAATAGGTGGACCCTAATATTTGTGTCAAAACCTGTCTTAACCAAATCAACACACTCAGTGTCTTCTTGAAATAATAATCCTTTGTCTAACTGTGCAGGAAGCCTTAAGTTTGGGCGAGTCAGATCTGGCCGGCTTAAGGAAAAACATAAAATCTGAGCAAGCAGAACGCGCCAAGGCGGAGTCAAACTTGAAGTCTTCTTTAGATGACTTAGAAAAAATGAAGGCCAAATTTGATGCTGACCGGTCTGCTTTGGAGGCTGAAAAGGCCACGTTACTGAAGCGTGCAGAAGACGCTGAGAACCAACTTAAGCCGGTGGCTGCAGAATTGGCCGGCCTAAAACATCATGTATCCCAAATGACTGCCGTCATCTTTGGTAAGTAAAGTTTTGTAATTCAATTGAAGTAACTTGCCCAGCGACTTAAGAAATATGCTACTAACTCGCCTGGCGGTCTTATTTTGAATTCTTAACAGGTGCCAGAAGTGCTAGCCTTGTGCAAAGCATGGCGACAAAACTGAAGGCCATATACTCTTTAACAAAGAAGTTATACGCTGGAAGCCTTCGGACGCTTGTAGTTGTATCCAATGGCAAGAAGCCGCCACCACGCATAAAAACTGTGCTGGAGCAACTGTCCACAATGCCAAAGCAAATTGAGGAAGTAAAACGGTCAGCCGCCGGTTTGGGAGCCATTGCCGCACTAAGTCGGGCCAAAGCTTACCAAGCAGAGCTGGATCCAACAAAGATGGCTGGTGGGTGTCCGGAATACAATGATGATGGGTCTGTCTTCAATGAAGAAGATTTTGCCAGATGTGTCAAAGAGATGCGGCCTTTGGCGTGTTAACTTGCACAAGAGGTGGATCTGACAAAGTACCAGCCGGCTTATGACAGCAACAACACTCGTATCAAGCCGTCGTCCTTCGAAGTTGTGGATTTAACTCCTCAAAGGCGTAAGCATATTTTTGCCCCTGACATCGCCCTTCTCTTATCCTGAATGATGAAGCAACCTTTGAGGCGTTAACTGGTGTCGACTAGACGTCGGACAATCTCCAGATTGCAAGCGACAAAGAGCCAGCACGGGATGACCCGGAAGCCTCAACTGCAAGGTGCCATGACGAAGTTAACCCGACTGGTCATAACCCGGACGGCTCTAAAGCTGGTTCAAAGGAGTAATTTTGAGCTCCTTACAAACCTTGTGAAAAAACCTTTGGGCTCATCTTGCAGTCTTGTAATAGCCTTCGCTTAAAACAGTTATCTGTCTTGCCATGCCTTCGTGCATGTTTTTGTCAACTTATGCTCTAGCAGCTGAACCTCTTTATATGCTTGATCCAGTTGTAGATGCATATTTTGCTTGGCAATATCTCCGCACTTAGTCTTGACATATAAGATATGAAATATCTATGAATTCCTATACTGGCGACTTATAGTCAAAAGCCAAGGCGGGTTATAACCCAATGACTCATGGTCAGAACCAGTCTTTGAAAAGATTACTTTGGCGGCTTATAACCACAATAGTCTCAATGTGGAGCAATGTAACCCAGACCTGTATGATCCAGAAATTCATAATCTTCATATGAGCATGATTAAAAAACATAAAAAGTCTCTGTAAAAACATAAATAGAGAATATAAACATGTATATCTCAAACTTTTATTAAGCCGGCTTGTAAAGCACAACCGAAAAAGACGAATTTTGAAAAAACTCAATTTCTGCTTCAAAGAAGCTTGGCATGATAGCCTTTCATCCCGTAAGCTGGCTCTCTCGTGACATAAATCCGTCGTTTTAACCTTAACTAGTTCAAGGTCCTAAAGATTGACTGTTAAGAGTAGCAACAAGCAGACAGTCGAGTTTATCCTTGCTCTCTGTAAGCCGGCTCTCACATGACATAAACCGCCGTTTTAACCTTGACGAGTTCAGGGTCGTAAAAGATTGACTGTCAAGAGTACAGCGGGTCACCTGTTGGAGTAGCAAGTTGCAAACAGGCAGGTTTAACCCATAATATGGCATTTATTGCCAGACAAGAGGGTATGAAAGCTAAACTCGGTGAGTTGGAAGCCCCCAACTGACCTTATGATCAATTAATAAAGGCTCATGCACAGAAAATATGAGATGAAACGACAAAGGCCCCAAATTTTTGGGATGCCGGCTTTATTATGTTGATCATAACAAGATATTTACATTGACAAAGTTATGTACAATGATGAGAGCCGATGACTCAAGTGTAGTAAGGCCGAAGATGAGCAATATTCCACGGCCTGTTGGTCTCCTCCTCAGAAGTATGTGACTTGTTGCGCTCACATATATCAATGAGATAATATGACCCATTGTTGAGATTTTTGCTAACCACAAAAGGTCCTTCCAAAGGCGATGATAGCTTATGCATGCTTGTCTGATCTTGAACCAGTCGGAGCACTAAGTCGCCCTCTTGGAACATTCGGGTTCTAACTCTGCGGCTATGATAGAGACGCAGGTCTTATTGATAAATCACCGATCGGGCTGCTGCGAGATCACGTTCTTCATCCTATGCATCAAGTGCGTTCTGACGTGCCGTCTCATTATCAGCTTCAACATAAGCCACCACCCTGGGCGAGTCATGACGAATATCACTTGGTAGAACTGCCTCTGCTCCGTAAACCATGAAGAAAGGCGTGTAGCCTGTTGATCTGTTGGGGGTGGTCCTAATACTCCAAAGAACTGAAGGAAGCTCCTCAACCCAACAACCCGGCGTTCGTTCCAAAGGAACCATAAGCCGGGGCTTGATCCCTCGCAAAATTTCTTGATTAGCACGTTCTGCTTGACCATTAGACTGTGGATGAGCCACCGAGGACACATCAAAGCGGATGTGCTCTCCTTGACAGAACTCCTTCATAGCACCCTTAGACAGATTTGTGCCATTAGCAGTGATGATACTATGAGGATAACCAAAGCGGAAGATCAGCTTTTTCACAAACTGAACTGCAGTCACTGCTTCACAATTGCTAACTGGCCCTGCCTCAACCCACTTGGTAAACTTGTCAACCGCCACCAGAAGGTGGGTCTCCTTGTCTTTAGATATTTTGAATGGTCCAACCATATCAAGCCCCCAGACCGCAAACGGCCAAGTGATTGGGATCATCTGCAACTCCTGAGCCGGCACATGAGCTTGCCTTGCAAATTTCTGACACCCATCACACTTGCTAACGATGTCTTCTGCATCTACATCAGCCGTTAACGAGAAAAAACCATGATGAAACGCCTTAGCCACCAAAGATCTTGACCCGGCATGATGACCACAGTCTCTTGCATGTATCTCTTGTAAAATCTTGCGGCCCTCCTCAGGAGAAACACAACGTTGGAACACGCCTGTCACACTGCATCTATGTAGTTCGCCATTGATAATAGTCATAGACTTAGATCGCCTTGTGATCTACCACGCCAAATTTTCATCCTCGGGTAACTTGCCATGAGTTAGATAAGACAAATAAGGCAGCGTCCAGTCAGGAATAGCACAAAGAGCCACCACCAACTGCCCTTCCGGGTCAGGTATAGCAAGATCATCCTCAGACGGTAATTTAACTGAAGGATTATGTAACACGTCGAGGAACACATTGGGGGGCACTGGCTTACGTTGAGACCCAAGCCGGGACAGCGCATCAGTCGCCTTGTTTTTCCGTCGATCAATGTGATCCACCTGATAATTCTTAAAGTGCCCAGCAATATTGTCGACTGCTTGATGATAAGCTGCCATGAGCGGGTCTTTAGAATCCCACTTGCCTGAAACTTGCTGTGCCACCAGGTCTGAGTCGCCCAGACATCTGACCTGGCTCAAATTCATCTCCTTAGCCATACAAAGCCCATGGAGCAAAGCTTCATACTCAGCTGCATTGTTAGTACAAGGAAACATTAGCCTTAAAACATATCAGAATTTGTCACCTCGTGAGGAAGTCAAAATAACTCCAGCCCTCGGGCCTTCCAATTGCCTGGACCCATCAAAGTGGATTGTCCAATAAAATCCACCAAGGCTTGAGACTTGATAACTGTTCTGGGCACATATTTCAGATGATGTGGCCCAAGCTCGATTGCCCACTTAGCAACCCGGCCAGTGGCTTCTCTGTTTTGAATGATATGCCCTAAAGGAGCAGAGCTGACCATAGTAATAGGATGCCCAAGGAAATAATGTTTCAACTTGGAACTCGCCATGAACACCCCAAACACTAGCTTCTTCCAATGTGGATATCTTTGCTTAGATTCACTCAGGACCTCACTGACATAGTAAGCCGGCCGCTGGACTGGGTACTCTTTACTTGCCTCCTTGCCCTCCACCACAACTGCTACACTGACCGCCTTATTATTAGCCGCCACGTACAGGAGCAAAGGCTCTTTGTCTAGAGGAGCAGCCAAGACGGGCGGCTCAGCCAGCTGCTTTTTGAGCGCCTCAAAAGCCTCATTAGCAGAATCACTCCAACCAAAATGATTCGTCTTCTTCATCATCTAATAGAGAGGAATTGCCTTCTCTCCTAGGCGACTTATGAACCGGCTTAAAGCTGCAATGCAACCCGCCAGGCACTGAATGTCATTAACACACGCCGGCTTAGAAAGTGAAGTGATGGCCTTTATCTTCTCCAGGTTAGCTTCAATGCCCCGTTCTGAGACTAGAAAACCTAGCAATTTTCCTGCAGGTACACCAAAAACACACTTGGCCGGGTTAAGCATCATCTTGTAGACCCGGAGATTGTCAAAGGTCTCCTTTAAATCAGCATGAAAGGTTTCTTTCTTCCTTGACTTGACCACAATATCATCTACATAAGCATGAACATTGCACCCGATCTGACCATGAAAACAGTTCTGAACACAGCGCTGGTAAGTCGCCTGGGCACTTTTGAGCCCAAAAGGCATGGAAACATAGCAGAAAGCCCCAAAAGGTGTGATAAAAAATGTCTTCTCTTGGTCTTTAACTACCATCTTGATCTGATGATAACCAGAATAAGCATCCAGGAAGCATAAACTCTCACAACCCGCCGTTGCATCAATGATCTGGTCGATACGGGGGAGAGAAAATGGATCAGCCAGACAAGCCTTGTTAAGATCTGTGTAATCACACACATACGCCATGTGCCATTTTTCGTAAGTACAAGCACAGGGTTAGTCAACCACTCAGGGTGAAAAACTTCGATGATAAACCTGGCCGCCAAGAGCCGGGCTACCTCTTCTCCAATAGCTTTACATCGCTCTTCATTGAAACGACGGAGGAATTGTTTGACCGGATTAACTTTGGGATCCACATTAAGGTGGTGCTCGGTGAATTCTCTTGGTACACCCGGCATGTCAGAAGGTTTCCATGCAAAGATGTCCCGATTCTCACGGATGAACTTGATGAGCGCACTTTCCTATTTAGGATCCATATGTGAACTGCTGGGATGAGTCGCCAGGGACAAAATCCACTTGCTTGGTATCATCAACCGACTTGAACTTCAACAGAGGGTCCTGTTCAGTAGTAGGCTTTTTCAGAGGGGTCATATCAGCCGGGTCAACATTGTCCTTATAAAACTTGAGCTCCTCAGTAGCACAAACCAACTCTGCATAAGCTCCATCTCCTTCCTCGCACTCCAGGGCGAGTTTGCGATTCCCATGAAAGGTGATCATCACCTTTTGTCCTGGCATCTTGAGCTGTAAATACACATAGCAAGGGCGAGCCATGAACTTAGCATAAGCCGGCCGTCCAAATAAAGCATGATAAGGACTCTTGATCTTAACCACCTCAAACCACAGTGGCTCTGCCCTGTAATTATACTCATCACCAAAGGCCACTTCCAGGGCAATTTTGCCCACAGGATATGCCGACTTGCCAGGCACCACTCCATGGAAGACTGTGGACGACGGCTTGAGATATTTATCTGTCAGATTCATCCATCGAAAAGTATCGTAGTATAATATGTTGATGCTGCTACCGCCATCCATAAGCACTTTTGTGAACTTATAAATGCCTACCTGAGGGGCTACCACCAATGCCAGATGACCCGGATCATCAACCCAGGGCGGGTGATCCTCCTGACTCCATGTGATTGTATGCTCTGACCATCGTAAGTATTGGGGTACTGCCGGCTAAATAGCGTTGACCACTCGCTTATGAACCTTCTGGTCACGTTTACATGTGTTCGTAGTGAACACATGATATTGGCCCCCATTAAGCTGTTTTGGATTACTCTAATATCCTGACTGATTATTTTGCTGCTGGTTACCCTGATCAGACTGCTAATTATGACCACCATGGTTACCTTGACCCTGATAACCAGAATTTGAGCCGCCACCACCAAAGCCGGACCCCTGAGAACCAGGTCCTGACCCGCCCGGCGGCCCATTGTTATTACCATGATGCTGGTGAAGGCTCTGATTCCTGAACTCCCGCTTAATGTAACAATCCTTCCAGGCATGAGTGGATGGCTTGTTAGGAAGACTACGTTTCGGGCAAGGGTCATTAAGCATTGGCTCAAGGTTAAAAGGCTTTCCTCCACTGAAAGGCAACTTGCCATTACCCGCCATCGGGGTGTCTCCGTTTACCACCGTTACCCTGGTTATTGCCATTATTCCCTGCTACATTCTGTTGCTGAACCATACCGCTGCCGTTCTTCTTGCCCTTGTTGGATTTATCATCATCAGAACCAGGGTCCTTTGTACTATCATAATCTGCATTTTTAGTGAGAGCAGCCATGAGGTCGCCCATGTCCTGGCAAGTGCGCTTGAGTCGCCCAAGCTTCTGCTTGAGGGTTATGAAATGACAGTTCTTTTCTAAAATCAGGACAGCCTGAGCCACCGTGATATTATCAGATGAGTGAATGATAGTGGAGACCCACTGAACCCAATGGTGGGCCGACTCATCCCCACGCTGCACACAGTGATCCAAATCAACAATCGTCAGAGGCTGCTTGCATGTCCCTTGAAAATTCTTGATGAAACGCGCCTTCAACTCCACCCGTGAACTGCTAGAATTAGGAGGTAGGCCCTTTAACCACGTACGAGCCGGCCCTTCCAACATCATAGTAAAATATTTGGCATAGACAGCATCATTGACATCCAACATCTCCATGGCTAACTCATAACTCTCAATCCAAGCCTCAGGAGGGAGATCTGCTGTGTAATTGGGCACCTTGCGAGGACCCTTAAAATATTTGGGCAGATGCTCATTACGTAAAGCCAGTACCAAACACGGCACTCCAATGGTCCTGGAATTTGACCCGGCCCGGCCCCCACTGAGGCTGAAGGGGTCACCGGAGGCTGCTGATAAGCCCCCTGGTGAGGCGCTGCTGCCCTACGGTGGGCTCTGGCCTCATCCACAATCGCCTGAGCATCAGTCCTTGGGTTAAGGGGCGGGTTATTATCACGGGGCGGGTTACGTCGCTTCCACTGCTGGAGACTGCGGGCGACTCAATATGCCGACTATAACTACGGCTTGGGAGGGGAGTGGAGTGTACCCGATCACGACTGTATGAATACTTTTCCTGCTGCGCAACCGCTGTTTGAAGAAGTTCGATGGCGTTCCGTGCTTCTACTGCAATAGGCGATTCACCAGAGATAGGGAGCGCATTGAGCCGGGTAACCGCCGCTATCATATTATCCACCAGGTTAGAAAAATGACCCGGCGGTGTTGCAAAATGCTGAGGCGGGGTCTGGCCCCTACGGGGCGGGTCTGACTGTCGAGGCTGAGCCGCCACCCTGTTCCCAGGTGCCTCTACAGCCGGTATAACTGGTGGAGTACTTGGTCTTGCCCCCGGTGTGTTGAACAGATTCATGGGCTCGTAATGCAAAGGCTGGCGGGTCTGGTGCCTCCTCCGAAGGACTGCGTTGGAAGCGTTCTGATCCAGACTTAAACACCAAGCTTCTGCTTTCACGCGCTTCAACTCAGCCTCAATCTGAGCCCGCACTGTTGCCATCCTGGCATTCTCCGCGTTGATATCCTCCTAGGCCTTGGTCATCTGTTCCTTAAGCTTCGCAATCTCTATGTTGCGCTCTGCTTGGTTTTCTGTTGTGACCTCGGTCCCCATTAAAGTTGTTAACTCATTCATCAACTCCAACAAAACCTGAGCCAGCAGATTGGCTTAGCCGGATCCTGAAGGGTCAGTAACTGCAGCTGCTCCGGCCGCCGTGCTGTTGAGAGCAGGCGTCGTACCCGCCATGAAGATGGCGGCTCGGCTCGGCGGCTCATAGGGGTCCAGAATAATATTGCCATCGGAATAGCCCCCAAGACCGCCATCTTGAAGCCGGTAGATTGATTCCGTCTCTTCGGTCAAGGACTCATCACCTGAGTAGATGAGAGTCTCTCCTCCAGATGCAGAGTTTTCCACAAGCTCCATGACTTGCGCGAAACCAACGAAAACGCGCTTCCGACCGGGTTCAATCCGGGCGGGTTGCATGCGCCGAGCCGACACGATGAGGTCAGTGCAGGTGTTTGGCTCAGGCTCAGATCCGCCGATCTTTCAGATGAAGACGTGAATTCCGTCGAAGGGGACCCAGTACCAATACTCGATTGAGTCGGCCTCGGGGCCCCAGCCAGCGTCGTTGATGTAGAGCTTGCCGCAGCGACTCTTGGTCATCCTGCCAACGGTGTATCCCTCGATCCCTGGGAAAGAGCCCTTCAAGAACACGAAACCACCGTGCGCTGGCCCCATGGTGGGCGCCAACTGTCGTGATTTTAACATGGAATATGCCCTAGTGAAAGGACTTAGGTGCGAGGCCATCGCTACGGTGATTAACTTGTCGGGGTTGAACGGGACGAGAGACACGAGTTTACCCAGCTTCGGCCCCTCACGATCGAGGTAAAATCCTACTTCCTGCTTTGTGTTGTATTGCTTGAGTATCGATTAAAAGGGAGCAGATTCGCTTGACCTAGCTATCGATTGATTGTAACATGTCTATTGTATGCCGGGGACTCACCTTTATATACAGGTCGAGGCCGCCGGCTTACAAGAGTCCGGGTTGGGTTATGCTTCATGACCGATCCTGGCTCTAAGTCGCCTTGCCTTCTACGGCAAGTCACCATTGGGCGGCTTACACTTCTGGGCCACACACCGTCTTCTAACCTTGGGCTCAATCCGACCCATCTTGTAAGTCGCCTCTTTTATCTTATGTCTTGACCGCCTAGGCCTGTCTAAGGCTCATCATCTTAAGTCGCCAGCGGCCTAACACGGCCCTTTCAGGCTGGGTTATATCCCGGGGTAATATCCCCAAAAGAGGGCCTCTACAACAACCTTGCTACCCTTCCGATGATGTGTGAGTGGTTTACCACAGACCTACGGGTCCATAGTGTTGGGGAACGTAGTATTTCAAAAAAAATCCGACGATCACGCACGATCTATCTAGGAGAAGCATAGCAACGAGCTGGGAGAGTGTGTCCACATACCCTCGTAGACCGAAAGCGGAAGCGTTTAGTAACGCGGTTGATCTAGTCGAACGTCTTCGCAATCCAACCGATCCAAGTACCGAACGTACGGCACCTCCACGATCTGCACACGCTCAGCTCGGTGACGTCCCTCGAACTCTTGATCCAGTTGAGGCCGAGGGAGAGTTTCGTCAGCACGACGGCGTGGTGACGATGATGATGAAGTGATTCCGGCAGGGCTTCGCCTAAGCTCTCCGAAAATATGACCGAGGTGGAAATCTGTAGAGGGGGGCACCGCACACGGCTAAAAACAATCAACTTGTGTGTCTATGGGGTGCCCCCTCCCACGTATATAAAGGAGGGAGGGAGGAGGAGGCCGGCCAGGAGGAGGCGCGCCCAAGGGGGGGGGGAGTCCTACTCCAGGTAGGATTCGCCCCCCCCCTTTCCTACTTCCACAAGGAGAAGGGGGGAAGGAGGAGGAGGAGAGAAGGAAAGGGGGGGCCGGCCCTCCTAGCCCTAGTCCAATTCGGTTTGGCTAGGGGGGGGCATGCGCCACACCTTGGCCTGCCTCCTCTCTTCCACCACTAGGCCCATGAAGGCCCAATAACCCCCCGGGGGGTTCCGGTAACCCCCCGGTACTCCGGAAAATAACCGATACACCTCGGAACTATTCCGGTGTCCGAATATAGTCTTCCAATATATCAATCTTCATGTCTCGACCATTTCGAGACTCCTCGTCATGTCCGTGATCTCATCCGGGACTCCGAACTACCTTCGGTACATCAAAACACATAAACTCATAATACCGATCGTCATCGAACGTTAAGCGTGCGGACCCTACGGGTTCGAGAACTATGTAGACATGACTGAGACTCATCTCTGGTCAATAACCAATAGCGGAACCTGGATGCTCATATTGGCTCCCACATATTCTACGAAGATCTTTATCGGTCAAACCGCATAACAACATACGTTGTTCCCTTTGTCATCGGTATGTTACTTACCCGAGATTCGATCGTCGGTATCATCATACCTAGTTCAATGTCGTTACCGGCAAGTCTCTTTACTCGTTTTGTAATGCATCATCCCGTAACTAACTCATTAGTCACATTGCTTGCAAGGCTTCATATGATGTGCATTACCGAGAGGGCCCAGAGATACCTCTCCGACAATCGGAGTGACAAATCCTAATCTCGATCTATGCCAACTCAACAAACACCATCGGAGACACCTGTAGAGCATCTTTATAATCACCCAGTTGCGTTGTGATGTTTGATAGCACACAAGGTGTTCCTCCGGTATTCGGGAGTTGCATAATCTCATACTCAGAGGAACATGTATAAGTCATGAAAAAGCATTAGCAACAAACTAAACGATCATCGTGCTAAGCTAATGGATGGGTCTTTTCAATCACATCATTCTCTAATGATGTGATCCCGTTCATCAAATGACAACTCATGTCTATGGCTAGGAAACTTAACCATCTTTGATTAACGAGCTAGTCAAGTAGAGGCATACTAGTGACACTTTGTTTGTCTATGTATTCACACATGTATTAAGTTTCCGGTTAATACAATTCTAGCATGAACAATAAACATTTATCATGATATAAGGAAATATAAATAACAACTTTATTATTGCCTCTAGGGCATATTTCCTTCAGTCTCCCACTTGCACTAGAGTCAATAATCTAGATTACACAGTAATGATTCTAACACCCATGGAGTCTTGGTGCTGATCATGTTTTGCTCGTGAGAGAGGCTTAGTCAATGGGTCTGCAACATTCAGATCCGTATGTATTTTGCAAATCTCTATGTCTCCCTCCTTGACTTGATCGCGGATGGAATTGAAGCGTCTCTTGATGTGCTTGGTTCTCTTGTGAAATCTGGATTCCTTTGCCAAGGCAATTGCACCAGTATTGTCACAAAAGATTTTCATTGGAGCCGATGCACTAGGTATGACACCTAGATCGGATATGAACTCCTTCATTCGCTGCTTCCGAAGCAGCTATGTACTCCGCTTCACACGTAGATCCCGCCACGACACTTTGCTTAGAACTGCACCAACTGACAGCTCCACCGTTCAATATAAATACGTATCCGGTTTGTGACTTAGAGTCATCCGAATCAGTGTCAAAACTTGCATCGACGTAACCACTTACGACGAGCTCTTTGTCACCTCCATAAACGAGAAATATATCCTTAGTCCTTTTCAGGTATTTCAGGATGTTCTTGACCGCTGTCCAGTGATCCACTCCTGGATTACTTTGGTACGTCCCTGCTAAACTTATAGCAAGGCACACATCAGGTCTGGTACACAGCATTGCATACATGATAGAACCTATGGCGGAGGCATAGGGAATGACTTTCATTTTCTCTCTATCTTCTGCAGTGGTCGGGCAATGAGTCTTACTCAACTTCACACCTTGCAACACAGGCAAAAACCCTTTCTTTGCTTGATCCATTTTGAACTTCTTCAAAACTTTATCAAGGTATGTGCTTTGTGAAAGTCCAATTAAGCATCTTGATCTATCTCTATAGATCTTGATGCCCAATATATAAGCAGCTTCACCGAGGTCTTTCATTGAAAAACTTTTATTCAAGTATCCTTTTATGCTATCCAGAAATTCTATATCATTTCCAATCAACAATATGTCATCGACATATAATATTAGAAATGCTACAGAGCTCCCACTCACTTTCTTGTAAATACAGGCTTCTCCAAAAGTCTGTATAAAACCATATGCTTTGATCACACTATCAAAACGTTTATTCCAACTCCGAGATGCTTGCACCAGTCCATAAATGGATCGCTGGAGCTTGCACACTTTATTAGCATCCTTTGGATCGATAAAACCTTCGGGTTGCATCATATACAACTCTTCTTCCAGAAATCCATTCAGGAATGCAGTTTTTACATCCATTTGCCAAATTTCATAATCATAAAATGCGGCAATTGCTAACATGATTCGGACGGACTTAAGCATCGCTACGGGTGAGAAGGTCTCATCGTAGTCAACTCCTTGAACTTGTCGAAAACCTTTTGCAACAAGTCGAGCTTTGTAGACAGTAACATTACCGTCAGCGTCAGTCTTCTTCTTGAAGATCCATTTATTCTCTATGGCTTGCCGATCATCGGGCAAGTCAACCAAAGTCCACACTTCGTTCTCATACATGGATCCCATCTCAGATTTCATGGCCTCAAGCTATTTCGTGGAATCTGGGCTCATCATCGCTTCCTCATAATTCGTAGGTTCGTCATGGTCAAGTAACATGACCTCCAGAATAGGATTACCGTACCACTCTGGTGCGGATCTTACTCTGGTTGACCTACGAGGTTCGGTAGTAACTTGATCTGAAGTTACATGATCATCATCATTAGCTTCCTCACTAATTGGTGTAGGAGTCACAGGAACTGATTTCTATGATGAACTACTTTCCAATAAGGGAGCAGGTACAGTTACCTCATCAAGTTCTACTTTCCTCCGACTCACTTCTTTCGAGAGAAACTCCTTCTCTAGAAAGGATCCATTCTTAGCAACGAATGTCTTGCCTTCGGATCTGTGATAGAAGGTGTACCCAATAGTCTCCTTTGGGTATCCTATGAAGACACATTTCTCCGATTTGGGTTCGAGCTTATCAGGTTGAAGCTTTTTCACATAAGCATCGCAGCCCCAAACTTTAAGAAACGACAACTTGGGTTTCTTGCCAAACCACAGTTCATAAGGTGTCGTCTCAACGGATTTAGATGGTGCCCTATTTAACGTGAATGCACCTGTCTCTAAAGCATAACCCCAAAACGATAGCGGTAAATCAGTAAGAGACATCATAGATCACACCATATCTAATAAAGTGCGGTTACGACGTTCGGACACACCATTACGCTGTGGTGTTCCGGGTGGCGTGAGTTGCGAAACTATTCCGCATTGTTTCAAATGAACACCAAACTCGTAACTCAAATATTCTCCTCCACGATCGGATCGCAGAAACTTAATTTTCTTGTTACGATGATTTTCCACTTCACTCTGAAATTCTTTGAACTTTTCAAATGTTTCAGACTTATGATTCATCAAGTAGATATACCCATATATGCTCAAATCATCTGTGAAGGTCAGAAAATAATGATACCCGCCGCGAGGCTCAATATTCATCGAACCGCATACATCGGTATGTATTATTTCCAATAAATCTGTTGCTCGCTCCATTGTTCCGGAGAACAGAGTTTTAGTCATCTTGCCCATGAGGCATGGTTCACAAGTACCAAGTGATTCATAATCAAGTGATTCCAAAAGTCCATCAGTATGGAGTTTCTTCATGCGCTTTACACCAATATGACCCAAACGGTAGTGCCACAAATAAGTTGCACTATCATTATCAACTCTGCATCTTTTGGTTTCAATATTATGAATATGTGTATCACTACTATCGAGATTCAACAAAAATAGACCACTCTTCAAGGGTGCATGACCATAAAAGATATTACTCATATAAATAGAACAACCATTATTCTCAGATTTAAATGAATAACCGTCTCGCATCAAACAAGATCCAGATATAATGTTCATGCTCAACGCTGGCACCAAATAACAATTATTCAGGTCTAAAACTAATCCCGAAGGTAGATGTAGAGGTAGCGTGCCGACGGCGATCACATCGACTTTGGAACCATTTCCCACACGCATCGTCACCTCGTCCTTAGCCAATCTTCGCTTAATCCGTAGTCCCTGTTTCGAGTTGCAAATATTAGCAACAGAACCAGTATCAAATACCCAGGCACTACTGCGAGCATTAGTAAGGTACACATCAATAACATGTATATCACATATACCTTTGTTCACTTTGCCATCCTTCTTATCTGCCAAATACTTGGGGCAGTTCCGCTTCCAGTGACCAGTCCCTTTGCAGTAGAAGCACTCAGTATCAGGCTTAGGTCCATACTTGGGCTTCTTCACTTGAGCAGCAACTTGCTTGCTGTTCTTCTTGAAGTTCCCCTTCTTCCCTTTACCCTTTTTCTTGAAACTGGTGGTCTTGTTGACCATCAACACTTGATGCTCCTTTTGATTTCTACCTCCGTAGCCTTTAGCATTGCGAAGAGCTCGGGAATTGTCTTATCCATCCCTTGCATATTATAGTTCATCACGAAGCTCTTGTAGCTTGGTGGCAGTGATTGAAGAACTCTGTCAATGATACTATCAACCGGAAGATTAACTCCTAGCTGAGTTAAGTGATTATGATACCCAGACATTTTGAGTATATGCTCACTGACAGAACTATTCTCCTCCATTTTGCAGCTATAGAACTTATTGGAGACTTCATATCTCTCAATCCGGGCATTTGCTTGAAATATTAACTTCAACTCCTGGAACATCTCATATGCTCCATGACGTTCAAAACGTCGTTGAAGTCCCGGTTCTAAGCCGTAAAGCATGGCACACTGAACTATCGAGTAGTCATCAGCTTTGCTCTGCCAGACGTTCTTAACGTCATCAGTAGCATCTGCAGTAGGCCTAGCACCTAGCGGTGCTTCCAGGACATAATTCTTCTGTGCAACAATGAGGATAATCCTCAAGTTACGGACCCAGTCTGTGTAGTTGCTACCATCATCTTTCAACTTAGCTTTCTCTAGGAACGCATTAAAATTCAAAGGAACGGTAGCACGGGCCATTGATCTACAACAACATAGACATGCAAAATACTATCAGGTACTAAGTTCATGATAAATTAAAGTTCAATTAATCATATTACTTAAGAACTCCCACTTAGATAGACATCCCTCTAATCATATAAGTGATCACGTGATCCAAATCAACTAAACCATGTCCGATCATCATGTGAGATGGAGTAGTTTTCAATGGTGAACATCACTATGTTGATCATATCTACTATATGATTCACGTTCGACCTTTCGGTCTCAGTGTTCCGAGGCCATATCTGCATATGCTAGGCTCATCAAGTTTAACCCGAGTATTCTGCGTGTGCAAAACTGGCTTGCACCCGTTGTATGTGAACGTAGAGCTTATCACACCCGATCATCACGTGGTGTCTCGGCACGACGAACTGTAGACACGGTGCATACTCAGGGAGAACACTTGTACCTTGAAATTTAGTGAGAGATCATCTTATAATGCTACCACCGTACTAAGCAAAATAAGATGCATAATAGGATTAACATCACATGCAATTCAATATGTGACATGATATGGCCATCATCATCTTGTGCTCTTGATCTCCATCATCGAAGCACCGTCATGATCTTCATCGTCACCGACGCCCCAGCTTGATCTCCATCGTCACCGGCGCCCCAGCATGATCTCCATCGAAGCATCGTTGTCGTCTCGCCAACTTATTGCTTCTACGACTATCGCTACCGCTTAGTGATAAAGTAAAGCAATTACATGGCGATTGCATTGCATACAATAAAGCGACAACCATATGGCTCCTGCCGGTTGCATATAACTCTGTTACAAAACATGATCATCTCATACAATAAATTATATCACATCATGTCTTGACCATATCACATCACAGCAAGCCCTGCAAAAACAAGTTAGATGTCCTCTACTTTGTTGTTGCAAGTTTTACGTGGCTGCTACGGGCTGAGCAAGAACCGTTCTTACCTACGCATCAAAACCACAACGATTTTTCGTCAAGTGTGCTGTTTTAACCTTCAACAAGGACCAGGCATAGTCACACTTGATTCAACTAAAGTTGGAGAAACTGACACCCACTAGCCACCTGTGTGCGAAGCACGTCGGTAGAACCAGTCTCGCATAAGCGTACGTGTAATGTCGGTCTGAGCCGCTTCATCCAACAATACCGCCGAATCAAAGTATGACATGCTGGTAAGCAGTATGACTATTATCGCCCATAACTCTTTGTGTTCTACTCGTGCATATAACATCTACGCATAGACCTGGCTCGGATGCCACTGTTGGGGAACGTAGTATTTCAAAAAAATTCCTACGATCACGCAAGATCTATCTAGGAGAAGCATAGCAACGAGCGGGGAGAGTGTGTCCACGTACCCTCGTAGACCGAAAGCGGAAGCATTTAGTAACGCGGTTGATGTAGTCGAACGTCTTCGTGATCCAACCGATCCAAGTACCGAACGTACGGCACCTCCGCGATCTGCACACGTTCAGCTCGGTGACGTCCCTCGAACTCTTGATCTAGTTGAGGCTGAGGGAGAGTTTCGTCAGCACGATGGCGTGGTGACGGTGATGGTGAAGTGATTCCGGCAGGGCTTCGCCTAAGCTCTCCGAAAATATGACTGAGGTGGAAATCTGTGGAGGGGGGCACCGCACATGGCTAAAAACAATCAACTTGTGTGTCTATGGGGTGCCCCCCTCCCACGTATATAAGGGAGGGAGGGAGGGAGGAGGAGGCCGGCCAGGAGGAGGCGCGCCCAAGGGCGGGGAGTCCTACTCCAGGTAGGATCCCCCCCCTTTCCTACTTCCACAAGGAGAAGGGGGGAAGGAGGAGGAGGAGAGAAGGAAAGGGGGCCCGGCCCCCCTAGCCCTAGTCCAATTCGGTTTGGCTAGGGGGCGCGCGCCACACCTTGGCCTGCCTCCTCTCTTCCACCACTAGGCCCATGAAGGCCCAATAACCCCCCGAGGGGTTCCGGTAACCCCCCGGTACTCCGGAAAATAACCGATACACCTCGGAACTATTCCGGTGTCCGAATATAGTCTTCCAATATATCAATCTTCATGTCTCGACCATTTCGAGACTCCTCGTCATGTCCGTGATCTCATCCGGGACTCCAAACTACCTTCGGTACATCAAAACACATAAACTCATAATACCGATCGTCATCGAACGTTAAGCGTGCGGACCCTACGGGTTCGAGAACTATGTAGACATGACTGAGACTCATCTCTGGTCAATAACCAATAGCGTAACCTGGATGCTCATATTGGCTCCCACATATTCTACGAAGATCTTTATCGGTCAAACCGCATAACAACATAAGTTGTTCCCTTTGTCATCGGTATGTTACTTGCCCGAGATTCGATCGTCGGTATCATCATACCTAGTTCAATCTCGTTACCGGCAAGTCTCTTTACTCATTCCGTAATGCATCATCCCGTAACTAACTCATTAGTCACATTGCTTGCAAGGCTTCATATGATGTGCATTACCGAGAGGGCCCAGAGATACCTCTCCGACAATCGGAGTGACAAATCCTAATCTCGATCTATGCCAACTCAACAAACACCATTGGAGACACCTGTAGAGCATCTTTATAATCACCCAGTTACATTGTGATGTTTGATAGCACACAAGGTTTTCCTCCGGTATTTGGGAGTTGCATAATCTCATAGTCAAAGGAACATGTATAAGTCATGAAGAAAGCATTAGCAACAAACTAAACGATCATCGTGCTAAGCTAATGGATGGGTCTTGTCAATCACATCATTCTCTAATGATGTGATCCCGTTCATCAAATGACAACTCATGTCTATGGCTAGGAAACTTAACCATCTTTGATTAACGAGCTAGTCAAGTAGAGGCATACTAGTGACACTTTGTTTGTCTCTGTATTCACACATGTATTAAGTTTCCGGTTAATACAATTCTAGCATGAACAATAAATATTTATCATGATATAAGGCAATATAAATAACAACTTTATTATTGCCTCTAGGGCATATTTCCTTCACATAGCTAGTAGCTAGATGGCTTCTTCTCTCTCTTTGATCTTCAATACAATGTTCTCCTAGATGTTCTTGGAGTTCTATTCGATGTAATCTTCTTTTGCGGTGCGTTTGTTGAGATCTGATGAATTGTAGATTTATGATCAGATTATATATCAATATTATTTGAGTCTTCTCTGAACTCTTTTATGCATGATTAAGATAGCTTTGTATTTCTATCTGATCTACTGATTTGGTTTGGCCAACTAGATTGATTTATCTTGCAATGGGAGAGGTGCTTTGTTTTGGGTTCAATCTTGCGATGTCCTCACCCAGTGACAGAAGGGCTAGAGAGGAACGTATTTGTATTGTTGCAATTAAGGATAAACAGATGGGGTTTATACCATATTGATTGGATCTATCCCTCTACATCATGTCATCTTGCTTAAGGTGTTACTCCATTCTTGTTAACTTAATACACTAGATGCATGTTGGATAGCAGTCGATGTGTGGAGTAATAGTATTAGATGCAGGCAGGAGTCGGTCTGCTTGCCACGGACGTGATGCCTATATTCTTGATCATTGCCTTAGATATCGTCATAACTATGCGTTTTTCTATCAGTTGCTCAACAGTAATTTGTTTACCCACCGTATGTGTTCTTTCATGAGAGAAGCCTCTAGTGAAAACTATGGCCCCCGGGTCTATTTTTATCATATTATTTTCAGATCTATAAAATCAAAAACCCAAAAATACCTTGCTGCAATTTATTTACTTTCATTTAGTTTTGCACTTTTATTTATCTTTTATACCTATCTCTATCAGATTTCATTCTTGAAAGTAACTATGAAGGGATTAACAACCCCTTTATCGCGTTCGGTGCAAGTATTTGTTTGTTTGTGTAGGTGCAACCATTGGTGACTTGTGTGTTCCTCCTACTGGATTGATATCTTGTTTCTCAAACTGAGGGAAATACTTATCTCTACTTTGCTGCATCACCCTTTCCTCTTCAAGGGAAAAACCAACGCAAGCTCAAGAAGTAGCATTCCTCTGTAAACAAATATAAGACATAAGTAGATTTTTTTACAATCATCTTCTATCAGCCAGATTTCAAGTGTCATGCTTCCATAAAGTTGAATTTGTCATCTTAGTCCTCTTAATTTGCAATGTTTATTTTACACTTACCACTGGAAAGATGTTTTCTTTTAATCATATTGTCTCTAGCTGATCCTCATCTCACATCACACCGTAGTTGTCCCTCCTACATTAGCGGTGGCGGGTACAGGTGCAGTGTGGCAATCTATGGGCACACTGGCTCGAGGATGAGCAGGGGCTTGAGAGTTGGGGCCGGCAGCCCAGCCGTGAACAGGGAGGGCGGTGTATGGAAGTGAGCTGCCGTGGGTAGGGAACAACATGGGCCGTTGTCGTCCCCTTCGTTCAACTCAACATGATGGTTGTTCATCTGAAAACAAGGTTGGGAAGACAAAATTATCCGACGATGATTCACTCCGGCCCCTACAATCATGTCTTTTATATCATATATATGAGATCTCAAAAGTTTTTTGGGTGCTCCAGCACCTTTTCTTGTAAACTACCATGATCACTCGACCAAGAACACCTTTTCTCGCCTTCTATCTACTTAATCTATTAATGCCAACAGTAAATGTTGCATCTTTCAAATAATTTTCAAAAAGTTATGTTTGAGAGAAATATTTTTTTAGGGATTAAATCCTAAAGTAATAGATAACTCATAGAAATAATCCCTAAAAAATATAGCTTTTTATCTCTCAAAATGCAGCCGTCTTTCCTAAGTATAGTTTAACGGTTCAAAACCGCCACTACTAGGTAAAAGTACTGGGCCGCTGGACATTACTATCGATGATGACCAGTTGTTGTGCCTATCGCAACCGTCTACCCCCCGGCGTCGAATACATTCTGCGCAACCATCCCGCAACCCCACCACCCTCTCCCACACCCTTGTCGTTGGTTGTTTGCCATGAAGGTTTATTTTCGGCGGGAATGAAACCAACTGAGCTTGGAGATGGTGTAGGAAGGTCAAGCGCAACTCCTAACTAGCGAATAGCACCGGAACCGGGAGAAGAAGACAACATCCACCGCCCTTGGTGTAGCCCAACAATCCAGCCGCGTTCGTCACCTCCACTCTCGGGGATCGCCTCTGGGCCTGCTAGGCAGCATTACTTGTGTCCTCCGGCGCCGTTCAGTTTTCCGCGAGCTCTGTCGCCGGTCGCTGGCCGCCATGTCTCAGACCCCGTCTGGCCACAATGCATTTGTCAAATTGCCTCTATCAATTTTTTTCATTTTTTTTCTATTTTTCATCGAAGAAAGATCTCGAGTTGATTATTATGCTCTTCAATGCGTAGATGAACATGTTATGGGAGATGATCTTTGACGATTCATCATCGGTGGAGGGAGAAGAAGATAATCAATTTGAGTTGGCAGTTGTCGTTGTGTGTATGGAGGAGTATTTAAGGTGACTGAGGCTCGGTTCTTAATTTGGTCGAAGGATCTTTATTCGAGATAGAATCATGGGTCATGATGGTCTAGTGAGGGATTACTTGCGCCAAATGCAGTATATCCTCCTTACTATTTTTGGCATCGATTCTGGATGCACCAAGATCTTTTCAACACCATTGCAAAAGTTGGGGAGAAACATGATTCATGGTTTCAATCAAGAAGTAATTTAGTAAGAGCAACAAGTGCAAGTCCATTGTTGAAGACTACATCAGTCGTGCGAGCCCTTGCTTATGATGCTCAGACGATGACATTGATGACTATGTTCTCCTTGGGGAAGATCTCATCCTAGAGTGTGTATGATGATTCTATGAAGCTGTGATCGAGATCTATGGATCGGAGTACTCGAAGTCTCCAATTAATGAAGATAATGAGAGGCTCATGGTCGAAAATGAAGAGCAAGGTTGGCCAGAAATGTTTGGATCAATTGACAACATGCATTGGACATGGAAGAATTCCCATGTGGCATGGCAAGGTCAGTGCAAAGGGCAATGTCTTGATCCAATCATCATTCTTGATGCATTTGCATCACGTGATCTATTTGGCATGCACACTTTAGGATGCCTGGCTCTCACAATGATCTCAATGTCCTCCAGCGATCTCCTATGTTTTGCAAGGCTTGTTATCAGTCACAATCCACCTTACATTTATGTTATCAATGGCAATGAGTAAAACATGGGATACTACCTATCCGAAAACATCTATCCTCATGGTCTACATTTTTGAAGACAATCCATGGTCCTAAAGGCAACATGAAATATCACTTTGAAAATGCATGAATCTCCTAGAAATGATGTTGAGAGATTTTGGTGTGCTTCAACGCTGCTTTGCCATTATCCTTGGCCCCATTGAGTATTCGAAGCCTGAGTATGGTTATGTTTGAAACATTAATTTTGCTATGTATTTGATTTGTCTATTTTATTTCTCTATACTTGAATCCTCAAGTATTGCACTAATATGTTGTGATAAGTTTTAAATTGGTTGGATCAATTGGCAAAAGAATATGTTTAAGAGATTAAGTTTTACGGGATCTTCTAGCTGAGAAAAGTTTAATCTCCTGAAAAATAGACTTTTTAGGATGGGGTATGAGTTTGGACATTTAGAATAGGGGATATGCTAGAGATGCTCTTAGTGGCTAGTAGCTACTCCATCGGATACCATCGGTGAACCCATTGGTGCGGAACTATAGCAGCAAGATAGCGTGCGCCGTCTGGTTGCCCACTGTCCTTGGTGGCAACGTGTCCTCCTAGTCCGGCGCCAAGGAGCCGTAGCAAGATAGCGTGCGTGCCTTCGGGACCATATCCGATGCGGTGCCATAACCACAGGAGATGCCCTCGACCTCTCGTTCCATGTGTTGTTGCAAACAATAGCAAGAAACCAATTCACGACATTTACCTCTGCCTAAAGAACCACATGACCACCACAAGCATTTTCCTCACATAAATTTGAAGTTTTGCCGATCATATCATTGGAATTGACGTCGTCTTCTTCGACATCAATCAGATAATTCCCCTTCAACAATAATACCCATGACATAAGCCTACTTATGATGCAGCGACATGTAGCCCTTTGCTGTCAGAACACCAACGAGCTCCAATGCCAACAATGGTGTTCCCTTCCCTCCATCCTTTTTTGTCGGAGTTCTTTATTCTTAAGCCGATTGAGTGATTGGCCGAATGACAAGTGGGCCTAGGAGCCATGTTGACCACATATGATAACAAATATGTAGAATAAATGAGTTCAAATCTATATTCAACCAATAGATAAGTCCTAATAAACATACCTCGACATGAGTGGTTAGCTTTCTCAAAAACAATGAACCATATTAGATAATTTTGGGTTCACCATATATAGCATGATAAATCTTAATTTTCTTAGCTAAAGAGAGGCCTCCCGCTCTGATTTCATGTAAATAAACAAGTTGTATTTTTTTTTTACAAACTACCCCTAACACCCCACACTGAACTAAAAGCCAACACGAATGCTAGTTTCATACCGATACTAATACAAGTAGGGTACGAAGACCAACAAACTAACACACTGGGATCATGCAAGACATCCTACCATAATCCAGTTTCAGTTTCTAGCTTCCAAAGGCACTTAGCTCATAGGGCTTTATTCATCAAATCCAAATTAGGAATTCCTAAACCTCCCTGACTTTTTGGTTGACAACAAGTTTTCTTCACTAGCTGATATTTGTTTTTATCCTCATCAACTTGCCACACAAGTCTAGCTCTAAAGAAGTTAAATTTTTTTCCTAATTCTAATAGGAATGGGGCTAAAGACATTATCAATAAAGGAATATTGGCCAAACAAGATTGTACTACCAGCAATATTCAATAATTTTCCTTGCCAAAGGGCACACATTTTCTCAATTTTCTCAGTAACCATTTTTAGTATTTGTTTCTAATTCTGAAATTAGACACATGAACCCCCAGATATTTTAATGGCACCTCTCCCATTTCACAGGTAAAAATCTCCTGATATATATGGGCCTTATGGACATCATCCCCAAATAGAAAAATCACACTCTTGTGAAAATTTATGGTAAGTCTAGACATTTGCCCATGAACACCACTTTCATCATCGGCTATCAGGAAAAAAGTATCATCGGCATATTGGAGCATGCTAATTCCTTCATTCAAATCTTCACTCAACACCCTGTTTACAAAGTCATTCATTTTAGCTTTTTCTAAAACAACAGGCAAGGCATCGGCAGCTAAATCAAATGATAATGGAGATAGTGCACCCCCCTGTCTCAATCCTTTGTATGTCTTCAAATAAGGACCAATCGCATCATTAACTTTGGCCACTACATGACCCCCTCTCATGGTATGCATAATCCAATCACACCATTGGTCGGGAAAGTTTCCAGGTTTTAACATTTGATGCACAAAGGTCTATTTAATCTTATCATAAGCTTTTTCAATGTCAACTTTAAAGTCCAAAGCACTCTGCTTCGTATGGTGTATAGAATTCAAAGCTTCGTATATTTCTACCTTTCATAAAGGATGTTTGGGTCTGTTATATGATGTGACTACCTTACTAAGTCTGTTTATTAGAACTTTATTAATGAGTTCAAAGCTCGCATTCAGTAGACAAATGTGTTTGAATTTCTGGATCTACTTAGCATCTTTGGTTTTAGGGACTAAAGTAATAGTCCAATAATTTTCTAGTAATATCTAGAAAAAACTTAAGAAAATAACCTAATAGATCTTTCAAATCTCCCTTGACAACCTACGATAAAATCACTCTGGAGTCTATCAGGTCCAAGGCTCTTTGTTTTTCATAGGTAACCTACAGATAAATTCTTCCATAGAGCGAGACGGGCTCAATCAACATCTCAGCCTCCCTCGAGATTTTTTGAGCTTCTTGTATATTTAAAGAAATAGTAGATCCATCAGCATGTCCAAAGAGTTTCTTATAGAAATCGGTGACATATTTTAAAAGATTAACCTCCGCTAAATAACACCCTCCCCTTGCTCTAAAGAAACAATTATGTTCTCCCTTCTGCTCCCATTGGCTTTAGCATGATAGTACCTAGTGTTATTACCCCCCCCCCCCTCGCAATTTTTTATCTATGTATCTTTGGAGCCATTTCATCTCTCCATGTTTCAGAATCCTCCCCAGTTGTTTTCTAAGCTCTCGTTTGTTCATTCCTATCTTGAACAGTGAAGCCACAATTTTCAGCATTCTTGTCAATAGCATCTAACTTTGCAAGAATCACATTTTTAATTTTTCTGTACTAGGCATCAACATTTTTAGTCCACCCTCTGATTTTCCTACCATCAATCTATTTTGCCATTTTTCTATATTAGGCCACTCATAATTATCTGTCCAGATCTTAGTACCAAATTCTTTAAAGCTGTCAAAGGTGGCATCTGTCAAGTTATTAGCCCAAGTAAAATTTACTCCCCCCCCCCCCCCGGAGTCCCTCTTATTGCCTCCAGAGCGATCGGGAGGGTAATCCTAGTCCCCGCCGCCGCCACTCCCTCTCCCCTCGTAGTCCCTAGAGGTGGCCGCTGGGATAGCCTGCGCGCCACCGGTGAAGGGGCTGAGAGGATCTCGCGGCCATAGCGTAGCTTCCTGGAGGGGCGGTGTATGGCAGAGCGAGATCTGCTTGCCGTTGCTCGTCCTCCTGGCGGTGAAGCGGCCCGTCCGGCGGCCACATGGGGATGGCGGCCTCAGCGGAGATCTACGATGCAATGGCCCCGGCACAGCGCCTCTGGACACAATGGTGGTGGTGTCCCCTCCATTGGGGATGGCGGGGCCAGGAGGTGGCTTCATGTGGCGATGCCAGGGGCGGCGGATCAAGGGATCCCGTTTGTGGGTTCGTCGCTGGAGGCGCATGACGGCCAGAGCTTTCTCTATCATCGATGGCGCCTGATGCGGGAGATCCATAGACCTCTGGGGTTTGTGGATCAGAAGCGAGATATGGGCTCGGGGAGGTGCGGCTGCTGGTGAAAACTGCGCCGACTTCGGTCATGGTGGACGATGGTGATGTATTTGCATCTTCCTTTGTTGGAGGCATCATTGCTGCAGTTGTCATCTTCCCGCCCACGCTACTCTAGGGAAACCCTAGATTTGGGTCTCTTGGATCGGACGATGGCGGTGCGCGGCGCCGTTTTCCCTCCTAGTGGCATCGATTTTTTGGAGCATGTGCTGGCTGGCGGGGTCCTGCGATGGAGCGGCGTGGTCTTCCGAGTCGAAGTCGGCGAGTCTCGGTGACGTGGTGTAGCCAAGTCTCGGGCTCTTGAGGATGGACGAGCGTAGACTGGTGGCACTGTCTAGCGTCATGGTGGCATCGACGGCAGGCCTGACAATGTCATTTCATTGATCCTTGCACCGGAGATGGGTTCGTGAAAGATGGTGGCGGCAACTCCTAGAGCGTGCGCATGGGGTGTGTGCTAAGAGTGTGCTGGACCGGTGCTCCGGTTATAGATGATATGTGTAGGGTGAGGTCAGGGCATGCGGCCCTAATTATGACCACCATTATCATCAAGTTTGTAGGTGGAGTGAGTTTTGTCGCATAGAAGGTGGATTCGTAAGGATCGATGTTTTATCTTGTAAGGCATTGTTGAATAATATAGTAATATGGTTGTGTGCATCGCTTGATGCTGAGGCCGGAGGTTTAACCTCCTTTTCAAAAAAAGTAAAGTTTCTTGCTTTAAGAGGTAACCCCTTCAAATCAACATGCTCAATAATAGCATTCGAGACAAAGCTCCAATGCTCAGTTTCATTGGAATTTTTCCAGAGCTATTTCTTATAAGCTTGAAATCACCACCCACCACACAAGGTAGAGGGTTACCATGATAAACCCTAGTCAATGTTGATAAATCTTAATAAACGTGTTTATACTTTTCTAAGTACAATGGCCAAACTCAAGGAGACGGTAAACTTTAGTGACTATTGATGCAATCTATTCACTTTCTTCTTATTCTATTCACTCCTATAGTCCTACCTGACGACAGATGTGACGTGAGTGGCGAGCTTAGCCATATACCCACCTATATACTCCTTCTGTCTAGGTGTAAAAGTCATCTTACGAAAACTAAATAATCCCAAAACACTTAGGCATGGTGCATTAACTCTCACATTGTTTCTTATTTCTTGACATATCAACTAGTAAGAGACATGGGGCATGCATGGTTTTAATGACTTGAGACTATCAAACACGATATGCAGTGGTTAGTTTATTGCATGCAATGCTATTAATTAACAAATAAACATCAAGTTCTCTCATTTTCCCCTCTATCTTAGTCGCGGTGCACAACTTAAGATGACTTATGCACCTAGACGGAGGGAGTACTCAGTATCTTGAGAATGGTTTCGTGATCTCCAAAAAGTATCTTTCGGATTAAAAAAAGGCCACCACACGAAACTACTTTGTACTTTCTCATGTTGATCAGTTGGAGCATTTGACGTGAGAGGAACGAAAGGGTGTTTAACAGTCGCTTCACGCCATTGCAAAGTGTCGTTGATGAAATCAAGAATGTGAAATGGCAAGCCTAGGACGATCTGATCCTCGTTTAGCTCCTTGTTACTGGTGGACATCATGTTGAGCTTTCGTGTCTTGTCTTGTTATTTTAGCTTTGATTTGTTGGACTTGTAGTTGTTGAACTGGTCGTGCTTCCTTTCCTCTCTCTTTAATAAACGCATGCAGCTTCGTTCCCCAGCTCTCCCAACGCAAAATTAAGTTGTTGAACGGGAACTCTTCCACACGTGCATTGACAGTATATAGTACGTAACGATGACTTGAACGCCTAGTCCGAATGGGTAATTTCGGTCGGCACACGTGCTTTCGCATGACCTGAACGATGTGTAAGAAGATTGGCGCAGCCGCGCCGGGTGGATTAGGCGGACGTGACGAGGTGCTGCAGAGCCCGGGGCACCGGCGGCGCGTGGACCTGGACGGCGCCCTCCAGCGCCTGCACGACCTGCGCCATGGTCGGCCGCTGTGCCTCCTGGTCCTGAATGCACCAGCACGCCACCCAGCACGCCCGCTCTAGCTCCTCGGGCTTCACGTTGCCGCGCAGCCGCGGGTCTGCCACGGCGCCCACCTCCCCATGCACGACCTTGCCGGCAGCCCACACGGGAAAGAAGGTCCACGAATCACTGCTTCCACTCCCTGCCGCCTCCACCATGCTGTACCCCTCGGATTTTCGTCGTCCTGAGATGAGCTCGAATAACACCATGCCGAAGCTGTACACGTCTGCCTTGGCGCTGATGGGCTGCCCGGAGATCCACTCCGGCGCCAGGTACCCGATGGTGCCCCGCATCGTCGTCAGCGCGTGGCTGAAGTACCTCCCCACTAGCTTTGCCATCCCGAAGTCGGAGATCCTTGGGGACATGTCTTCGTCCAGCAGGATGTTCTCCGGCTTGATGTCACAGTGTATGATGCACTCGTAACAACCGTGGTGCAGGTAGGCCAGCCCTCTCGCCATGTCGACCATGATGTTGTACCGTTCACGCCAGCTCGGGCTCACGCAGCTGCCGAAGAGGTAGCGGTCGAGGGAGCCTCTGGGCATGTACTCGTAGACGAGCATCTTCTCGTCACCGGACGAGCAGAACCCGAGGAGCCGGACAAGGTTCACGTGCTGGATGAGGCCCAACGTGCTCACCTCGGCCCGGAACTGCTTGTCGCCCTGCCGTCCACCAAGACTTTCAAGCTTCTTCACTGCCACTTGGACTTGGATTGCGTTGTCTCCCTTATGCCGCTTCAGGACACCGCGGTACACCGAGCCGAAGCTGCCGCCGCCCAGCCGCTCTGAGAAGTTCTTCGTGGCTGCACGAAGGTCGCCGTAACTGTACATGACCAAGGAGGACCCCTTCTCGTTTTCCATGCTGGCTAGTCGTTTCCTTCGAGCAAGGAGAATCCTCCAGGCCAGTATCACCGACGCGCCTAATGATGCAACACCAGCCAATGGGATGGCAAGAACAAGCCATAACATTCTCCCACGTTTCTTCCTGTTTGCACCGTGAAGAACTTGCAATCCTGCTTCAGAAAGCCGGAGATGGAGTTCTGACCCAGAGACGCCGGAATCTGCGTAGAGCTGCTCAAGGTTGCGGATCTCTCCGTGCCAAACGGTGCATCCCCCGCCCCCGGCGGAGAAGGCGTAGGCCTGGCAAGAGCAGTTCCTTTGGCACGTCGATTCGCACTCTACTTTGCTCTGGGCAACGGCCACGGCGAGGGACTCGTCGGGGAGCTTCATGTCCGGCAGCGCTAAGAACCCGTCAGTAGTCGACCCGTTGTGCGCGCACTTGAGCGGCAAGGTCCGGCGGCAGCCACCGCTCCAGTCGCTGAGCGTCTAGTCCTCCGACACCGGAGCGAACCCGGGCGCGCACCGGCACGGCGCTCCAGTCGCTGTGTTTGAGCCCGGCGACGACAGGGATGAAGACGAGAGGTTCGAAGACCACACGACGACCGGCACGGCACTGGTGGGACCGACGAGCTCGATGTTGCCGTCGGCGGCGGACACCCGGAGCTCGGCGGACGCGACGCCGGACAGGGGGGTCGCGCGGTTGCCGACCCAGATGACGGTCTGCCCGGGGATGTTCTTGTACCATATCCCGAGGTAGAACCTGCCGTCGGAGCTGCCAGCGGGGCTGAACAGGCCGAGCTCGAACTTGCGCTGTGCCGAGCCAGCGTGTCGCTGCCCCGCAGCGGACGCCGCGCCGAGACTGTCGCCGCTGCAGCCACTGCACGGGCGAAGCACAAGGCAAGGGCTACGGCCATGATCATGAGTGACATGGTGGAGCACTTCCGTTTGCCGGTGAATTCTCATAAATGTCAACGCTCGTGGTGATCCCGGCATATTAGGGCATGTACAATGGTTGATAAGATAGTCTTATCTTAAGTCTTACATGTAATTTAGAGATGACAAAAAAAAATGTCTACAATGGGTCATCTCTTAGTCTTATCTTCAATAACTAGCTATTCCTAAAAACGTGGTGAGACATATTGTGCTAAGAGATCATCTCTTGTCTTCTCTTAAATAAGAGAAGACAAACCTTTTCTTATAAGTTCTCTCTTCTCCACCTCATCATTTATCCTACGTGGCACTCTTAAGATAGCATCATTGTACATGCCCTTAATGACCTATCAGTTGTACTACATTTCGTGCATGGCTGGTCCGCTGGTGTGATCATGAATTGGCTTGTGCGGCGGAAGTGTGCTGCGAGTCCTCCCTCCAATTAACGATTTGACTAAAGAAGGTTCCGTTATCTCTGACCCAACAATCACGTGGCTGACTATCAGTTTCGTTATGGACGGCCTCATGTCTTTTGGTGAGACGCTTCATATGCTTAATTGGAACTAGTATAGTGTGTTACCCGCAAAATAAAACAAAAAGGTGTTCATTGTGCTATATTTATCTACTGTTTTATCAAAATCCTACTCCCTTCGTCCCATAATATAAAAATATTTTTCATGCTAAAACAGCTTGAAAAATGTTCTTATATTATGCGACGGAGGGAGTATGTTTTATGTACTACTATGTATATATTAAGAACACATAGATATCTAAGCTATAGCAAAGTGACCCGCTCGATTTGGCTAGGATTATATAAAGTTTAACGATAGGAATATATCAGTTGATTTGTCTAAATAACAAATTAGGTATATTTGCTTTTCTATTGATATATAAATAATATTGTGCATTAATCATTAAACTAACTATATTTTTTATGATCAGTCGTGTCGTGCCAATTATATTTGAATCATTTTTCTGACATTTTTATCATATTGCTTTATTATACCTTTTTTCTTCAAAACATAGATTTAATAGTTCACTTTTTTATGTAGGCGTAGGTAAATTTGCTCATCACAAAAGAAGGTAATTGCTAACTTTGTGCAAGACTGACATACTAATTTTTGCTTTAGTGATTTTGTTATGCTAAGCATTTTTTTGAATTTTGTATATAAATTTGGAGTGTATTTATATAATATATGTATCCATTAAAATTGCCATCTTTATTCTATGTATTACGAAATGACTCTTGATGACAGACAAAATATGTAAATGTTTCTCCTATTTTAAACATAAGTTGGCCATTTTTTAATAGATATAGAACAAATAGCATTAATTGATAAAAAATATTAAAAAGAAATTAGTGATCCATCTAATGTCTCTAATCTAAGTTATTTATGTTTACTTCTCTAGCGACCAAATACCTCCGTTAGCATCAACACACCACTACGATAATATTGCTTCAAGTCAATCCCAAATTTTGTTACTCCATACTCACCTAAAATGGAATTTTAACTGAGATATAATGTGACAATTCGTAGAACTTCCTCCATTTTTATTTACTTTGCATATTAGCTTTATCTCGCGTCAAACTTTGTAAATTTTGACCAAATTTATATAAAAAATTATTAACATCCACAATACCAAATCAATACCATCAAAATCATCATTCAATGTATATTCATACTATATATATCTGCTACTGTGAAGTTTAGATTGTTTTTGATAAACTTGGTCAAACAATATAAAGTTTGACTTAGGTCTAAACTAGTTTGCGGAGATAAAGACGAACAATTCTTCATGTCACCGGCGGCGATCCTCAAATTTGATCTGTACTTAGGTCTAAACTAGTTTAGGAGTATTCATGAAGGTGAAAATTTCGGCCGGTCACACCCCAGTCGGTCATACAATCGAAGCTTTTGGGCCGCGCGATCCTCTTCTTCCACCTCCTGCGCCTTCTTCTCCAAAAAAGAAAAACAAATCCCCATCGCCCCCCGCCTGGACGAGCGACATGCCCCACCGTCTAAGCAACGCCTGAGGTGTCTACCACCCTCACCGCCGGTCACCGCCCCTCGCCGCCGTTGTCTCCTGTGTTTCTTGCCAACTCTCTCTCATGTAGGGGCACGCCCTCCCATGGTTGCAGATCCTCGTCGCGACGGGTCGCAGCTCCGGGACAGCGAGCGCAGCTTCCGGTGGCGCCAGTCGCCGGTCGGAGCACCTCCGGCGACGACCTCGTAAAAAAATGTAGTCTTCCTCAGGATGCCGACAGTAGCAAAAAAGTCGGCCGGTTGTAGCAAAAAAGTATATCGGTGCCAGCAAAAAAAGCTCACAACTACCGCCCGCCGTCGCCATTGTAGCAAAAATGTTAACTGGATGTAGTTTTCGTGGCTGCCGGTTGCAGCAGAAAAATGACGTGATTTGATGTAGGGTAGAACCCTAGATGCCTGATCTTTCACGATTGGAGCAGATCCCGCGGAGAACACGGAGAACACGAGGGAAAACACGAGGGGAAACACGAGAGGAAATACGGGAGGATTCACTCAAACCAACAAGATTCGATTACACATGTGCTAGATTCTCGAAACACAAAGAGATACACGATCCACGGTCAAAAAAGGACGATACAAGTAGCAAGTTCTTCTCCGTGAGGAGGTCTTGAAGGTCTTCCCAAGAGGGGTCTTGAATCCAAGATGGATCTTCTCCGTAGAGGCCGCGGTCTCTCTCGGTGGAGTAGATCCGGATGGATGAGCAAAGTTCTATCTCTCAAATGAGCTATCACAATGCTAACCCTAATTCGGAGCTAGGAGACGAATAGTTATAGTCCAAGGGGTAAGTAGGGGATACATGGGTCGAAACCCCTTTCACAGCGCACAGGAAGGGCGGTAGTACCGGTCATGGGGGCGGTTGTACCGCTTGGAGCTCTTGTACTGGTTCCTGGTGGTGTTTCCGGAGGATTAGCGGTTGTACCGGTGTTTGGAGCGGTTGTACTGGTCTTACGGCTGTTACGGGGACAAATCGGTGCGGTACCGGCCTTGCACCGCTTGATCACAGAAGCTGGACCGGTAGTTGGGCGGTAGTCGAGCGGTTGTACCGCCCGGGCGGTAGTTGGGCGGTTGTACCGGGATTTCTGGACTGGGTAGATTCTCTTCATGCTCTTGATGTCCATCTTGCACCATAACTTCTCCTTGGTTGGTTCCTTGGTACCTAAGCACACAAAGCATCTCCGTTTGAGGTAGTAGCCATGTCTCAAGTGGGTCAAAGGGGTGTTCAACAAGGAGAGAGTTAACCTCGTTCTCGATAGCCCTTGCACGAGCTCGTGTCATCGGTCCACGTGATGTCTTGGGAGACGAAGGTAGGTTCATGGGGATGACCGTAGGATGCTCTGCATCATCTCCCCCTCCCCCCTTGGGAAAGATCCGACCTCGGATCGAAAACCTCATCACCATGGTAGGAAGAGAGATCCTTGACGTTGAATATGTCGCTCATGGAGTACTTGTCGCGTGGGATGTCGATCTTTTAAGCGTTGTTGTTGTAGCGTTCTAGCACCTTGAAGGGTCCGTCGGCTCGAGGTAGAAGCTTGGACTTGCGTTCGTTGGGGAAGCGGTCCTTGCGAAGGTGTAGCCACACAAGATCTCCAATGTTGAATATCATGGTTGCTTGTTGAAGTTGATCTTGGTCGCGAGGCGTTGTACTTGGCGCTCGATGGTGTTTCTTGTATCTTCATGCACCTTCTTGAGATAGCTCGCTCGTGCACTCGCGTCCATGTTGATGCGCTCTTGTAGTGGTAGAGGTAGGATGTCCAATGGGGACAACGGGTTGAAGCCGTAGATGACCTCGAAGGGGGAATTGCCGGTAGTAGAGTGTCTTGCTCGATTGTAGGAGTACTCGGCGATGGGTACCTGTGACGACCCCGGCTTAATCGTGCACTAACCATACACGCAAATGCACACGATCAAGCCTAAGGACTCACTTGAAGATATCACAACACAACTCAAAAACATAAATAAAGTCATACAAGCTTTATATTACAAGCCAGGGCCTCGAGGGCTCGAATACATAGCTCGATGGCATACAAGCGTCAGCGAAAGCATTAGATATCTGGGTACAGATATATTACAGAACAGAGATAAGCCTTTAGAAGGCGGGGTAAAATAAAATACTACGATCGAAAGGCGTAGGCCTCCTGCCCTGGACCCTCCGATCCTACTCCTGGTCGTCGGTCGGCTCCTCGTAGTAGTAGTACTCGCCGGGCGGGTAGTAGTAGTGGCTGTCAACGGGGGCATCTGGCTCAGGGGCTCCGTCGTCTGGTGGCATCAAAAGGAATATGGGGGAAAAAGAAATTAAAGCAAACACGAGTACTCATCGGAAGTACTCAGCAAGCAAGGATCTACACTACATATGCATCATTTTCAAAGGGGGCTGTATATGTGGACTGGGCTGCAGAAATGCCAGAACAGAGGGGAAAAGCCTAGTCCTATCGAAGACTAGCATCTTCAACATCTTCATCTGTCTTGCAGCATTAGAAGAGTGCAGATCAACATAATGTAAATTAGTAGTAATGTTATCAACCTCGGCCAGAGATTCTTCCTCGACTCCCTGCGAGAAAGCAATCCCAGAGCCATACTATCCAGTTATTATCTCAAGTTCTAGTTGTACCGACCGGGATACAACTCCGAGTGTCTGTTACCGTAGGACAGGCTATCGATAGATTGTTTCTTCCCTGCAAGGGTGCACCAAGTTACCCACCACGCTCGATTAACTCCGGCCGGACACACTTTCCTGGGTCATGCCCGGCCTCGGCCAAATGATACGGCGCAACCCGATCGAATACCTAACAGAGAGGTCAGCACGCCGAACTAAATCTATGCCCCCAGGGGTCTTGGGCCATCACCCCGGGAACTCCTGCACGTTGCGAACGCGGCCGAGAGCAGACCTAGCAACCCCTTAATACAAGCGCAGTTGCGTAACCAGTCCAACTCGGCGCGCGTCGCTCAATCGCTGACGTCCATTAAGCTCGGCTGAAGTATACGACGCAGAACGCCCATACTATGCCCACGTGATGGTTAGTGCTATCAGGCCAGAGGCCCCTTGGATCAAATATCCAAACCGTTAGTGTGTTGATAGTGCGGAAACGAGCAAAGACTCACGAAAGATGTGACCCCGTCGCCCCGTCTCGAGGACTTGCGGCAAGGGCGAGGAATGCCCGGCCACGCCTGGTGTTCAACCCTCGGGCACCATCCAGGTCCACCCGTTCCCACATCACTTTGCTAATAAGCTCGCGCGGGTACCCCTCAGGGCCGACCCGTCTTTAGTATCATGGTTCAGTGTTCAGTCATAGTATCCAAAGTATCTGTGTGTCTGACACCAAGGGGAACCCTGAGGAATCACCCTCTATGGAATTCCCTCTGATGTTACCGTCAAGGTGAACGGAGGAGGAATCACCCTCGAGGTCCACACTTGAGGAGTTGCGCGACGACGTCGTTATCGGGGGTGGTGTAGGAGGAATCACCCTCGCTTACCACGACCGAATAACTAACCTACAAGGTTATCATCAGAAGTGCTGACGAGGTATCACCCTCGGCACTCGATAGTAACCCAGTAGTGTTGGCAACTAAGGGGAAGTGACGTGCGGTGTCGGGGCCTGGTCTTCAATTTCGTTACACGGGTCTTCTAATCATCCAGCGGGGCAGTCGGGTTAAGTGGGGTCTCTGTCGGTCTCTACCCAACCTATTCTAAACAGTTTAGGATAACAGGTAAGTATCAAAAGCAGGTTACAAGTAAACAGGCTATGCAGCAGATATAGGATACAGTAACAGCAGTAACTTCTAATGCAAGCATAAGAGAGAAGAGAGTGGGCGATATCGGAATGCTCAAAAGGGGGGGTGCTTGCTTGGTTGCTCTGCGGCAAGGGCAAGGTCGTCAACGGTGTCGTCGGGAACGTAGTCGTACTCCGGAGCTGCGTCGGCCTCAGGAGCTACGTCAATGTCGGGGTCTACCGAGAGAGAAGAGGGGGGAAGAAACAGGTAAACATAATGCAAACAAATGCAACACAGGGCATGCCATGCCTAGTATGCATTGCAGGGTTGCCTAAAGATGCTTCTATGTCATTTTAGTTATTTTTAGGATTAACTTGGGGTTTATTAATCGGTGTGTGTGCACTAGTCATCTACCGGAATCGGGCTCGGAGTTACGAGTTCTTCTACGTAGGAGGTTCCGGCATGGAAACAGACAACACGATCAGATTCGTCTCGTTGTTCTGAGCAACTTTCATGTTTTAAGTTTTTCGATCTGAGCTACGGTTTAAAAGTTTTTAATTTTTAAAGATTGAAATGATTTTATGGAATTATATTTATTTACAGAAAATGATTTATGACATCAGCATGATGCCATGCTGACATCAGCAGGTCAACAGGTCGGCTGACCAGTCAAACCTGACATGTGGGGTCCACATGTCAGTGACTGAGTCTTAACAGAATTGATTTAAACTAATCCAGAGAGTTATTTAACAGCTGGCCCCACATGTCATAGACTAACTAGCATTTTTTAGTTTATTTTTATTTATAAAAGGGTTTTAGTTAATTAATAGGGCGGTGGGGCCCGCGTGTCAGTGACACTGGGTTGCCCAGTCAGCAGTTGACTGGGTCAACCCAGTCAACGGGGCCCACCCGTCAGTGGCACAGGGGGTCCCACCTGTCGGGCCAGGTCAGCGGTGGCCGGCGACTCGCTGGACTCACGCCGACGAGTGCGTTTTGCGGCGGCGCGACTCGGGCGGCGGTCGGGTTTCGTCTAGAGGGCACGGGAAGGGGTACGGTTGGTTCCAAACGATCGGGCGTTCAACGCCGCGTCGATCCCGGGCGGTGGCGTGGCCGGAGACGGACCACAGCATCGACGGCGAGCTCGACAACGGAGGCTGGAGTTCGGGCTCGAACGGGCACTCCACTACGGCTCGTCTTCGAGCGTTTCAAACGGCTAGGCGGAATCTACGTGGAGCGGCGAGTCCGATGAGCAGTAGCGGGCGACCAAAAGGTCACCGGAGACGTGCCGGTGACATGCTCGCGCGGCGGCGAGTTCGGCCTCGGTGAACTAGACAGCTAGGAGCCGCGGATCGAGGAGAAAGAGGAGGGAGGAGCAGCGGAGCTCACCGCAGCGGCTCACGGTGGCCGGTGATAGTTTAGTAGCGCAGGGGATGGCGGATTCGAGGCGGTGGAGCTCTGGTGGCCGAGGGCGAAGGCGAGTTCGATCCCGTAAATGCGGTGGCCTCCGGCTCGACCTGAAGCATGGGGTCGATGTATGCGACGGAGAGGAGGCTCGGGGACAGGGCGGCTCGACGTACGGTGGCCGGTGACCACGACTACGGCGACCGATGGCGATGGGGCGCTCGGGCATCTCGAACAGAGGCGAGGAAGGGGACGAGAGGGGGATTGTGGGCGCACTAGGGTTCGGGGGAGAGAGTGAGGCGCGCGGGCGAGTTCTTAAGGGCGCCGGGGAACCGTGGGATCGGCGACACGGCGACGAACGCCGATCAGATGCGCGCGCGCGCGCCGACGCGTGCGCGAGGAGGGAGACGGGCGCTAGGCGGGCTGGGCCGGGGACTGTAGCAGTAGGCTTAAGTGCACAGTAGTTCTTTAGGCCTTTTTTCATTTTTCTGTTTCTTTTCTTTCTGTTTTGGCTAGTTGTTTGGGCACCAAATGAGTTTTGTAAAATATGAGAGCTGGCCCACAAATCACAGCACAAAATATCCTACTACCAAAAACTAGTTTGGGGTAAGTATCATTTCATATTTATTTTGTATTAATTAAAAGGTTGTCAAATATTGTTTTGAGTCACTGTTTGAGGCTGTTAGAGCCACTTATCCAATCTCAATAAAGTTGGTTACAATTTTATCATTGCCAGCCCCTAAGGACTGCTACTTTGATGAATGAGGCCTGACGGTCTTAATTCCTAATGCTACCTAAGTTAGTTGCTATTTATAGAACATTTTATTTTCTGGTTTGGACAAATTTTATTTTCCACTTTGAATTTAATTGAAGTTTGAATTGGGAGTTTGAAATGCAACATGATGCCTATGATGACTAGGCGCTGCTAAACTTGCTGACATGGCATGATTACGAGGTGACCACTGTAGTGGGATGCTGGGGATGTTACAAATCTCCTCCACTACAAGAAATCTCGTCCCGAGATTTAAGTGGGGAAGACAAGAGTAACTTCGGAAGAACTGACCTTTATCGGGTTGATTACCTAGGAAATAATTTAGGGAGTGTGACAGAAGAATCTCTCGAGTTGAAACTTAGGAAAACAGCGAGAGCAAAGTATAAAGGTACGATAAGATGTATCAAGCGAATGGACATTCGATCGATACTTGAACGAAGTGTAAACAGGGGTTCAGGGTATCGGGAGTAGATCGTCTCTCGAGGGGTGGCTCGTGATAACACACAAGTCCAAGAGCATAGGATATCTCGGAATCAAGGATGTTAGAGGAGAATCAGGTTCCGATCCTGTGGAGCAGTGATGAGGGTCGATCAAAGGTAGGGAGGACGGTGACCTCATGGTCTTGACAACAAGGTATGCCAGAGGGTAGCCTGTCAGTTATGTCGGTGGCAACACCGGTACCAAGGGCGAGGGACGAAGAGAACCATTTTCCTGCTCGTGGAACGAGGCGTACCAATAGGCAAAGTTCTCGTCCATCGGTGGTTACCGGAATGTCATCAACAGTAGTATCAGGGTCTCGCTGGCAGAGTTGTAGATCGGGGTGTTTTATAAGCAGGGAATTATTTCTGCTTAATTCATTTAGATCACAAGAAAGGCTAATCAAAACAATGGAAAGGAAAATGTGTTTACACACAAGAATTGGGAGTATATCCTGTCCAAGGAAAAGCGGAGCATGATATACATGATGGGACAGCAAGTTCAAAAACTTTTAGGTAAAGGGGCGAGGAATGAATCATGATATTATTCATGCAATGGTGTTTGGATAATTTATCGAGAAGCATTTGGCAATGTGCTTCCAAGGTTCTGGTTGGTATTCGGAATACCACAATCATGCTTCGAGGCAGCAAGGATGTGGTGTTTCAAGTAGGGGTTGGATCGAAAGATCACAAGAGATACAAAGGAACACTTCCAGGATTATCTCGGAGCGTAAGGATTAACCAAACACAACCAGGTCGGTGTTGGCAGAAAGTCAAGGATGTCATCGATGATATCACAATTCATCGAGGGGCAGAGATGGTATTTCTAGCCATGAATTCGATTGATCTCCTAGAGTAAG
Source organism: Thinopyrum elongatum (assembly GCA_011799875.1). Lineage (NCBI taxonomy): Eukaryota > Viridiplantae > Streptophyta > Magnoliopsida > Poales > Poaceae > Thinopyrum > Thinopyrum elongatum. The sequence continues at coordinate 601,592,605 of CM022303.1, read as the reverse complement.
TCAATGGTGATCATGACAAAATTTTGTCGAGAGATTTCATGAAGATGTAATCGCTCGGCGATGACATCAAGTCAAAGGAATGATGAAGCAAAAGGACCTGGTAGCACAGTTAAAAGTTGGCACGATAAAGATATAGCCGATCAGGCTAGGGATGGCATGATGGAGTAGTAAATTTCCCAGCAACAATTACTAGGGGTATTGAATCACCGAGCGGAATCGATTCATTGTTCGATGGTCTTGGTTGATGACAACCCAGAACCCGTGGAGTGACTAAGACAGGGAAAAGTATTACTCCATCGAAAAGTTCATAGGACGTAATACAATAAGATGATATCCTCGAGATATTAGGGAAGATATTACTCGGGGTAGTTCAGTATAGGGATTGAACAGGCATAATGATGTGCAGAAGACAAGTGCTTTAATTTGTCCGTGAAATGGGATCAAAGAAGAACATTCATGGTCGGAACCACGATTGCGAAGGATCAATTCATAGATACCAGATGAACTGGTACCAAGGAAATAATTTTTTTTTACGAGCAGCTTCCATGATAAGTTCTACATCGGGTCCATGGGCATGAACACAAAGGTTCAAGGTCGACTCCCACTTCTTCAATGCATCACCTGTCATTCACTCCTCGTTTTCGAAGAAATTGTAGTGCGGAAGATTTACCTGGTGAAGCACCAGAAGAGTATGACTCGTAGAAGTTTCTGGGTTCTCGCAGATGGCAAAAGCATAGATACAACCCATCGGGACATTTTACGAGGCTATACAACCATCAACCAAAGCAAGGGGTGCGAGTTCGAAAGCAGAGCATCGAAGTCAAAACGGATGATACAATTTACCGATGGTATTAAGTTCCAAGGGAAGAGCTCACAAGATGTTTGAATATGAAGGATATGGTCGGATATTAATCCAACAAAAGATCAGGTAAACGACAAAGGATCTGAGGTGAGTAGCAGTACTCAACCAGAAGAAGAAAGAATGTAACGGCATCGGATTATAGAAACATCGAAATATTCCGACGTTTAAGTTCAAAGGAGTTATGGTGCAGAAATGAAGGATCAGAAGCAAAAGCTCTGATCAAAAGATGAGTAGGATGAATAGAACTAGACGGACAACCTTAGTGTTCCGTCTTGCAGAGATCTCCATCCATGGTTACGTGACATGTCCTGGTCAGTAGTCAGCCCCAAATCAATAAGGAGAAGGAATGCACTACCTCTCCGTGCCATGCAAGCTGGGCGGATATACAGTTGGCAAGAAGTAGAGAATGCTTCAGTGCCAAAGGAATGTCAACGGGGAAGGAACCGATAATGTTCTTAGATTAGAAAAGAATCGGTCGGATAATTGTCCACAAAAGGAGTCAAGTGATCCATGAGAACTAACGGGGTAAGGTTTAAACAACTGGTTCCACCTGAGAGTTCCCCGAGGAAGAACGGGAGGCAAGCACATCTGATTAAGGAAGCACTTGAACTACCCAAGTATAAAATTTGGAGGGTTCACGATTTCCAAAGCCAGAAGTGACAATTAGTTCACCTGGGCAGAGGGACGAGTGATTTGTACATGCTTAGTTGGACAATCAATCAATACTTGATTGGCCAAGAACCATCTCATGTCCGGAATGGTGACTGAGCCGGAAGGACGAATTTTAGGAATCGGCAGATGATAGAAAGCATTCGCAGCAGATTGAATCAAGGAACTCAAATTGGTAAATGACGAGGAATGTCAACGAAGATTGCTGAACGTATGGAATTAACCATAATGAAAATAGGTAAGAAGAATCTCAAAAGCAGTAGGCTGCAGGGGATTCTCGGAAGATCGGATAGCATTATGAAATATTTCAGGAACACATGAACAACTGGGGATGAACGGATCCCCGGTAATGTGAGCAATTAACTGCAATGCGAAATAAGCTGCACGGCAGTAGGCTCAAAGGATTCCCGGATTAATGAGGAGTATTTCGGGGTATCTCGTACCTAGGGAAGTAACTGGGAATGAAGATACAAATGGTAAGGAAGTGTAGATATTCACAGTGAGTATCGGTGGTAAGGAGTTGCAATGACCAAGGGCACAATAGTCTCGGGAACTTCGAGGAGTACCTTCGGAGCCTTCTGATGAACCAAGTGATTATCTGTAGTGTAGGGGCTCTCCGGGTTGAAGTGGTTACGAGAACCTAATGTCAAGAGTTAGTAAAATTTTTAACCCGAATAGGAGTGAGAGCAGAGTCCCAGAGTAAAGATCGAGGAGTAAAAGATCCTAATACCACCCAGTTGGCGACGTGGGCCCATAAGCCACACAGCCAAGTTAGTAAAACAGTTTTGGACCACTAGACTCAACTTCGGCCAAGGAGTTGGAAAGGGGGATTCCTAGAGGCAGTCGGCTCTGATACCAACCTTTGACGACCCCGGCTTAATCGTGCACTAACCATACACGCAAATGCACACGATCAAGCCTAAGGACTCACTTGAAGATATCACAACACAACTCTAAAACATAAATACAGTCATACAAGCTTTATATTACAAGCCAGGGCCTCGAGGGCTCGAATACAAAGCTCGATGGCATACAAGCGTCAGCGGAAGCATTAGATATCTGGGTACAGATATATTACAGAACAGAGATAAGCCTTTAGAAGGCGGGGTAAAATAAAATACTACGATCAAAAGGCGTAGGCCTCCTGCCCTGGACCCTTCGATCCTACTCCTGATCGTCGGTCGGCTCCTCGTAGTAGTAGTACTCGCCGGGCGGGGGTAGTAGTAGTGGCCGTCAACGGGGGCATCTGGCTCAGGGGCTCCGTCGTCTAGTGGCATCAAAAGGAATATGGGGGAAAAAGAAAGTAAAGCAAACGTGAGTACTCATCCGAAGTACTCAGCAAGCAAGGATCTACACTACATATGCATCATTTTCAAAGGGGGCTGTATATGTGGACTGGGCTGCAGAAATGCCAGAACAGAGGGGAAAAGCCTAGTCCTATCGAAGACTAGCATCTTCAACATCTTCATCTGTCTTGCAGCATTAGAAGAGTGCAGATCAACATAATGTAAATTAGTAGTAATGTTATCAACCTCGGCCAGAGATTCTTCCTCGACTCCCTGCGAGAAAGCAATCCCAGAGCCATACTATCCAGTTATTATCTCAAGTTCTAGTTGTACCGACCGGGATACAACTCCGAGTGTCTGTTACCGTAGGACAGGCTATCGATAGATTGTTTCTTCCCTGCAAGGGTGCACCAAGTTACCCACCACGCTCGATTAACTCCGGCCGGACACACTTTCCTGGGTCATGCCCGGCCTCGGCCAAATGATACGGCGCAACCCGATCGAATACCTAACAGAGAGGTCAGCACGCCGAACTAAATCTATGCCCCCAGGGGTCTTGGGCCATCACCCCGGGAACTCCTGCACGTTGCGAACGCGGCCGAGAGCAGACCTAGCAACCCCTTAATACAAGCGCAGTTGCGTAACCAGTCCAACTCGGCGCGCGTCGCTCAATCGCTGACGTCCATTAAGCTCGGCTGAAGTATACGACGCAGAACGCCCATACTATGCCCACGTGATGGTTAGTGCTATCAGGCCAGAGGCCCCTTGGATCAAATATCCAAACCGTTAGTGTGTTGATAGTGCGGAAACGAGCAGAGACTCACGAAAGATGTGACCCCGTCGCCCCGTCTCGAGGACTTGCGGCAAGGGCGAGGAATGCCCGGCCACGCCTCGTGTTCAACAATTGGGCACCATCCAGGTCCACCCGTTCCCACATCACTTCGCTAATAAGCTCGCGCGGGTACACCTCAGGGCCGACCCGTCTTTAGTATCATGGTTCAGTGTTCAGTCATAGTATCCAAAGTATCTGTGTGTCTGACACCAAGGGGAAGCCTGAGGAATCACCCTCTATGGAATTCCCTCTGATGTTACCGTCAAGGTGAATGGAGGAGGAATCACTCTCGAGGTCCACACTTGAGGAGTTTCGTGACAACGTCGTTATCGGGGGTGGTGTAGGAGGAATCACCCTCGCTTACCATGACCGAATAACTAACCTACAAGGTTATCATCAGAAGTGCTGACGAGGTATCACCCTCGGCACTCGATAGTAACCCAGTAGTGTCGGCAACTAAGGGGAAGTGACGTGCGGTGTCGGGGCCTGGTCTTCAATTTCATTACACGGGTCTTCTAATCATCCAGCGGGGCAGCCGGGTTAAGTGGGGTCTTTGTCAGTCTCTACCCAACCTATTGTAAACAGTTTAGGATAACAGGTAAGTATCAAAAGCAGGTTACAAGTAAACAGGCTATGCAGCAGATATAGGATACAGTAACAGCAGTAACTTCTAATGCAAGCATAAGAGAGAAGAGAGTGGGCGATATCGGAATGCTCAAAAGGGGGGTGCTTGCCTGGTTGCTCTGCGGCAAGGGCAAGGTCGTCAACGGTGTCATCGGGGACGTTGTCGTACTCCGGAGCTGCGTCGGCCTCAGGAGCTACGTCAACGTCGGGGTCTACCGAGAGAGAAGAGGGGGAAGAAACAGGTAAACATAATGCAAACAAATGCAACACAGGGCATGCCATGCCTAGTATGCAGTGCAGGGTTGCCTAAAGATGCTTCTAGGTCATTTTAGTTATTTTTAGGATTAACTTGGGGTTTATTAATCGGTGTGTGTGCACTATTTATCTACCGGAATCGGGCTCAGAGTTACGAGTTCTCCTACGTAAGAGGTTCCGACATGGAAACAAACGACACAATCAAATTCGTCTCGTCATTTTGAGCAACTTTCATGTTTTAAGTTTTTCGATCTGAGCTACGGTTTAAAAGTTATTATTTTTTAAAGATTTAAATGATTTTATGGAATTATATTTATTTACAGAAAATGATTTATGACGTCAGCATGACGCCATGCTGACATCAACAGGTCAACAGGTCGGCTGACCAGTCAAACCTGACATGTGGGGTCCACATGTCAGTGACTGAGTCTTAACAGAATTGATTTAAATTAATCCAGAGAGTTATTTAATAGCTGGCCCCACATGTCATAGACTAACTAGCATTTTTTAGTTTATTTTTATTTATAAAAGGGTTTTAGTTAATTAACAGGGCGGTGGGGCCCGCCTGTCAGTGACACTGGGTTGCCAAGTCAGTAGTTGACTGGGTCAACCCAGTCAACGGGGCCCACCTGTCAGTGGCACAGGGGGTCCCACCTGTCGGGCCAGGTCAGCGGTGGTCGGCGACTCGCCGGAATCACGCCGCCGAGTGCGTTTTGTGGCAGCGCGACTCGGGCGGCGGTCGGGTTTCGTCTATAGGGCACGGGAAGGGGTGCGGTTGGTTCCAAACGATCGGGCGTTCAACGCCGCGTCGATCCCGGGCGGTGGCGTGGCCGGAGACGGACCACAGCGTCGACGGCGAGCTCGACGGCGGAGGCCGGAGTTTGGGCTCGAACGGGCACTCCACTACGGCTTGTCTTCGAGCGTTTCAAACGGCTAGGCGGAATCTACGCGGAGCGGCGAGGCCGATGAGCAGCAGCGGGCGACCAAAAGGTCACCGGAGACGTGCCGGCGACATGCTCGCGCGGCGGCGAGTTCGGCCTCGGTGAAGTAGACAGCTAGGAGCCGCGGATCAAGGAGAAAGAGGAGGAACGAGCAGCGGAGCTCACCACAGCGGCTCACGGTGGCCGGTGATAGTTTAGTAGCGCAGAGGATGGCGGATTCGAAGCGGCGGAGCTCCGGTGGCCGAGGGCGAAGGCGAGATCGATCCCGTAAATGCGGTGGCCTCCGGCTCGACCTGAAGCACGGGGCCGATGTAGGCGACGGAGAGGAGGCTCGGGGACAGGGCGGCTCGACGTACGTTGGCCGGTGACCACGGCTACGGCGACCGATGGCGACGGGGCGCTCAGGCATCTCGAACAAAGGCGAGGAAGGGGACGAGAGGGGGATTGTGGGCGCGCTAGGGTTTGGGGGAGAGAGCGAGGCGCGCGGGTGAGTTCTTAAGGGCGCAGGGGAACCGTGGGATCGGCGACACGGCGACGAACGCCGGTCAGATCCGCGCGCGCACCGACGCGTGCGCGAGGAGGGAGACGGGCGCTAGGCGGGCTGGGCCGGGGACTGTAGCAGTAGGCTTAAGTGCACAGTAGTTCTTTAGGCCTTTTTTCATTTTTCCTTTTTCTGTTTCTTTTCTTTCTGTTTTGGCTAATTGTTTGGGCACCAAATGAGTTTTGTAAAATATGAGAGCTGGCCCACAAATCACAGCACAAAATATCCTACCACCAAAAACTAGTTTGGGGTAAGCATCATTTCATATTTATTTTGTATTAATTAAAAGGTTGTCAAATATTGTTTTCAGTCATTGTTTGAGGCTGTTAGAGCCACTTATCCAATCTCAATAAAGTTGGTTACAATTTTATTATTTCCTCTAAGTTAGTTGCTATTTATAGAACATTTTAGTTTCTGGTTTGGACAAATTTTATTTTCCACTTTGAATTTAATTGAAGTTTGAATTGGGAGTTTGAAATGCAACATGATGCCTATGATGACTAGGCGCTGCTAAACTTGCTGACATGGCATGATTACGAGGTGACCACTGTAGTGGGATGCTGGGGATGTTACACATTCCTCCCACTCCTTGGTGTTCTTCTTGATCAACACGCGTAGGAGAGTAGATAGCGTCCGGTTCGTGACCTCCGTTTAGCCGTCGGTTTGTGGATGGTATGCCGAAGAGAACAAGAGCTTGATTCCGAGCTTGGCGCATAGCGTCTTCCAAAAGTAGCTAAGGAACTTGATGTCGCGGTCCGATACGATAGTCTTGGGCACTCCATGTAGGCGCAAGATTTCCCTACAAAAAAGATTTGCAACATGTGAAGCATCGTCTATCTTGTTGCATGGGATGAAATGTGCCATTTTAGAGAAATGGTCCACAACAACAAATACGGAATCTTTGCCATTTCGAGTTCTAGGCAATCCAAGCACAAAGTCCATACTAATATCTTCCCATGAGTGATATGGAATAGGAAATGGCATATAGAGACCATGGGATTGAGCTTTAGACTTAGCTTTGCGACATGTAGAGCATCGGTTGGTGAAGCGTGAGACGTCACGGAACATATTGGGCCAAAAGTAGTTCTTGGAGAGCGTAGCAAATGTCTTGTCGCGTCCAAAGTGTCCCATTAGTCCTCCTCTATGAGATTCTTGCAAAAGTAACAAACGAAGAGAAGACTCGGGGATACAAAGTTTGTTAGCTCTCATAAGATAATCATCTTTGATGTAATAGCGTTCCCAAGATGTATGCGTCAAACATTTGGCATAAGGAATAGCAAAAGTAGGATCATGCGCATAAAGGTATTTTATGTGCTCAAAGCCAATGACATTCAATTCAAGTTTGGTAACAAGCATGCATTTGCGGGAAAGAGCATCCGCCACAACATTTTCTTTGCCTTTGATGTATTTGATGACATAAGGAAATGACTCAATGAACTCACTCCACTTAGCATGACGCTTGTTCAACTTAGTTTGACCCTTAAGGTACTTAAGCGTTTCATGGTCGGTATGAATGACAAATTCATGTGGGCGAAGATAATGTTCCCACTCACGCAAAACTCGCACTAAAGCATATAGCTCTTTGTCATAGATGGCATAGTTGAGTTGCGCTCCGGAAAGTTTTTCACTAAAGTAGGCTATAGGGCGCTTCTCTTGCGTTAACACTCTTCCTATGCCATTACCGCTAGCATCGCAATGAACTTCGAAAGTTTTGTCAAAGTTGGGTAATGCAAGCACGGGAGCATGAGTAAGCAAATTTTTAAGTTCATTAAATGCAGTATCTTGGGATGGTCCCCAAACAATGGGTGCATTTTCCTTACTCAAAGCATGTAAAGGGGATGCAATGGTGCTAAAATCCTTAACAAATCTACGATAGAAACCGGCTAAGCCAAGGAAGCTACGCACTTGTTGCAAGTTGGTTGGTTGGGGCCAAGTTTTAATAGCATTGATCTTAGATTCATCTACATGAACACCCTTAGAAGACACGACGAAACCCAAGAAAACGAGTTTATCAACACCAAAAAGGCATTTGTCCATATTAGCATAAAGGCGCTCTTTTCTAAGAGTTTGTAGAACGGTTCTAAGATGGGTGACATGAGCTTTGAGAGATTTGCTAAATACAAGAATATCGTCAAAGTAGACCACAACAAATACACCAATGTAGGGACAAAGAACAAAATGCATGACTCGCATGAAAGTACCGGGTGCTTCGGATAAACCCATTGGCATAACAAGCCATTCATATAAGCCAAATTTGGTCTTAAATGCGGTTTTCCATTCGTCACCTTCTTGTATGCGGATTTGGTAATAGCCACTTTTAAGATCAATTTTAGACAAAATAGTGGCTCCGCTAAGCTCATCTAGCATGTCGTCTAAGCGTGGAATGGGGTAGCGGTATCTAACCGTGATAGCATTGATAGGACGACAATCGGAACACATGCGATATGTACCATCTTTCTTGGGAACAAGGATTACCGGTACGGCACATGGGCTCAAGCTTTCTCGTACATGGTCGTTGTCGATGAGTTGTTGTACTTGCCGTTGGATCTCCTTGGTTTCCTCGGGGTTGACGCGGTAGGGAGCCTTGTTAGGAAGGGGTGCTCCGGGGATGAGCTCGATGCGGTGTTCGATGCCTCAAAGAGGAGGTAGGCCCGGAGGTAGCTCGTCGGGGAATACATCTTGGAATTCCTGCAATAGAGAAGATAACACTAAAGGTAGATTGTGAGAGGTGTTAGTTTTTGGTGCCTCGTCCTTGCACAATAGGACATAGTGCATAACACTTGATGGGTTCTCACACACTTCTCTCATCTCACTTTTGATGGCAAATAGCACTAAGTTTTTCTTATCGCTCATCGTGGAGGCTCTCAATTTGGGCTTGTGGCACTCATTCTCTTTTGGGTGGTTCGCTCTCTCATTATTCTCTCCATGATGGGTGGCTTGCTTGTCGGCGATCACTTGACTTGGAGACATAGCTCGTAGCACGTACTCCTTTCCCTTCATCTTGAAGCTATAGTGGTTTGTTCGCCCGTTGTGGATGACGCCTCGGTCGAATTGCCATGGTCGTCCAAGAAGGAGGTGGCAAACGGACATCGGAACGACATCACACTCCAAAGTATCTTCATATGCTCCTATCTGGAAGGAAACTTGCACCATATGGTCCACTTGAATAGTGCCGGAGTCGCTAAGCCATTGTACCTTGTAGGGGTGGGAATGCTTCATCTTGACCAATTGGAGCTTAGAGCATAGTTCTTCACTTGCCAAGTTATGGCAACTCCCTCCATCGATGATGACCTTGACGGAACGACCTTTGATGCCCGCCTTGGTGTGGAAGATATGGCATCTTTGGTCTTCATCTTGTTGATGTTAAAGTGTCAAGACTTTGGAGACAACGAGAGTGGGGCTCGAATCTTCGTCACAAAAGACTTGATCATCTTCACCCTCATTCACGCGCCGGTGCATGGCCACTTGCTCAAGGGCCTCCATCTCCTCTTCACTCATGGAGTCATAGGTGCCGTCGTCGTTGAGGATCATGGTGCGCTTGTTGGTACACTCGAAGGACTTGTGGCATCGGCCGCCGCAAGTGAAGCACTTGATGGAACTTGTCTTGATGGTCTCATCCGTTGGAGTTCTAGATGATGAAGCTTTCGGCTTGAAGTTGCTTGTAGTAGGAGGACGACTGGAGGTTGTCGAAGTTTTCTTGTAACTTGACTTGTCGCCGGTGTTGGTAGAAGGTTTGGTTGAGGTAGAAGGCGTTGGAGTCATTGAAGCTTGGGTGTTGGAGCCGTATGTCTTGGAAGAGTACTTGGCATATTTGAAGTCATCTTGCACTTGTCGCTCCGCCTTGGTGGCTTGGTGCGCTAGCTCGATGAGCTTTGAGTATGGTTGGAAGTCGGCGATCTTCTTGATAGGATGATTGAGTCTATTCAAGAAAAGTGCCATAGTTTGCTCATCATCTTCCCTGACATTGGCTCGTATCATGGCAATCTCCATTTCCTTGTAGTACTCCTCAACGCTCTTTGTTCCTTGCTTGAGGAGTTGCAATTTCTTGAAGAGGTCACGGTTGTAGTATGTTGGCACAAAGCGCGCTCTCATGACATTCTTCATTTGATCCCATGTCGTGATTGGTGGTTCACCTCTTGCCTCACGGCGCTCGATGACTTGCTCCCACCAAATGAGGATGTAGTCTTGGAATTCAAGGGATGCCATGGCGGTATTCTTCTCTCCATCATAGTTGTGCAAACGAAAGATCTTGTCAACCTTCAATGCCCATGAAAGGTACTCTTCGGGATCATTGCTTCCGTTGAACTTGGGCATGGTGAACTTGAGTTTGCCATAGCGTTGCTCTTCATTGTGTTGGGGTCGAGGGAGATGACGTCCTTGACGTGGAGGATGGTCGCCCTCTAATTGCTCTTGGCGTGGAGGATTTCCATTATGTTCTTGCTCTAGGCGAACTTGTGCTTCTTGTCAAGCTTGTGGTTCTAGAGGAGCTTGTTGTGCTTGTCTAGCTTGTGGAGGAGCTTGAGGAACTTGACGATGCACTCGTGCTTGATATCTTCTTTCTTGTACTTCGTCACGAAGTGCTTCTTCTTCTTGACGTGTATGGCGGTTCCGGTTGGCAACGGCACGATTCGTATGTCGGAGGGCACGTAGCGCCTCAAGTGCTTGAGCTTCACGCCGTTCTTGTTGTTGACGTAGCGCGATGGTGTCTTGCTCATCTTGATGTTAGCGTTGCCGATCTTGCATTAGCTCTTGTTGGCGTCGGTGTGCTTGTGCTTCCTCTTGTTGGCATTGGCGTTGTCTTTCTTGTGCTTGCGCAAGGGTAGCTTGATTGATTTGATGCCGACATTCTTGCTCTTCAAGTTGCTCTTGTGGATCAATGCCGTGTAGAGGGTTGCGGTTTGCTTGACGGTCTTGGCGCGCGGCGTGACGAAGAGTGTTCGATGTTAGTGTACTTGAATTGGAGATGGTGTCGTAGGAGTGTCGACTCGAGCGGCTCCGTCTTGAATAGGAGGAAGTGGTAGAAGAGCGGTTGACCAACAAGGCACGAATCTCGTCCATTCTTGCATTCTTCTCTTCTTTTTGTTCGTCGAGCTTGTTGTCGAAGTAGTCTCTTGTACGTTGCTCGGAGAGTCACAAGTCGGTGGCGAGGTTGTCGATGCGGTCGCTCATTGCTTGTTGTTCTTGATGCAAAGCTCGTTGTGCACCGAAGAGGTGGTTCTTGGTGACGTAGGTGTTCGGGTCCTCGTCTTGCTCGATGAAGAGTGGGTTGGTAGACGAACTTGGCCTATCCATCATTCCAAGCAAATGTGAGGGTGGAAGAAAGGAAGAACAATACCAAATGTACCTTGACCGATGTTGAGGGTGGATCAAAGATCACTCAATGATGTAACAAGGAAATAGCACAATTGGTACCGTATCTTGTCGATTTCTCACACCTACACAAAGAAAGCTTATGGTGGAGCTCGGTTAGGATGGTGGCACAAAATTTATGCAATTGTTAGTGAGACTCAATAATGTTGAAAAAGATTCGCAAATTGCAAATGTAACAAGTAGACCAATAGCAAGTAGTGGTACACGGAAACACACACGCAAATAGATAAATGGGTTTGTGCAAACCAAAAATGAGCAGAAAATGTGGAAACCACGGAAAATGGTCTTGTTGCACAACTCTAGAGAGACGCTAGCACGGTTGCACAATAGGCGGATACGAGACTTGTGCACAACCTACTAAGCAAAAATGCAACGACTTCTATCCCAAGTATGCTATATGTATGGTGTTCCTATGATATGATCCAAGATGATCGAGTATAACAATCTTAATGTAGTATGATGCTATGGTTCTTGCTTAAAAGCTCTTTGCTTATCTTTTCCTTTTGCTTAAAAGCTTGTTTGGCTCTTTCTCTTTTGAGCTCTTTCTTTGGCCTCTTATGCAAAACTTCACGAACCAAGATAGCAATTGCGTATATGCGATGACAACTTTGTGGCACAAGATATGATACCAGGATATGTATATCAATATGATGTGATATATGCGATGACCACTAATGTGCACAAGTAACGTTGCCGGCAATACTCAATGGCTAGTCTCGATAGGAAAGTGACGCAAAATGGGCTATGGGGTTATCAATGTAATGGCAAGGAGTAGACAAAGATGTCGTCGAAGTTACTGTCCTTGCTTACGATCGATGGTGCCAAAATTGTTGAATGGTTGTTGTCGATGACGAGTCTGTGTCGAAAATGAGCGGCGGTGATGTCGATGTCGAACCATTCCTAGTTAGCCGAAACACCCTAGGAAACGATGAACCACATCTCAAATTCTCAAAACCAAAGCCAAATGATGGTAGCAGGAAGCGGTGGTGGTTTCGAAGTTCGCAATGCGGAAGTGGTGGAGGTGGTTGATGAAGAAGCAACCGTCCCTAAGTAGCCGAAACACCTTAGGAGACTCAAATCACAATTCAAACAACCACAAATGCTATGGGAATCAAAATGGGTTAAGTTGCGGAAGTCGGTGGTGGTAATGCGGATGAGATGGTGGAGGATCTAGGCAAAGATGCCAAAGTTCCAAAACTTTGATGGAGTCAAATGATGTTGGAACCTATCTATATGGATTGGGGGTGTCAATAGCTATCCAACGAGCTAAAGAACGTCAAAATCCGAGTCCGAATGAATTAGTTATGGTCAAAACTGTCAATCAGCCGAGGCTGAAACTGGGGGGGGGGGGCGGTTGTACCGCTTGCGAGGGCGGTTGTACCGCTCCTGGAGCATCCTGGGGTTCCAATTTTGGGCTGGCAGAAGTATCAGGGGGTGGGGGAGCGGCTGTACCGCCTTGGGGGCCGGTTGTACCGCTTATGTCGGGAAAATTTGGGGCGGAAATGGATGATTTCGGGGGCAAAATTGCAAAGATTTCATGGATGGAAGGTGGGGAAACTTATGGAGAAGCTAGATCTACGAGTAACACATGAAATCCACGGATCAAATCCAACAAAACTTCATCACACCAACAAATCACAAAAAAAATTGGGGGCTATTTTTGTGGGGATTTTCAAAATTGGGTAAGAACACAACAAAATTAGGCTAGAAAACAAAGAGGGGAGGCTCCAAAATCGTGATCAACCTTGGCTCATGATACCAAGATGATGTAGGGTAGAACCCTAGATGGCCGATCTTTCATGATTGGAGCGGATCCCGCGGAGAACACGAGGGAAAACACGAGGGGAAACACGAGAGGAAACATGGGAGGATTCACTCAAACCAACAAGATTCGATTACATATGTGCTAGATCCTTGAAACACAAAGAGATACACGATCCACGATCAACAAAGGACGATACAAGTAGCAAGTTCTTCTCCGTGAGGAGGTCTTGAAGGTCTTCCCGTGAGGGGTCTTGAATCCAAGATGGATCTTCTCCGTAGAGGCCGCGGTCTCTCTCGGTGGAGTAGATCCGGATGGATGAGCAAAGCTCTATCTCTCAAATGAGCTATCACAATGCTAACCCTAATTCGGAACTAGGAGACGAATAGTTATAGTCCAAGGGGTAAGTAGGGGATACATGGGTCGAAACCCCTTTCACAGCGCACAGGCAGGGCGGTAGTACTGGTCATGGGGGCAGTTGTATCGCTTGGAGCTCTTGTACTGGTTCCTGGAGGTGTTTCCGGAGGATTAGCGGTTGTACCTGTGTTTGGAGCGGTTATACCAGTCTTACGGCTGTTACGGGGACAAACCAGTGTGCTACCGGCCTTGCACCGCTCGATCACAGAAGCTGGACCGGTAGTTGGGCGGTAGTCGAGCGGTTGTACCGCCCGGGCGGTAGTTGGGCGGTTGTACCGGGATTTCTGAACTGGGCAGATTCTCTTCATGCTCTTGATGTCCATCTTGCACCATAACTTCTCCTTGGTTGGTTCCTTGGTACCTAAGCACACAAAGCATCTCCGTTTGAGGTAGTAGCCATGTCTCAAGTGGGTCAAAGGGGTGTTCAACAAGGAGAGAGTTAACCCCATTCTCGATAGCCCTTGCACGAGCTCGTGTCATCGGTCCACGTGATGTCTTGGGAGACGAAGGTAGGTCCATGGGGATGACCGTAGGATGCTCCGCATCATGATTGGAGCAAAAAAAATACATCGTTGTCGCCGTGAGGGCCGCATCATCATTGTGTGGTTGCAGCTCGCGGTCCAGTGGTTGTAGCATCGTCATCGCCGGCCGTTGCCTAGTTGCAGCTTCTGTCAAAACAATTGTAGTATTTGTTGGCATCGGTTGCAAACTTCATCGTCCCATGATTGTAGCATTCGTCGTCGCCGTGCAAAAAAAAAAGTCGCCACGAACGGTCCCATCAAATCGTGTGGTCGCTTCTTGCAAAAATGTAGACGGTCGCAACAAAAAAATACACTAGTGCGTCAGCAGGATCCAGCTTCTTCTGCCCAAGGTTGCAGCTCTGCCGGGCACGGTTCCAGCTCTGTCGCACGCTGGTTGAAGCTCCGGAAGCTGATGGTTGCAGCAAAAGGACGTCTGATGCGTCAATGGGCTCCCAAATTTTTCGGCACATGGTTGCAACTCTGGGGGTGCGGTTCCAGCTCCAGTTGCAGCATCTTGCCATGGCGTGGAGACCGTATGTGTGTGGTAGGGCGGTGGTCGCCTTCTGTCTCACGCGCAGAAAAAAGAAGGAAGGGGCGAGAGAAAGAAGAGAACCAGAGAAAGAAAAGGAAAAGGCTGGTGGTGGGCCCAGAAAAAACTGCGTTGAGGGAGGTTTGCATGGCGACTGGTCAAACTTCTGCGGGAGCAAACGTGGGCGGATCGATTGTGTGCGATCGCACGACACGCACGCGTCTGGGCACAGTTTTCGGCCGGCGCGCCGGGTATAAACAATTCCCATTCATGAATGGCACGATAATTCTTTGTATCGCGGTCAACCTTCCTAAATGTTTGCAAGTCTTTGTTGCCACGTATTAAATGAAAAGTATTTGTTGACACCAAACTAGTACATGAGGTGTACGCTCGCTCGTACAATTGTCCTCTTCTAAAAGAGCGATGCTACACGTATGAGAGTTTTATGGACTGGGCTGAGGTGGGATGTGTTGATTGGTGATTAAGATGAAGCAGGCCCCACCCTGAAATTTAGGGGGGAGATTAATGAGGAGAGAGGTCAGTCCGTTAAATCTTGTATAGAAACTCTCCATAAGTCTAGCATTTTTGCTTCTAAAATTGGTTCACTGATGAATAGTACTGTAGCACTCGTGGCACCGGCGGCGTGTGGACGTGGACCACGCCCTCCAACGCCTGCACGACCTGGGCCATGTTCGACCGCAACGTCTCCTTGTCCTGGATGCACCGGCACGTCACCCTGTACGCCCGCTCCAGCTCCTTCAGCATCACCTCACCATGTCGTGGGTCAGCCACATCGCCCACCTCACCTTGCACAACCTTTCCAGCAGGCCACACCCGGCAAGAAGGTCCACGAATCACTACTCCCACTCCCTGCCACCTCCACCTCTTTATACCCCTTAGAGTTTTGTTGTCCCGAGATGAGCTCGAAGAGCACCATCCTCAAGTTGTACACGTCCGCCTTTGCGCTGATAGAGATCCATTCCGGTGCCAGGTATCCGATGGTGCCCCGCATCGTCGTCAACGCGCGACTGAAATCTTTCCCCACCAGCTTCGCCATCCCGAAGTCGGCAATCCTCGGGGACATGTCCTCGCCCAGCAGGATGTTCTCCGGCTTATTGTCGCAGTGTATGATGCACTCGCGGCAGCCAAGGTGCAGGTAGGCCATGATGCAGTACCGGTCGCGCCAGCTTAGGGACGCGCCGTCACGGAAGAGGAGGTCGGCGAGGGAGCCTATGGGCATGTACTCGTAGACGAGCATTTTATCATCGCCCGACGAGCTTCTTGACTGCCATATGAACATGAGTCGACTTGTCTCCCCTATGCTGCTTCAGGACACCACGGTACACCGAGCCGAAGCTTCCGCCGCCAAGCCGCTCCGAGAAATTCTTCGTGGCGGCACGGAGGTCACCGTAGCTGTACATAGCCAAGGAGGATACATTCTCATTTTCCATAATTGTCAGTCTCCTCCGGGCGAGAACAATCCTTCAGGCTAGTATGACCGCAGCGCCTACTGCTGCAACACCGGCCAGTGTGATGCCAAGGACAAGCCATAACTTTCTCCCTATTTTCTTCCTGTCTACGCTACGGAGATCTTGCAATCCTCTTTCTGAAAGCCGAAGATACATGTCTGACCCGGGGCTGTCAGAGTCCATGTAGAGCTGCTGAAGGTTGCAGAGCTCTACGTGCCAAACGGTGCACTCCTTGGCAGAGAAGGCATAGCCCTGCTAAGAGCAATTCTTTAGGCAAGTCAATTCGCACTCTACTTTGCTCTGGGCAGCGCCCACGGTGAGCGAGTCATTAGGAAGCTTCGGACGCGTTTGGTTGCCTGCATTTGGGCCAACCAGGCCTGTGTGGGATTGAATCGGCCTGTTTGGTTGGCCTGTACACTGTTCGGTCTGCATGGCACGAACTTTAAAGCACTCACAGCCAGGCCCGCAACCTACGCCCAGATCGGCAGTTTCTCCAGAGCCAGGATCGTGCGAGGAAGGGGAGGGGAACGTGGCGCGCAGCTCGTGCGAGCAGGGAGATAGCGCGAGCTCGCTCGCGTCTCCGAAAAATCGCGGGAGGATTTTGGCTCACCTCCCGCCGATTCGGTCGTCCTATTTAGCCCCCATCCTCTCACTGCCCAAAGCCCCGTCACCCTTCTCCCCCCTTCGATCTTTCCCGACGGCGCGCACCGGCACCGACGACCAGGTAAGTGGAGCTCCTTCACCGGCCGGCGGTCGACGACGGCGGCGACTCCTGTCCTCAACTTCTCCGACCCCTCCCCCCCCCCCCCGCCCCCCTCCCCCCCCCCCCACCACCCCCCCCCCCCCCCCCCCCCGCCTCCCGAGCTGCAGCCATGGCCTTTGTGAGTTCAGTGACCTCTTTCTCTGTGTTTGTTCAAGCTAGATCTGAGAGGATGTGGTCGTATGGTTAGATGTGCAAGCATGTGGTAGGGTTAATTCATGCATTGATCTTTGAGCAGATGCTAGATTTTGATGTAGTGGTATCTATTTGTGCTCGATCTGTGTAGATTGAGTAGTATGATAATGATGAACACTATGGATTCATAGCTAGTTGTGTAGGATTTGTAGCATGCTAGAGTAGCTATTTTTGTGATGAACACAATGGATTCATAGCTAGTTCTGATGTTGTGGTAGCTATTGATGATGGATTCATATCTAGTTGACATGTATGCTCCAACTTTCATAGATCATTCGGTTGCTATGTTGTGGTACTGTGTGTGTTATGCTTACTGTGTATGCGTGACACGATTGTAGGACATGACCACGCAGACGCAAGATCTTAGTCAGGCCCTTGTCCTGTCGAACATCCAGTTTGCTGCCTCCTATGTCGAAGACTCGTAGCCCCTCCTCGATCAGAACATGCCTGCTGATTCAGAGGTGTTCGAGGTTTCACCTGGTACTTCTTGCTTTGTGCCAGTTGTGCTCGTTGAGCCAAATGTGAATTCTGTTGCCGCTGCAGTAAAGGCCACGAAGGATGGTAGGGGGAACAACATGAAGTGGCAGCCGTTCCTGTCCACGTTCATGCTAAACAAGATGTGCGAACTCATCTCTAGTGGGGTTAGGACTGACAAGGGCTTCAAGGAGATGCACTTGAACACCATTGCGAAGCAGCTGTTCAAGTTCTGTGGCCAGGAGGTGACCGCCACCCAGGTGTACAACCACCTGAGGAAGTGGAGAGCTTCATGGATCCAAGTGTCCAAGCTCAGAGACCTTAGCGGCGCCTCCTGGGATCAGAGCACTTGCTCTATCGTTCTGGAGGCAGAGCACTACACCGGCTATGTTGCGGTTAGCTCACTATCCCCTTGTTTTGCACACTGTCAGTGCCTTCTCACTACTGTAGGATGCTGCTAACGCGACACTACGATCAAAGACCCTTTGACAAAACTGTGTGCGATGCATTAATCGCAAATGGTGATGTAAAAAACCCGTCAAAAAAGATGCAAAACGTTTGCAATGGCGGAGACATCAAACACGGTTAAGATTTTAGTTGCGTGTGCAATGCAGGGCACACGGTTGATCCATACGAACTGTTTGCGATGAGACAGAACAACAGAAACGGGCAGCCATATCAAGGTGTGTGCGATATACGGCATACAGTTTGCTCAGATGAACTATTTGCTATTAGGGAGTGCAACAGAAACGGTTAGTCAGATCAAGGTATGTGTGATATACGGCATACGGTTCACTCGGACGAACTGTTTTCGATTAGGGAACACAACAGAAATGGCTCAACTTAACAAGATGTGTGTGATATGCGGCATACAGTTCACATAGATGAACTGTTTGCGATGAGCCAAAAGAACACAAACGAGTCTTGTAAACAAGATGTGTGTGATACGCGGCAAACAACCCACTCGGATGAACTGTTTGCAATGAGAAATTACAACACAGCCGGTTACTACAGTTAATTCGTGTGCGATTCTGTGTGTACAATTTTTTTTGAAAATTGCAAACTAGTTGCCTGTGGTGGCTAGGAGTATCGCACACGATGTGTCTGCGAGTACTCGTGTGCGATAATTAGTAAGTTACACATACGCTTGCTTATGTTAACACGTGTGTGAATTTGCAATATGGACAATTATTATGCAAATGCCTTCTGGACATTGGTGTTGATCGCCACGTCCAAAACATGGACGTCCTCTACTCTACCACTCTACCGGGCACACGCTTAAACTCAATGAACTATGTACGGTACTGAAAGTGCGTTATATCGACTAGAGGGGGGGTGAATAGGCGATTTTTACAAATTCGTCACTGAGGAATTTCAAGGTGAGAAAATTCCTAAGCGACGAACTACTTAGCAGCGGAATGAGTACTCAGATGCAAGCATAACAGAGCAGTAGCACAGTCATCATGATGAAATGAAAACAAGCACAGAGTACGAGTAGCGTAAACACAGGATAAGCAGGCTGAAGACAAACTGACTGAAGAATTTGAACTGAGGAAATTGAGAAAGTCTTCAGACAAAGTCTTCAAACAGTAATGATCAAATACATAGCAAGTATGCGAGGAAATGAAAGGGTTGAGGAAATAGAACCAGTAGCTCGGTGAAGACACAGATTTGGTAGACCAGTTCCAACTGTTGTGACAGTTGTACGTCTGGTTGGAGCGGCTAGGTATTTAAACCTGAGGACACACAGTCCCGGACACCCAGTCCTGAACACACAGTCCAGGACACCTAGTCCTCACCGTATTCTCCTTGAGCTAAGGTCACACAGACCTCGCCCAACCACTCATGGTAAGTCTTCAGGTGACTTCCAAACCTTCACATACTCGGTCACTCGGCAATCCACAATTTCCTCTTGGATGCTCTAGACCATGACGCCTAACCGTCTGGAGGATGCACAGTCCTCAAAGGTAACAAGCGTCGGTTCCACACAGGAACAATCTCTTCAGTGATGCTCAATCACTTTGGGTTTGTAGGTGTTTGGGTTTTTGGGTTTTTCCTCACTTGATGATTTTCGCTCAAAGTCCTCGGAGGATGGGATGCTCTAAATGACAAGTGTCAATCTATCTCTCGGAGCAGCCAACCAGCTAGTGGTTGTAGAGGGCGGCTATTTATAGCCTAGGGAGCAGCCCGACATGATAAGACATAAATGCCCTTCAATGATATGACCGTTAGGTGGGTAGGATATTTGGACAGCTGGCGCGTAGCAGAGCAACGGTCGGAAATTTGAGTATCAAATTCCTCAGGGCTATCATGTTCCTCACTTGTAGGCAATCCGCACTGGCGAATTTCTAACTCCTCAGTCAGAACAAATTCCTCAGAGAACAGAAGAACTTCGTCTCTGTCACTGAAGAACTTGACTAAACTGTATGAGATTTCCAATGGCTTCACTCGAAAGGATTGGGTAGGTGTAGGATTTTGAGTTGAGCATCACTTGGAAATTTTTGCTTAGTTTTACCTCGACCCCCTTTAACAGTACGGTGTTTCCTATGACTCAAGAAGAAGAAAATCAAACTACGAAAACAAAAGTCTTCACGCTTCATAATCCTCGCATGAATATCAAGTCTTCAGGGTCACACCAATTTCTTCACTTTCAAAGTCTTCAAGAAAACCAAAGTCTTCAGTTGAAGACATTCATTTTTAGGGGTCGACATTCATCGTAAATAACAAACTCCTCATCGACTTATAGACCTATGTACACTCACAAACACATTAGTCCCTTAACCTATAAGTCTTCAATACACCAAAATCACTAAGGGGCACTAGATGCACTTACAATCTCCCCCTTTTTGGTGATTGATGACAACAACGGGGATAAACATATGAAGTGTAAATACTAATATTGAGGAATTTGATTGCAAGATATAGAGGAACTCCCCCTGAAGATGTGCATATTTGAAGAATTTGCTTTGAAATAGCAAATGCACATTGTTGAGTAATATCATGGAGATCTCCTCCTATATCTTGAAATTCATACATGCATTTATCATATGATATGAAGAATTTGAAATGCATGATGAAATATGGTGTCTGACGGAATTCAACATGCGTGCATTAAGGTACTTGAGGAAATAAGCATGCAGAAAGCAGTTCAAAAGTATCAGACCACCATAGGACTTAAGTTTTCAACTCATCAGAGCAAACACTTCAGAAAAGCAAGAGTTGAAACTTAACAGAAATATAGCCCATATATAAGACCCGCTTGAAGACTAACTCAAATTTCTCCCCCTTTGTCATCGAATGACCAAAAGGGACGAAAAATGAGGACTAACGCCCCTGAAGAATATCATCATCATGTCGATGGAGGAGCGCCAGCATTGTTGGGGTCGACTGTTGAGGTAGGGCCTGCCGCAGTGTCGTTCAAGTCTTCAGCTTCATCCGTCTCGCACGATGAAGAATATGAACTGGCAACAAGCTGAGGAACTTTGACTTTCTTGAATTTCTTCGAAGGTGGCTGGGACCAGTCAAAGTCCTGTTGGAAGCCCATCTCCTTGAGTTCTTCAGCACTATGAAGATTAGACAGAATCGCCCAAGTGCGGTCAAAGACTTCATGCAAGTAGTAGTGATTCTTCTTCACAGTATTTTGAGTGACTGTCATGTTCTGAAGAATTGCACCAAACTGACGCTTGACCCACTTGTGATTTCGATCAACTTTCTAATGAAGACTAAGGAGAAGTTCACGATCAGTCATCACACGCGGAGCTGTGGCTTGAGGATGATGTTCTGAAGCTTTGGCGGTAGAATCTTGAGTTGCAGAGTCATCATTGGTGGAATAGGAAGTAGCTTTGCGAAACTGTCCATCCAATGGACGAGTACCTTCATCAATAACAGCAGCCTTGCCCTTCTCGTCAGCTGAGGAAATAGTCCGTTTGAGGACTTCAATAGGGGGCAAATAGCTGAGATGATTTTGAAAGTCAGCCTTATAATGAATTGAAGACCTTGATCTGATGAATCTCATGATCCAGGGATCATAAGGCTTCAACTCAAAAGGTGACAGTGCAGCATTGGCCAAAGTCCTCATGAAGAAATCGTGGTAGTTGATAGGAATACCGTGAATGATATTGAACAGCAGATTCTTCATAATGCCAACAACTTCTTCATCATCAGAGTTGTGGCCCTTGATTGGACTGAGGGTTTTGGTCAATATGCGATAGACTGTCCTTGGCACATAGAGCAATTCCTTGACGAGGAATTTGGTCCTTGGAGCTTGGCCTGGCTTCAAAGGCTTCATCAGCACTTGCATCAGATGATCAGACAGTTCAGGTTCAACATAGAGAAGCCTAGCACCTTCAGTGGGAGGACTGACTGGGACGGCATGAAGCAATTCAGAGGCCGGTGCTTTGAAATGAGTATTATCGGTCATCCAGTCCAATACCCATGAATTGACATCATCAACATTTCCAGTAATGTGCAGCGTGGCGAAGAATTGAAGAATGAGTTCTTCATTCCAATCGCAGATGTCGGTGCAGAAATTGAGTAACCCAGCGTCATGAAGAACACTGAGGACTGGTGTGAAGGAGGGCAGCGATTCCATATCTACATGAGGAATTTGCTCATGTTCAAAGATCTTATCCTTATCAACCAACAATGAGGAGTAGAAGTTCATCTGGCTTGCAGTCCAGAAACGCTTGCGACGAAGACGAGCAGAGTCATAGGGATTGTAGTCAGTGAAGAATATGTGCTCGTTGAAGAAATCCTCAGCATTAAACTTCTGCTTCTTGGAGTGAGGGTTCTGTGGCTTGGGCTGAAGATTAACAGTTGAAGAATTTACAGCCTCTTGAGGTGTAGCCACTGGAGCCACTGGCTGAGGAATTTCAGCAGCAGCCTTGGCCTTCATTTCTTCAGACATATGTACATCAGCGCTAGTGACTGGAACTTCTTCAGGTATAGAGTGAAGTGAAGCTTGACGTTCATCAGAGCCCGTATGAATTTCTTCAGTTTGCACAGGAGACTGAGGAACATGATGTAGAGGGGTTGTCAGAGGTGAATTGGGGTGATGAATTTCCCAAAAGTCATCATTCAGAATAGGTGTTGTAGACCCAATATCCACATCCTCATCTTCTTCAGTTCCTTCGACGCCTGCCTCTTCAGCTGTGAACTGAGGCATGGGCGATGATACCAGTGGGGTTGAAGAGAAAGTATCCACTTCAATTTCTTCATCCATCTGCTCTGTCGAAGCAGCAGAAGGAACTTCTTCATCAGATTTACTTGGAATTTCATATTCCTCACCAAAGGGAATGATCTCCTTTGATGGCATGCTTGATATTGGAATAGCATCAATTGGGTTTTCAGATGAACTCGTCAAAGTCTTCAATTTCTTGGGGGCTGAAGACTCTGAAGATGCAGATGCTTTCCTTTTCTTCACAGCTGCTCGCTCCGCAGCCTTGGTTTTCTTCGCTTCTGATGCAGAAGGAAGGTTGATGCTTGTCATCGGTGCAGGAGGAGCAGAGGAAATTGGTTGAATTTCTTCAGGCACAACTGATGCAGTTGCCCTGGCTTGTTCAGATTCCTCAGGCACAATAGCAGATGCTTCAACTGGCCTGGATTGCTCTTCAGGCGCAATATTGGAGGTTGCCCTGGCATTTTCTTCAGAGACTGGAATTTCTTCATCAGCTCTGGCGCTTTCATTTTCTACAGCAGACTGAACAGATGTTCCAGTCTGAGGAAATTTGGGTTGCGATGAAGCTGCAACACTTGGAGTAAATCCTTTTGCCATTCTGACGAATCTGACTTTGGCACCTAGCCAATCTGCATGGAATGCATGAAATTCATCACTGAGTGTTTTGATCTCAGCCTGCATAGACACAAGTTCATCAGGAGACATGTTTACAACATTATTCTTCAGAAAACGCTCCTTCTTGTACTGAGCCTTCTTCACCTGCCTGGCCTTTTCAAATTTCCATTTTTCTTCATTTATGAAGGCCGTCAACATGTGACTTTGACCAAGAGTGAGGTTTAATTCAGGCAAAGGTGTGTTAGGGTTCTTGTGCCATAGATCAATAAAATCAAGGATCTTCCTTGGATCTAGCATGAGGGGCACAGCACTGCCTTTGGCTCTAGCGGCCCTTTGTTGTCGATCTCTGATGAGCTCAGCTAATTCTTCATCATCAGCTTCGTCTTCGCTTGACGGAACCTAAAAGGCGACTTGCTTCTTGTGAGGACTTGGCCTTGTGCCTCGTCCAGCAGTGGCCTTTTTCTTCAGCAAGGTCGGAGTTGTTGAAGACTGAGGTGGAGCTGAAGAACTTGCAGAGACTCCTGAAGCAATTGAGATTCCAGTAGTCCTTTGGCATGTGGCAAGATGCACAAGTGGTGAGGACTTTGCAGGAACAGCAGAGGATTTTGCAACCGAGGGAGTTGGAGCTGCTTTTGAGGAATTTGCTTGAGGAACAGGCCGTGAGGGCATTGCAGCTGAGGAACTTGTCTTGACAGCTGATTTCTTCAGCATAGCCTTCTTAGGCTTGATAGCAGAGGCCTCAGCGGCGGCAGCAACAGAATCTTCATTGAATTTCTTCACTGCCTCTTTAGCCACTTTGGCCAGCTTGGCTTGACGCTTAGCCCACTCCTGAGGAAATTCCTCACCTCTTCTGATGCTAGTGGGATCAGCTTCTTGGCCAGGAGCCAATGGAGGTCTTGGACATGGAGGGTTAACAGCAAATTTCTTCATGTACTTGGGAGTGACATAGCGATATTCCCTCCATTCTCTTGCCCATCTCCTCTCAATCTTCTGAATGCGCACTTTGCGCTGATTTTTGTTCTCCTTGCCATGAGTTGCTTCATCAGGAGTACAATATTCATCATAGATGTCATCAGGGATCTCAATAGCAGTATTTGTTTCTGGCCTCTTTCCTCCCTTCTGAGGTCTTTTACCATCAGCCATTTTCTTCACTTGAGGGTTTTGAACAATCGAATTTTCTGATGAGGTGTGCAATTTTTCTTCAAGGAACGCTGCAAATGAGTTAAGTTGATGAGAACCTAGAGATTCAGCAGCGGACATGTGTACGTGTGAACAGAATATAGGTGCGAAGAGTTTTGGAGAGGTCATATGCGTTCTCAGAAGATTTTCAAAAGTATCAAGTTTGAGGAAGATGACCAGGGGTGTCTTGAGGAATTTCACTAAGCATTTTTGACTTAGGTTCCAGAGTTGTGTAGATTGAAAATCCACACAATTGAGGAATCTTGAAGAAAAACGTTGCTTAGAGAAACTGATCAAGGACAGAAGCAAGTTGGTGTTTAAGAACATGAAAGTTGAAGAATAAACACCTTTTGAAGATTTTGTGGAAATCATCAGAATCAACAAGGGCAGTAAAAATAAATTTTATTTACCCTTGACGAAGAACACGACGAACTGAGAGTGGCAGTGGAGATGTTCGTCCGTTCAGATCTTCCACGCCCTAACTTGGCGATGGAAAACAGCTACGGCGGCGGCGGAGTGAGGATTTTCGCGGCCGGCGTGAGTACGACGGCGACGAGGTCGAGGCAGTGAAGCTCTTCCTCACCGGCGACGATGGAGTGTAGCGGCGGCGCTAGGTCTGAGAGCTCGAGCGAGGGAGTAAGATCGAGCGGGGTAAATGAGCTCTGAGGAGGGTGAGGGGTATTTATAGCAGAGGTGAAAAACCACTCGTCCGAAGAAAATGGACAAACGTGCCCCTGACCCTTCTCATCCTAGCGACATGTGTCACCCACGAACAGTGAAGTGGAGATCGTGTTAGATCGAGGGTGAATAGATAAATCTTATCGAGGGATAAGGAACGGTTTGAACGGCAAAAGCCAAAAATTCAGATAAGTATATTTTAATGTTTCGTTCGCAAATTCTTCAGCTGTCAAGGACACAGTGAAGACTTTGAACGGGTTTCAAATAGAACGCACATGAAGAATTTGTGAACGGACTGGATTGAGTTTAGCATTGAGGGGGAACGGGTCCGATCACATTCACTTAAAAGAAACACAACTTGAAGAATTAGCAATAAGTGAATGCTGTAGAGGACAGAAAACTCAAATATATATATATAGTCAATGACGAACACAGACGGAAAGAGTGAAGATTTTGCAAAGTTGAAGAATTTGAAAATTTGAACAATTTGCACAATGATGAAAAACTCAAATTTTGAAGATTTTCAACTTTTTGTGGTGGCGTGACCCACCGTGTAAGAATGATGATTTCAGACACCGCGTACAATTGTCGTAGGGCTCTGAGAATCAAATTCTTCATTAATTTCTTCACACTTAGAGGGTTAGTGTTCATTGATTGAAGAAAAATGTTTCTTCGTGTGTTGCACATCTAAGTCATCAATTTGCATAAGTGTTAGGATGTGTGTCCTTTTCAAAGGACATTCGAAGATTCTAAGATATTTAGCTCACACCGCAACTTGCTAAATCTCTTCTCATCCAAGGGCTTTGTGAAGATATCCGCTAGCTGTTCTTCAGACTTCACGGGATCAATAGAGATGTCACCCTTCAACACATGATCTCGAAGAAAATGATGACGAATCTCGATGTGCTTTGTCTTCGAGTGCTGAACTGGGTTATGAGCAATTTTGATGGCACTCTCGTTGTCGCAGTAGAGTGGCACATTCTTCACATTGATGCCGTAGTCCTTGAGGGTTTGCTTCATCCATAGCAATTGAGCACAGCAAGAACCAGCAGCAATATACTCAGCTTCAGCAGTAGAGAGTGATACGCAGTTCTGCTTCTTCGAGGACCAACATACTAAGGATCGTCCGAGGAAATGGCATGTGCCTGAAGTTGACTTGTGGTCCACACGATCACCAGCATAGTCAGAGTCAGAATATCCAATGAGATCAAAAACCGAGCCCTTGGGATACCATAATCCAAGTGTTGGAGTGTGAGCTAGATATCGAAGAATATGTTTCACAGCCTTATGGTGTGATTCCTTCGGTGTAGCTTGAAAACGGGCACACATGCAAACACTAAGCATAATATCCGGCCTAGATGCACATAGGTACAATAAAGAACCAATCATGGAGCGGTATACCTTTTGATTGAAGTCTATTCCATTTTCATCAGTGCATAGATGGCCATTTGTGGGCATAGGGATTTTGACGCCTCTGCATTCTTGCATACCGAATTTTCTCAGAACGTCCTTGAGGTATTTCTCTTGAGAAATGAAAATGCCATTATGTTGTTGATGAATTTGAAGACCTAAGAAGAATTTCAATTCTCCCATCATGGACATTTGATATTCCTCTTGCATTGCTTGAATCCATTCAGGCTCCAGAAATGCCTCATCAACTTTGGTGGGCTCTGTGATAGAGACGAAGGCAAAATGCCCACAAAAGTTAGATAAATGTGAAGCTTTTGAGCGAGTCAGAGGACCTGGTGCGTTGATGTCGTTGATGATTCTCTCAATCTGTACTTCATTTGCAACGCGGGGATGAGCAGGTTGACGACTTTGATTTGGCTCAGCATTTTCTTCAGAGCCATTTTCTTCAGATGCGCCAGCATGCTGTTCTTCATGTTCTGGAATGATTTCTTCAGCAGATTCTTCGGTAGGAATGACATCCTCAGTAGCTTTGAACTTGATGGTTTCCTCAGGCGTCTTTTCATCTAGCACAGGAGGTAGGTGCTCTCTTTGCGAGCCGTTAGTTTCATCGAACCGCACATCTACAGTTTCAACAACCTTGTTGTGATAGGCATTGAAGACCCTGTAGGTGTGCGAGTCCTTTCCGTAACCAAGCATAAAACCTTCATGTGCTTTCGGTGCAAATTTAGAATTGTGATGTGGATCTCCAATCCAGCATTTAGCACCGAAGACTTTGAAGTAACTCACATTGGGTTTCTTGTCAGTGAGGAGTTCATATGAGGTCTTCTTGAAGAATTTGTGAAGATATACCCTGTTGATGATGTGGCATGCAGTATCAATTGCCTCAGGCCAGAAGTGACGAGGTGTCTTGTATTCATCAAGCATGGTGCGAGCCATCTCAACAAGAGTCCTATTCTTGCGCTCCACAACGCCATTCTGTTGAGGAGTGTATGGGGCAGATAGCTCTTGAGTAATACCAAGTTCATCGAGATAGTCATCAAGACCAGTATTCTTGAACTCAGTCCCATTGTCACTACGTATATGCTTGATCTTCACGCCGAAATTCGTCGAAGCCCTTGAGGAAAATCGTCTGAAGACTTCCTGCACTTCAGTCTTGTAAGTAATGACATGCACCCATGTGTAACGAGAATAGTCATCAACAATGACAAAGCCATATAGAGATGCTGCATTTGTTAGTGTGGCATAATGAGTAGGGCCAAAGAGATCCATATGAAGCAATTCAAAAGGACGAGAAGTAGTCATGATAGTCTTCGAGGGGTGCTTGGCTCTGGTCATCTTTCCAGCCTCACAAGCCCCACAAAGATGATCTTTGAGGAATTTGACACCCTCGATGCCAATGACATGCTTTTTCTTCATGAGCGTGTGTAAGTTCCTCATGCCAGCATGACCCAGTCGTCG
Organism: Thinopyrum elongatum; assembly: GCA_011799875.1. NCBI lineage: Eukaryota > Viridiplantae > Streptophyta > Magnoliopsida > Poales > Poaceae > Thinopyrum > Thinopyrum elongatum. The sequence continues at coordinate 601,564,582 of CM022303.1, read as the reverse complement.
ATGCCATAGCCAGCCTTCTGAAGCTTTAGCAAGTAGACAAGTGGCAGGCTGTGGTCCTGCAGAGAAATCAACAATATACAAGTCTCCTCTCCTAAAGCCTTCGAAGACTTTGGAATTGTCAGATTCCATGAGCACTAAGCAACGATATTTGCCAAAGACAACAACCATATCAAGATCACAAAGCATTGAGACAGACATGAGGTTGAATCCGGGGGACTCGACAAGCATGACTTTATCCATGTGTCGATCCTTTGAGATTGCAACCCTACCTAGACCCAATACCTTGCTTTTGCCTTTGTCAGCGTAGGTGATATGCTTCAAGTGTGATGGAGATAAAGGAGTGTTCATCAGTAAGCTCTTGTCACCGGTCATGTGATTTGTACATCCACTATCGAGGACCCACTCAGTAGCTTTGGGTAAATCATCCTGCAGATGAATTAGTGCATCTTACGAACTCATATACTTCAGAGTGAAGAATATGACATCAAATTCATCAGACATATTTCATCAATTAAAGCAACATATGTATATATAGCAATGTGAGGACGTGAGAAATGAATAAATCATTTCTTCATGATTAGCTTGCGTCCTTTCAAGCATTTCAGGTCTCCAGCAAATTCTTCAAACGATTTAGTTCGTCTGGAGACCTGACCCTGCATAAGAGATTAGTTCCTTTTCTTCACCACCCACATCTGGAGGGGTGGCAAAGAGTTCATCATTCTGCGAGCTCCATAAGAGAAAGGTGGCATAGACGCCAGACCACTTCGTTTCACATAAGAGGGGTTACGGTAAGCATATGAATAAGCAGAGAAATTCTTCGAGGACTTATGAACATAATGATTTGAAGAATAATGCATATATTCATAGCCCTTAGGCTTTCCCTGCGAAACAGAAGTGTTAGCACGATGATGTTCAGGTGAGGACTTTGATCCATGTGAGGAATTTGATTCATATGAAGAATTTGATCTGGGGTTCTTATTCTTCACAGGTGGTGTCATGAGGACATTCACCTGAAGACTTTCAAGGCACTTTTTGGGAACCCAGATTTTCTTCATAGGGGGACCATTCCTGCAGTTAGATCCAACATATCTAGCAAATACCTCACCATTCTGATTTTTGAACAGTTTATAGTTGGAGTCAAATGACTCATCAGATGAATATGAGGATTCACAAGTAAAGCCAGATAAAGTGGATGGATCTACGGGAGGTCCCTTCGCAGCAACCCATGAGGTCTTGGGATACTGCTCCGGTTTCCAGTAGGTTCCATCAGCATTGAGTTTCCTCTCAAAGGCAATACCCTCTTTCCTAGGGTTCCTGTTCAAGATCTGCTTTTTGAGCACATCACAAAGAGTCTGATGCCCTTTGAGGCTTTTGTACATGCCTGTCACATACAATTCCTTCAACCCTGCATTTTCGTCAGTGATACTAGTGGTATCCTCAGATGAGGAATTTGTGACCACAGAGATAGTTGAAGAATTTGCAGCAATGGAAGCATTTGAACATTCAGGTGAAGAATTAGCAGTTTCATGTTCAATGCATTTCAAGCATGGTGGAATAAATTCTTCCTGAGCGGAACTGATCTGTTGAGCAAGCAAAGAATCATTTTCCTTCTAAAGATCTTCATGACTCACCCTTAGCTTCTCAAGATCTTGCTTTCTTTGAAGAAATTCATAAGAAAGCTTCTCATGATCGGCTAGGAGAGTTTCATGACGACCTTGAAGGTTGTCAAACTTAGACTGTAGTTGCTGAAGATTATCAGTCAGTGTTTGAGTTCGATCCATTTCCTCACCTAACAGATCATCGCTTTTGTCTAGCATATTTTGAACCCTTTCCAAAGCCTTTTGTTGTTTAACAGCAATATTAGCAAGTTTGGAATAGCTGGGTTTGAGGTTTTCATCAGATTCATCCTCACTTGATTCAGAGGAGGGATATTTGAATACCTTGGCACCTTTTGCCATGAAGCAATAGGTGGGAGCATAGTCATCGTTGCCGTCATCAGCAGTGTTGGGGAAACCATTTTCCTCAGTGTTGAAGATGGACTTGCTAACATAAGCAGTAGCAAGGGCTAGGCTCGCCACACCAGAGTCTGACTCCTCAGATGCCTCCTCTTCCTCATGTTTCTCAGATTCAGCTTCAGAGTCCATTTCCTTGCCAATGAATGCCCGAGCTTTCTTGGAGCTGCTCTTCTTGTGAGATGAAGACTTTGAAGATCTTGACGATGAGGACTTTGAAGATTTCTTCTTCCTCTTAGAGTCATCTGAACTATCATCCTTGTATTTCTTCTTCTTTGATTCCTTCTCCCACTGAGGACAATCAGTAATGTAGTGACCAGGTTTCTTGCATTTATGGCAAGTTCTCTTCTTGTAATCACGGGATGAGGAATCTGATTTCATGTCATCACCTCTTGAGGATTTTCCAAATCGGCAACGTCTAGAGAACTTCTGGAATTTCCTCACGAGCATTGCTAGCTCCTGACTCAGTTCTTCAGGATCACCAAGGCTGCTACCAGAATCTTCATCTTCAGATTCAGAGACTGCCTTGGCTTTCAGTGCACGAGATCTACCATAGCTCGGTCCGTAGAGATCTCTCTTCTCAGCTAGTTGGAATTCATGAGTATTTAGCCTCTCGAGGATATCAGCAGGATCAAGTGACTTGTAGTCACCACGTTCTTGAATCATTAGTGCCAGTGTATCGAATGAAGAATCGAGTGACCTCAGCAATTTCTTCACCACCTCATGGTCGGTGATGTCAGTGGCACCCAGTGCTTGAAGCTCGTTTGAAATGTCAGTGAGGCGATCAAAGGTTTGCTGAACATTTTCGTTGTCGAGTCTTTTGAAGCGGTTGAAGAGATTGCGAAGAACGTCAACTCGATAGTCACGTTGAGTTGAGACTCCTTCATTGACCTTGGACAGCCTATCCCAGATAAGCTTAGCTGTCTCCAAAGCACTCACTCTGCCATACTGCCCTTTGCTCAGATGGCCACATATGATATTCTTCGCTTGAGAGTCGAGTTGCTTGAATCTCTTCACATCAGCAGCGTTTACGGAAGGAGTGACAGCGGGAACACCCTTTTCCACAACATACCAGAGGTCGTTGTCAATTGCCTCAAGATGCATGCGCATCTTGTTCTTCCCGTAGGGGTAGTCCGTCCCATCGAAGGTAGGACACCCAGCTGAGACCTTGATCATGCCTGCAGTCGATATAACTAAAACTCCAGGTGGTTAAACCAAAATCACACAGAACAAGGGAGTACCTTGCTCTGATACCAATTGAAAGTGCGTTATATCGACTAGAGGGGGGGTGAATAGGCGATTTTTACAAATTCGTCACTGAGGAATTTCAAGGTGAGTAAATTCCTAAGCGACAAACTACTTAGCAGCGGAATGAGTACTCAGATGCAAGCATAACAGAGCAGTAGCACAGTCATCATGATGAAATGAAAACAAGCACAGAGTACGAGTAGCGTAAACACAGGATAAGCAGGCTGAAGACAAACTGACTGAAGAATTTGAACTGAGGAAATTGAGAAAGTCTTCAGACAAAGTCTTCAAACAGTAATGATCAAATACATAGCAAGTATGCGAGGAAATGAAAGGGTTGAGGAAATAGAACCAGTAGCTCGGTGAAGACACAGATTTGGTAGACCAGTTCCAACTGCTGTGACAGTTGTACGTCTGGTTGGAGCGTCTAGGTATTTAAACCTGAGGACACACAGTCCCGGACACCCAGTCCTGAACACACAGTCCAGGACACCTAGTCCGCACCGTATTCTCCTTGAGCTAAGGTCACATAGACCTCGCCCAACCACTCGTGGTAAGTCTTCAGGTGACTTCCAAACCTTCACATACTCGGTCACTCGGCAATCCACAATTTCCTCTTGGATGCTCTAGACCATGACGCCTAACCGTCTGGAGGATGCACAGTCCTCAAAGGTAACAAGCGTCGGTTCCACACAGGAACAATCTCTTCAGTGATGCTCAATCACTTTGGGTTTGTAGGTGTTTGGGTTTTTGGGTTTTTCCTCACTTGATGATTTTCGCTCAAAGTCCTCGGAGGATGGGATGCTCTAAATGGCAAGTGTCAATCTATCTCTCGGAGCAGCCAACCAGCTAGTGGTTGTAGAGGGCGGCTATTTATAGCCTAGGGAGCAGCCCGACATGATAAGACATAAATGCCCTTCAATGATATGACCGTTAGGTGGGTAGGATATTTGGACAGCTGGCGCGTAGCACAGCAACGGTCGGAAATTTGAGTATCAAATTCCTCAGGGCTATTATGTTCCTCACTTGTAGGCAATCCGCACTGGCGAATTTCTAACTCCTCAGTCAGAACAAATTCCTCAGAGAACAGAAGAACTTCGTCTCTGTCACTGAAGAACTTGACTAAACTGTATGAGATTTCCAATGGCTTCACTCGAAAGGATTGGGTAGGTGTAGGATTTTGAGTTGAGCATCACTTGGAAATTTTTCCTTAGTTTTACCTCGACCCCCTTTAACAGTACGGTGTTTCCTATGACTCAAGAAGAAGAAAATCAAACTACGAAAACAAAAGTCTTCACGCTTCATAATCCTCGCATGAATATCAAGTCTTCAGGGTCACACCAATTTCTTCACTTTCAAAGTCTTCAAGAAAACCAAAGTCTTCAGTTGAAGACATTCATTTTTAGGGGTCGACATTCATCGTAAATAACAAACTCCTCATAGACTTATAGACCTGTGTACACTCACAAACACATTAGTCCCTTAACCTATAAGTCTTCAATACACCAAAATCACTAAGGGGCACTAGATGCACTTACAGATACTAATACTTTTTATAAAAATTTAAGAACTTGGCTAACAACATTTGAGTAACATATATATAGTGGTTACACTATTCGACAAAAGGAGGATCTTCATAATACGGTTTTGACAACCATATGGTACATATCTACATACTTAACATAGTAACAACTATCACATTTTAAGAGGCTGAGGGCCAACAACCATATGATCCATATCTACATACTTAACATAGTAACAGCTAACACATTTTAAGAGGCTGAGAGCCAACAACCACAACTATCCACTGGAAGCAGTTTGATCACGACGACTCAGCATCTCGTCAATGAAAAGGAAGAACTCTCCTGTGTCTTGGTAGAGCATGAGTAGAACAGTGTCTCCAATTTTCCCATATGGATGCATTGCCACGACAAGCGAGAACTTGTTAATTTGAATGGTTCCATTTCTGCGGGAAATGCAGTACCTTGCAATCACTTTGGCGTTATTAGCAGGCACAAGTGTAATTCGACCACGCCAGAAAATCGATCCAGGAACAGCTACAGCGGGCAATTTCTGTTGAAATGTAGAATAAAAACCAATTGTAACATATTGTTGAAGATATATATAGTTTATGAGCATCAACATAAAAATAAGACTTTGTACCAGCGTTTTGTGCACACAATTGGTCTTGTTCAATGTGTGCACCATAGGTATAATTAATCCCATCCAAAATCCAGTGTTCATACGATGTGCTATCTCTGTCAGATTATCAACAAAGTTTATGACATGCTTCAAGTCCTTCGAGTGAAATTTGGTATGCTTAGTAACATACAGATCGTTAACTATGCATCCAACATATCCTGCTTAAAAGGTGGAAAGGTATTATTTATTCAGAACATGGCAGAAGAATATATAGTGCGCATAAATTGGTAAATAGAATTTGTTACTACCTAGGAACGGAGTCAGAAAATGAAATCACAATTGGTTGTTTAAATAGTGATCAATTAGTCAGAACAAATACCTCGATTTTGCTAAGTAATATGCCAGTATGGAGAAAGTTGAAAGGACACTAGCCTCGATCAGACTTTGATCGGTTGATGACGTTGGGGAAGTAAACATCCATGTTAATTAGACCAGACTGTGGTGCACGCACTTGAATTTTATTGACAGCTTTCAGTTCATAACACTTAGACATTTTTCTCCAAAAGTCCGCATCAAAATAGGAGTGACCATCTTTATCAATTTTTACGCTAACTGTCATTGTAAATTCATGCTGCGTTGTCAATATGACATCCATGGAGTCATCAACAAAGTAAAGCCCAAGATTTCCTTCTACTCCTGTTCTTGCAAAGCAAGGGATGTACTGTTTGAAATGAAAATTAAGATCGTAAATTAGATATATTGAAATAACAGAGCAAGATGCAAATATGGGAGTAACTGATAGAACAGATCAATATATAGATGAAAGCAAAGTACAAAAATATATAATTAAAAATAGATAATGTAACAAAGATTTGATGCAACTATGAGAGTAACTGAATGAACAATACATCATAAATTTGCCTAATATAGGGGGAAAATCGGCTTCGACATCTAGGCTGCACGTGGCACCGTACCTTTTATCCAAATATAGCAATAGACAGTATATGTTCACAAATTTAGGCCATGCCGACCGTGGCAGGGTGAGATTGAACATACCGAGCGCTCCCTGAAGTCATCCGGAATGGTGAGATAGAACTTCATTTTCGACTAGCCCCGACAACACTTGCCTGATTTGTGCTCGCACTATGGACACATGAATGAAAACCCTCGAATCAGCTAGAAGAAAAATGAATCCACGGCGATTTCCGCTGGTTGATTAACAGCAACGGACGGACTGCGATGAGAGATGAGTGAATATTTCGCTAAATTGATTACCTTCTCCATGAGAAAAATCCCCGGCCTAATCACGCAGAAAACCCCAATAGACCAGAGTCTAGAATGTCAGTGCAAGTCTGTGCAGATAGGCGGCGGCAAGCAGTAGGGGCGAAATCCCGTTAAGTTTGGAGCACGACCTCCGCCCGCCGACAACAGCCGTCGAGCTTAGGGTGACCGCCGCGATAGAAGTTGATGAGGCGCAGAGTTGCGGAGGAGTCCGCGGCGAGTAGGTGGGGACGAAGTGGGCGAGGGTTTTCTTTTTTCCTTTTGCATGTGTGGGTGAACACACACGGTTTGCAGAGGCGACGAAGATGAATCGTGTGCGATAGTAAATCACCAAGATTGAAGGGGAATCCAAATTTCCTTTGTCCTTTGTCCATGAGTTTTCTTCTACGATGAACATAAACCCTGCAAATCACCGTGTTCAAATTTGGCACTTTTCCGGATTCATTTACAATATTTAGGGGATTATGTGCATTTTCTAGGCATTAATGCACATAATTCTAATTCAAACAATCGGTGCATGAAAAGGTGCACGAGAACGGTCTGGAAAACCATGCTCGTGCTATTTAGTAAATTCTCATGCCTTTTACAAGGAATAGGCAAAGATTTCATGGAAATGTGTGGCAATAATCAACCACAAACACGTTGTTTATTGGTTTTTCAACTGTAGAAAAATGAAATACATGCTTGAAAAACATGACGGCTGGCATGGTCCCATGGTATGGCCTCACCATGCCCTGGTAAAAATTTGAGAAGGTTTGGCTTATGTCGTCGTGCATGTCATTCATAAATCGAACCATCACCGAGGAATTTTCATGGTTTCGAGGGGGAAATCACCAAGATTGAAGGGGCCGGGAATCCAAATTTCCTTCCTAGTTTGTCATTTAGTTTTTTTTCTACAATCAACATACCCCCTCCAATGCAACGTGTTCAAATTTGGCATTTTTCCGGGCTCATTTACCATATTTAGGGGATTATGTGCATTTTTTAGGCATTAATCCACATAATTCAAATTCAAACAATCGGTGCATGAAAAGGTGCACAAGAACGGTCTGGAAAACCATGCTCGTGGTATTTAGTAAATTATCATGCCTTTTACAAGGAATGGGCAGAGATTTCAAGGGAATGCGTGGCAATAGTCAACCACAAACGCATCATTTACTGGGTTATCAACTATAGAAAAATGAAATACGTGCTTGAAAAACATGACGCCTGGCATGGTGCCATGGTATGGCCTCACCGTGCCCTAGTAAAAAGCTGAGAAGGTTTGGTTTATGTCTTCATGCACGCCCTTCATAAATCGAACCATCACCGAGGAAGTTTCATGGTTTCGAGGGGGAAATCACCAAGATTGAAGGGGAATCCAAATTTTCGTCCTAGTTTGTCATTCAATTTTTTTTCCAACGATCAACATACCCCCTCCAATGCAACGTGTTCAAATTTGGCATTTTTCCGGTCTCATTTACCATATTTACGGGATTATGTGCATTTTCTAGGCATTAATGCACATAATTCAAATTCGAACAATCGGTGCATGAAAAGGTGCACAAGAACGGTCTGGAAAACCATGCTCGTGCTATTTAGTAAATTCTCATGCCTTTTACAAGGAATGGGCAGAGATTTCAAGGAAATGTGTGGCAATAGTCAGCCATAAATGCGTCGTTTACTGGGTTAACAACTATACAAAAATGAAATACATGCTTGGAAAACATGACGCGTGGCGTGGTGCCATGATATGGCCTCACCGTGCCCTGGTAAAAATTTGAGGATGTTTGCCTTATCTCGTCATACACACCTTTGATAAATCGAACCATCACCGAGGAAGTTTCATGGTTTCGAGGGGGAAATCACCAAGATTGAAGGGGGATCCAAATTTCCTTTGTCCTTTGTCCATGAGTTTTTTTCTACGATGAACATACACCCTGCAAATCACCGTGTTCAAATTTGGCACTTTTCCAGGTTCATTTACCATATTTAGGGGATTATGTGCATTTTCTAGGCATTAATGCACATAATTCAAGTTCAAACAATCGGTGCATGAAAGGGTGCACAAGAACGGCCTGGAAAACCATGCTCGTGCCATTTAGTAAATTCTCATTCCTTTTATAAGGAATGGGCAGATATTTCGATGAAATGTGTGGCAATAGTCAACCACAAACGTTTGTTTATTGGGTTTTCAACTATAGAAAAATGAAATAAATGCTTGAAAAACATGGCGCCTGGCATGGTGCCATGGATGGCCTCACCATGCCCTGGTAAAAATTTGAGAAGGTTTGGCTTATGTCGTCATGCACGCCCTTCATAAATCAAACCATCACCAAGGAAGTTCCATGCTTTCGAGAGGGAAATCACCAACATTTAAGAGGAATCCAAATTTTCTTCGTTCTTTGCCATGGAGTTTTTTTCTACGACGAACATACACCCTGCAAATCACCGTGTTCAAATTTGGCATTTTTTCGGGCTCATTTACCATATTTAGGGGATTATGTGCATTTTCTAGGCATTTAGCGCATATAAATCCAATCCAGCTACAGCTGCACGGGTGTGATGTGAGGGACGTGGATTGCCGTTCGATCGCGGAGCATCCTACGGTGCACACGCGCGATCCACGTGGCTGGGGTTCTGGCCAATCATAGCACATTACACAAATAGGCTTAGCGCACACTGTTTTCGAAGGCGACAGAGATGAACCGTGTGCGATAATGAATGAGCAAAATTGTAAGGGAAGCCAAATTTTCTTCGTCATTTGTCGTTGAGCTCTTAAAAACCACTGTACTGTACGGCTGTCCAGCCACTCCGTCCCAGAGCTCTCTCCAAGCGTCGATGGCACCGCGGCGCACAGTAACTGGTAAGGAAGTGATGTCATCTCGCCGCGCCAAGTTCATCGCCGCCAGCGGCCACACAATTACGTGGGCGGACTTTGAGGCTGCCATGGCTGAATGGGCGGTGGATCTAGAGGCGGCCAAAGCCGCACAAAAGGAGCGGAAAAGGCATAAAGCAGTCAAGAAAAGAGAGTCCCGCCGCCACAAGAAAGAAGAGGCCGCACGCCGTGCTGAGGAGAGCTCGGCGGAGATCGAAGCACGGTGGCCTGCCGCCTACAAGGCCGTGAAGGAGAACGCCGGCGTCTAGCCAGCATCCCCCGATGGCAGCATGTGAGAAGTAGTTAGTGCGTGTGTCGCCCGTAAGTTTGTATTATTAATTACGAGCATCTACCAGTACTACATATGTACTAGTTTTAGAGCAAATTACCAGTAGTACTTTAAGTTGGTACTATCTATTATTAACGTTCAATGTCAGTAAGCGCATCATTTGAGGGCTTTGAGCGTTGATTAGCATGTATTCACTGAAGTTTTGTAGCCACACCCCGGCCCTAAATACTCCCGAAACATCCGCCCGCAGCCACCGGAGGAGACTAGAGCTGGCCGCAGCTGGTTTTTAGTCCCACCTCGCCGCGCGTGTTGGCCGCACACCGGCTTAAATTGCCATGCCGGCGGATGGCAGCAAGTTTCTCTCTTGTTGCATAGGATCAAATCTGGCTATGCGAGCGAGGCAGGTTGACACTTGATTGCATTTCATAAACCGATGATTGCTCATCGAGTGTCACCTTGCCTCGTTCATGTACATTGAATAATCCTGATACAATGAAAGCGATTTTTGAAATTAGGTGCGGTTGGAGATGCTGATAGATATAAGAATTATTAGAAGATCACAAAACACACGGTTTCTATGGCGTACCCGTGTGCATTTTTTTGCGTTAACGATCCATAAGTCAGTTACCTGTGCAATGTTTCCTAATAAACCAGGCGTACCATTGAGCGAAAAAATCAACTACACGTGTACATTTTTTTGGAGACAGGATCTGCCAATTTTCTCTTTTCTCGCACACGAGTATTTTACGCACTTCGTCTGTGTTGTGTGTTTCCCCCGCCCAAGTTTCAAGTTTCGCAGCGAAATTTTCATTAGGCGCACGATTTCAGAATTTATTCCTCCCACCACATCCCCACCCATCAAATTTCCTCAGTATCTCGCCCCTCCCCCTACCGGCAGCTCAAACCACCGCCGCCGCAACCACAGCTTCAACCACATCTACGTTCTGCCCGAGCATCGTCGATCCAGTCAGGTAACCCACCGATCTCTATCACGGCCCCGGCCTGATTGCTTAAATGGCGCCTGCGAAATATCCTCATGCCTCCAAATCCCCATCGCCCCTACCTCCAGAGCATCGCCGCACAAGCTCAACCACATATCACGTGGAGGTCGAGGAGCTGATGGCGGTCGATGGCGCGATGGCCGCTGTGCGTGTTGACCCGGAGGAACACCTCGCCTCCGCCGCCGCCGACCTGGTGCAGCCTCTGGACCAGATGAAGTGACCCAGCGACTACCCCCCAGGACTTACAAGGTATGATCTGACCAGCTCAATCTTACCAATACCACTTGCAATGGCTATGTTTTGTACGGTTGATGTATTAAGCATGTTTGTGCCTTGTTTATTTCAGTACTGCACACTGTGTGATGTTCAAATATTAACTGTCTAGCTCAATTTCACCAATACCAGCAACAAACTAAAAATACATGACTCAGGATATCACTAGGGATGCTGCCCATTTGCTATTTTTGGTGGATGCTAACCCTGTTGTACTTAACATCCCTGTCCATGTACTTGCGCAGGGTCATAACGGGCGATGCTGTTGTTTGCCGTCGAGGTTAGTGATACGTCTCCAATGTATATATATTTTTTGCTTGTTCCATGCTGTTATATTATCATTCTTGGATGTTTTACAATCATTATATAGCAACTTTATATCATTTTTTGGGACTAACCTATTGACATAGTGCCCAGTGCCAGTTGCTATTTTTTACTTCGCCGAAAATCAATACCAAACGGAGTCCAAACGCAACGAAACTTTTTGTAGATTTTTTCTGAACCAGAAGGAACAACTTGGGCCGAAGAAGTACCAGAGGTGTACCCCGAGGGGGGCACAACCCACCTGGGCGCGCCTGGGGGCCCAGGCGCGCCCTGGTGGGTTGTGCCCACCTCGGTGGCCTCCCGCACTGCCTCTTTGCTCTATAAATACCCCGAAAATCCAAAAACCCTAGGGGAGTCGACGAAACACAATTCCAGCCGCCGCAAGTTCCAGAACCACCAGATCCAATCTAGACACCATCACGGAGGGGATCATCATCCTCATTGGTGCCTCTCCGATGATGCGTGAGTAGTTCATTGTAGACCTGCGAGTCCGTAGGCAGTAGCTAGATGGCTTCCTCTCTCTCTTTTGATTATCAATACAATGGTCTCTTGGAGATCTATTTCATGTAACTCTTTTTGCCATGTGTTTGTTGGGATCTGATGAACTTCGAGTTTATGATCAGATCTATTTTATCCATGAAAGTTATTTGAGTTTTGATCTCTTATATGCATGATTGCTTATAGCCTCGTATTTCTTCTTTGAATCTTTGGTTTAGTTAGGCCAACTAGATCGATTTTCCTTGCCATAGGAAGAGGTGCTTTGTGATGGGTTTGATCTTACGGTACTCAATCCCAGTGATAGAAGGGGACATGACACGTATGTATCGTTGCTATTAAGGATAACAAGATGGGGTCTATTCCTACATGAATAGATCTTGTCTACATCATGTCATCGTTCTTATTGCATTACTCTGTTTCTCCATGAACTTAATACACTAGATGCATGTTGGATAGCGGTCGATGTGTAGAGTAATAGTAGTAGATGCAGGCAGGAGACGGTCTACTAATCTTGGACGTGATGCCTATATAATGATCATTGCCTGGATATCGTCGTAATTATTTGAAGTTCTGTCAATTGCCCAACAGTAATTTGTTTACCCGCCGTATGCTATTTTTCTTGAGAGAAGCCACTAGTGAAATCTACGCCCCCCGGGTCTATTCTTTATCATATTTGCTTTCCGATCTATTATTTGCCTCTTTTATTTTCAGATCTATTATTCCAAAAACCCAAAAATACCTTGCTGCATTTTTTGTTATTTATTTTATTTCGCATTTCCGCAAGATCTATTTATCCAATCTACTATAAATTTATCTATCTTTTACCCGGGAGGGATTGACAACCCCTCTTACGCGTCGGGTTGTAAGTATTTGTTTTCTTTGTGTGCAGGTACCGTTTACATAGTGTTGCGTGGTTCTCCTACTCGTTCGATAACCGTGGTCTCATCACTGAGGAAAATACCTACCGTAGCTGTGCTGCATCATCCCTTCCTCTTCGGGGAAAATACTGACGCGGACACGAGCCATCAATAAAGGATTTCTAGCGCCATTGCCGGGGAGACATCATCAACATCTATCAGGTTCGTAATCAAAAATCTCATCTCCTTGCAATTTACATTATTTTCCATTTGCCTCTCGTTTTCATCTCCCCCACTTCACAAAAATTTGCCGTTTTATTCGCCCTCTTTTTCGTTCGTCGTTTTCTCGTCAGATATGTTTTTGTTTACGTTCTTGTTTGCGTAGTTGCGATGTCTCAAGAAAATACCAAGTTGTGTGATTTTTCCAATACCAATAATAATGATTTTATTAGCACGACGATTGCTCCTCCCGCCACTAGTGCGGAGTATTGTGATATCAATGCCGCTTTGTTGAATCTTGTTATGAAAGATCAATTTTCCAGTACTCCAAATAAGGATGCCGCGTCCCATCTTAACACATTCGTAGAATTATCCGATATGCAAAAGAAAAAAGATGTGGGCAATGATATTGTGAAGTTGAAATTATTTCCGTTTTCTTTCGAGATCGTGCAAAATTTTGGTTTTCTTCTTTGCCTTGCAATAGTATCGATTCTTAAGATAAATGCAAAGATGCTTTCATTACTAAGTATTTTCCGCCCGTGAAAATTATTTCCCTTAGAACTCAAATCATGAATTTTAAGCAACTTGAGCATGAACATGTTGCACAATCTTGGGAAAAAATGAAATTGATGCTAAGAAATTGTCCTACACATGGTTTAAATGTTTGGATGATCATACAAATTTTTTATGCGGGATTGAATTTTGTTTCTAGAAATCTTTTAGATTCCGCCGCGAGTGGTACTTTTATGGAAATTACTTTGGGTGAAGCTACTAAATTACTTGATAATATTATGGAAAATTATTCACAATGGCATACCGAAAGAGCTCCTACTAGTAAAAAAATTAATTCGGTTGAAGAAATAAATTCTTTGAGTGAAAAAGTTGATGCTCTTGTGAAGTTGGTTTCTAGTAAAAATGCTCCTATTGATCTTAATGCTGTGCCTTTGTCTACTTTGATTGAGCAAAATAGTGATGCCATAGATGTGAATTTTTTCTCGCGAAACAATTTTAATAATAATGCTTATAGAGGTACTTTAACTCCTAGGCCTTTTCCGGGAAATTCCTCTAATAATTATGGTAATCCTTCTAATAATAATAATAGGAACACCTCTGATCTTGAGAATAATATTAAAGAATTTATCATTGCTCAAAAAGTTTTCAACAATGTGATAGAAGAAAAGTTGAATAAGATTGATGATATGTCTAGAAGCATTGATAGAATTTCTCATGATGTAGAAAATCTCAAGTTGAAAATTTTTGTGCCTAAGGTTGAAGAATCAATTAAAGCTTTATATGTTTCTATGGATGTAAGTAAGAAAAGAACCGCTATGCTTAGAGCTAAAAGAGAATTTTTAGAAAAAAGGTTTTCTAGCGATTGCATTCATAAAAATGATGAAGTTCTTAAAGTGATTGGTGTTTCTTCTATTGATTCTTTGTTTAGTAAAATTGAAATTGATGGTAAAGGGACTGAAGAAGAGTCAACTTTAGTTAGAAGGCGTCCCGATAATTTGGCGAGTGAAAATCTAGTTGAAAAAATTGATAAAAGTGGGTTTGGAGAGGTCAAAACTTTAACTAGTGATGTGCCAACTCTTTTGGATTACAAAGACTTTAATTATGATAATTGATCTTTGATTGATTGTATTTCTTTGTTGCAGTCCATGATAAATGTACCCCATGCATATGAACAAAATAAATCTTTTACTAAACATATCGTTGATGCTATGATGAAGGCTTTGGAAGAAAAATTGGAATTAGAGATTTCAATTCCTAGAAAAATACATGATGAATGGGAACCTACTATCAAAGTCAAGATTAAAAATTATGAGTGTTTTGCTTTATGTCACTTGGGTGCTAGTGTTTCCACAATTCCTAAATCTTTATTTGATGTGCTCGGTCTTACCTATATTGAAGAGTTTTCTTTAAATTTGCACTTAGCAGATTCTTCTATTAAAAAGCCTTTGCGAAGAATTAATGATGTTCTTATTCTTGCAAATAGGAATTATGTGCCCATAGATTTTATTGTTCTTGATATTGATTGCAATCCGTCTTGTCCAATTATACTTGGTAGACCGTTTTTACGTACTATTGGTGCCGTGATTGATATGAAAGAGGGCAATATTAAATTTCAATTTTTACTAAGGAAGGGTATGGAACACTTCCCTAGAACAAGAATCAAGCCACCATATGAATCAATCCTGAGGGCATCCTATGGATCTAGAAATAAAGATGACAATACTTAAATATATGCTTTATGCCTAGCTAGGGGCGTAAAACGATAGCGCTTGTTGGGAGGCAACCCAATGAATAAAATTTATTTTTGCCTTTTTCTTCTGTTCTTGAGTGTTTGCACAATTATGCCTCTGTTATGATTGTGTTTTTTATGTTTTAATTAGTGTTTGGTCCAAGCAAAGCCTTTGGTATCATGTTGGGTGATAGTTGATTTGATCTTGTTGGAAAACAGAAACTTTTGAGTCCAGTAAAACAATTTTTAAAAATCACACAAGATACGAAAAATTCTGATTTTTTTACACAAGATTCATATACAAATTTCCTACGTTTTCCTAATTTTTCAAAAAAATTGGACTTACAGAAGTATATGAAGTTTTCAGATTTCTACAGACTGTTCTGTTTTTGACAGATTCTGTTTTCATTGCATTGTGTGCTTATTTTGCTGAATCTATGGGTTGTATCGGGGGGTATGAGCCATAGCAAAGTTGGAATACAGTAGATATAATGCAATAATAAAATATGAATGGGTTTGCGACAGTACTTAGAGTAGTGATTTGCTTTGTTATACTAACGGATCTCACGAAGGTTTTGTTGAGTTTTGTGTGATTGAAGTTTTCAAGTTTTGGGTGAGATCACGATGGATGAAGGAATAAGGAGTAAGAAGAGCCTAATCTTGGGGTGCCCCATGGCACCCCAAGCTATTATCCAAAGAAAAACAAGAAACTAAGCTTGGGGATGCCCCCGAGTGGCATCCCCTCTTTCTTCTAACGACCATCGGTATTTTACTTGGAGCTATATTTTTATTCGTCACATTTCATGAGTTTTGCTTGGAGCGTCTTGTGTTATATGAGTCTTTTCTTGTTTTGCTTTTTAGTTTGTGTTATCTATCCTTGCTGGACACACCTTTTTGAGAGAGCCAAAATTATACTATGATTTGTTAGAATTGCTCTATGTGCTTCACTTAATTTTTTTTTAGCTATGGAATTGCTCTAGTGCTTCACTTATATCTTTTGGAGCACGGTGTGCTTTAATATTTTTTTGAAGAAACGCTCTCATGCTTCACTTAGATTTATTTGAGAGTTAGTAGATTTTTGAAGAAATTCTCCCATGCTTCACTTATATTATTTTGAGAGAAGGAAATTTTTATGCTCATGTTCTTCACTTAGATTTGTTTGAGCTATCAAAAGCAACATATAAAACTAGTCCGAAAGTGATAGATATTCAAGAGGGATATAATAAAAACTTTCATGAAGATCATTGGACAAAATAAACTTGATTCTTTGTAATAGTTTTGCGATATGATGATATAATATGTGAGTCATGTTGGTGAGTAATTATGCTTTAGTAAGAATATTGGTGTTAAGGTTTGTGATTCCCTATGCAAGCACGAAAGTCAATAGTTATGCAATGAAATTATATCCTACTTATGGTGCATTATTTGGTGTTAGTTATGCTTAATGCTCGCTTATGAGATTTTTTGTTTCTTGCTTGGATGCTTCTCAATCTTTTTGCTAGCCTTCCCTTGCACTAAGTGGGATTACTACTTGTGCATCCAAAATCCTTAAACCCAGTTTGCCATATGAGTCCACTATACCTACCTATATGTGGTATTCTCTTGCCGTTCTAAGCAAATTTGTATGTGCCATCTCTAATTTTCAAAATAATTTTCCTTTTTGTGTGCTCGTACCGCTCATGAAACGGTAGGGGGTGGCTGATATTTTTCCATGCTAGATGTGTTATTCTCAAGATGAGTGTTTATTCATTTGTCAATGCACGAGAGTACGGCAAAGGTATTAGGGATGCCCAGTCCCGAAATGAAAAATGAATTTACTTTATGTTGTCAAATAATAAATTCTTTGGAACGTGTTGGTATGGACGGCACCCGTGGATACGGCTAGCCGTGGAATGTGAAAGTATGGTGGAAAAAGGAATAAACTTTATTTTCTGTTTGGGAACCGCCTATGATATATCTAGCATGGAAAGTATTGGGAACTACTCGATCGTTTTCGTTGACAGGAAAAGCATGCCACCCAAAATGTTTTATCTTTATCTTTTTAGCTTTGAGCTCTGTCACCTCTACAAATCCCTACTTCCCTCTGCGAAGGGCCTTTCTATTTACTTTATGCAATTTTTATTTTTATTTGAGTCTCCATCTTCTCTTATAAAACACCAATTAAGGGGCACTATGATCGTACTTGAGCATTGGGTATAGCTAATATGCAAGTGTGTTTCATGAAAGGATCAATGAATGAGCATAATGGGCTAGGGATAACTTGCTTTAGTGTTGATATTATGAAAAACATGGTTGCTTGTTGATATGCTTGAGTATTGAAATCTTCATGTCAAAACTAGACTATTGCTTTGAATCATATAAAAGTCCAAATGTCCATGCTACAAAAGAAAAGAATATGTGATGAACATGTTAGGCAGCATTCCACATCAAAAATTCTGTTCTTATCATTTACCTACTCGAGGACGAGTAGGAATTAAGCTTGGGGATGCTGATACGTCTCCAACGTATTTATAATTTTTACTTGTTCCTTGCTGTTATATTATCATTCTTGGATGTTTTACAATCATTATGTAGCAACTTTATATCATTTTTTGGGACTAACCTATTGACATAGTGCCCAGTGCCAGTTGTTGTTTTTGCTTATTTTTTACTTCGCAGAAAATCAATACCAAACGGAGTCCAAATGTAGCAAAACTTTTTGGAGATTTTTTCTGGACCAGAAGGAACAACTTGGGCTGAAGAAGTACCAGAGGGGTGCCCCGAGGGGGGCACAACCCACCTGGGCGCGCCTGGGGGCCCAGGCACGCCCTGGTGGGTTGTGCCCACCTCGGTGGCCTCCCGCACCACCTCTTTGCTCTATAAATACCCTGAAAATCCAAAAACCCTAGGGGAGTTGACGAAACACAATTCCAGCCGCCGCAAGTTCCAGAACCACCAGATCTAATCTAGACACCATCACGGAGGGGTTCATCACCTCATTGGTGCCTCTCCGATGATGCGTGCGTAGTTCATTGTAGACCTACGGGTCCATAGGCAGTAGCTAGATGGCTTCCTCTCTCTCTTTTGATTCTCAATACAATGGTCTCTTGGAGATCTATTTCATGTAACTCTTTTTACCGTGTGTTTGTTGGGATCCGATGAACTTTGAGTTTATGATCAGATCTATTTTATCCATGAAAGTTATTTGAGTTTTGATCTCTTATATGCATGATTGCTTATAGCCTCATATTTCTTCTTCGAATCTTTGTTTTAGTTAGACCAACTAGACCGATTTTTCTTGCCATGGGAAGAGGTGCTTTGTGATGGGTTCGATCTTACGGTGCTCAATCTCAGTGACAGAAGGGGACATGGCACGTATGTATCATTGCTATTAAGGACAACAAGATGGGGTCTATTCCTACATGAATAGATCTTGTCTACATCATGTCATCATTCTTATTGCATTACTCCATTTCTCAATGAACTTAATACACTAGATGCATGCTGGATAGCGGTCGATGTCTGGAGTAATAGTAGTAGATGCAGGCAGGAATCGGTCTACTAATCTTGGACATGATGCCTATATAATGATCATTGCCTGGATATCGTCATAATTATTTGAAGTTATGTCAATTGCCCAACTGTAATTTGTTTACCCGCTGTATGCTATTTTTCTCAAGAGAAGCCACTAGTGAAATCTACGGCCCCCGGGTCTATTCTTTATCATATTTGCTTTCCAATCTATTATTTGCCTCTTTTATTTTCAGATCTATTATTCCAAAAACCCAAAAATACCTTGCTGCAACTTTTTGTTATTTATTTTATTTTGCGTTTCCGCAAGATCTATTTATCCAATCTACTACAAATTTATCTATCTTTTACCCGGGAGGGATTGACAACCCCTCTTACGCGTCGGGTTGCAAGTATTTGTTCTTTGTGTGCAGGTACCGTTTACATAGTGTTGCGTGGTTCTGGTACTGGTTCGATAACCTTGGTCTCATCACTGAGGGAAATACCTACCGTAGCTGTGCTGCATCATCCCTTACTCTTTAGGGAAAATACTGATGCGGACACGAGACATCAGTTAGCTGCATCCCATGTCTTACAGTATTTCACATCATTTGTGCAATTGCAGTTTAACTTCTAACATTTACTGGTTGCCTGTAGGTACACATGTCAGTGGCACTAATCCATGCTTCGACCCGGAGGAACACCTCGCCTCCGCCGCCGCTGACTTTGGGCGGGCTCTGGCCAAGATGAAGTGCCCCAGCAACTAACTCTCATGACTTACCAAGTATGAACTCACCAGTTCAATCTTACCAATACCAGTTACAATTAATGGCTATGTTTTGTACGGTCGATGTATTAAGCATGTTGTAGTAAATATGCCTAACACATTTTACCTATTTTTCCTACCTTTTTATAGACAACTGGGCCATTCTCTGCTCTGACAGCACCTGCCTTGCGATGTTTAACTCTGCCAATTGCATTTTTATCAGTACCGGTTTTAATGGCTATTAAGCCTGTTGCAATTAACAGTTGTATCTATTTTTCAACAGTTGTATTTCAATGGCTACAAACTTACAAAACATGACTTAAGATGCTGTTAAGCCTGTTGCAATTAACAGT
This sequence comes from Thinopyrum elongatum, assembly GCA_011799875.1. Classification (NCBI taxonomy): domain Eukaryota; kingdom Viridiplantae; phylum Streptophyta; class Magnoliopsida; order Poales; family Poaceae; genus Thinopyrum; species Thinopyrum elongatum. Next base: position 601,544,731 of record CM022303.1, on the reverse strand, counting down.
TGTATCCATTTTTTAATCTGTCCCTTTGCTACCGTGCTACTCTCCGCAATGAAGATATACTAGAGATGCTGCCCATTTGCTATTTTTAGTGGATGCTAACCCGGTTGTACTTAACATGCCTTTCCATGTACTTACGCAGGACCATAACGGGCGATGCTATTGTTTGCCGTTGAGGTTAGCTGCATCCCATGTCTTACAGTATTTTACATCATTTGTGCAATTGCAGTTTGGCTTCTAACATTTACTTGCTTCTTGTAGGTACACATGTTGGCGGCACTGATCCACTCTTCGACCCGGATGAACACCTCGCCTCCGCTGCGGCCAACTTGGGGCAGGCTCTTGTCCATATGAAGTGCCCCAGCCACTACCCCTCGGGACTTACCAAGTATGAACTCACCAGTTGAATCTTACCAATACCAGTTGCAATGGCCATGTTTTGTACGGTTCATGTATTAAGCATGTTGTAGTAAACACGCCTAGCCCGTCTTATCTATTTTCCCTACCTTTTAATAGACAACAGGGCCATTCTCTGCTCTAGTAGCACCTGCCTTGCAATGTTTAACTCTGACAATTTCATTTCTATCAGTACCAGTTTCAATGGCTATACTAGGTTGTCTGTTGCAGTAAACAATTCTATCCATTTTTTAATCCGTCCCTTTGCTACCGTGCTACTCTTTCGCAATGAAGATATCACTACAGATGCTGCCATTTTATTACCATTTGCTATTTTTGATGGATGTTAACCCTGTTGTAGTTAACATTGGCTTTTCATGTACTTACACAGGGCTACAATGGGCGATGCTGTTGTTTGCCATTGAGGTTAGCTGCATCCCATGTCTTATATACCATCTGTTCCTAAATATAAGTATTTTTAGAGATTCCAATATAGACTACATACGGAGCAAAATGAGTGAATCTAGATTCTAAGCTAAACTATATCTATAATTCTATATACATCCGTTTGTAGTTCATATTGAAATCTCTAAAAATACTTGTACTTAGGAACGTAGGTAGTTGTATTTTACATCATTTGTGCAATCTCAGTTTAGTTTCTAACATTTACTGGTTGCTTGTAGGTACATATATGAGTGGTACTGATCCACGCTTCGATCCCTTTTGCGTATGTGGCAATGAGATATTCATGAACAATCGTCAAGTGAGGAAACTAAAAAAGATTGATAGGCGAAAGAAACGGGTGATGGGAATTAAGCTCTTTATTTACACTTTGTCTAAGACAACAGTGAACTTTAGGATGGTAAGTAATGTGTTGCCTTTTCCCCCTGCCCACAACAAGTTACTCTATTAGACCTCAGTATCTGATATTTTTTTCTCTTTTCAGTGGTTTCCGAAGCTATTTACTGATGATTACCTTGCAAACTACATGACCGGAGTGGAGGGAACTAAGGTTAAAGTATATAATTCATGCTACCATGATAATGCTCTAGAAGTCCTCCTAAAGGCGGTGAAGGATGGGCAGGCGATCGTCACAAGGGATTGGACAAAACTAGTTCGTGCCTATGGCATGCAGGAGGGCACATTATGGGCATTCCACTTCTTCAACACCATCGGCAGCCAAAATGATTTACACTTGTCTCTTCACCTTTACCACCGCTAAATATTGTGGTTCATCATAGTTAATTGTTGTCTAATTCTGTAATTACTGAACATATTGTATTGGCAATTTTATTTATGGATTCGTTGTTGAACCATTGTGCTGAGAATTTGAATTCCTCGTTTCATATTTCAAAATTTCCAATTCGAATAATAAATTACAGGGAAAAAAAATTTATACAGAAGCGAATAAAATAATGTGCACACGTTTAGAAAGAAAACAACGTGTGCGATGAAAAATAGAGAACAGACGGTTCTTTGACATGAAACATTTGCGATGCCCGACGGACGCACACACGGTTTCATCTCATATGCATGTGCGATTCATGGTAATACGGCAAATGTTTCAAACCAGTGTGCGTGTGTGATAGGAATACCTATCGCACACAGTTATGAAAATGGACACGTTGGCGTTAGTAGAGGCACCGCACACATTTTACATTCTTGAACTGTGTGTGATAACGTACCTATCGCAAACATATCGGTAGATTAAATGTTGATGTCCACCTTTTTCACACGACTATAGCGGCGTAATCGTTTGGGATGTCTCTCGGATCAGAAACGTAACATCGAGATGTAACGTGTGGGACTAGGGCGACTTCTCATATGTTTATTCTATGGCGATCGTCAGTAGCTGCTCGCCTATCCCCGACGGTTTCTGGGTCGTGTGGGAAGGACCCCCCTATCGCAGTCACTCACTTGGTGACGGTTCAGAATGCCGTCGCGGAAAGGGGTTAAAAACCGTTTGTATAGCATCTTACGGTACCAGTGTGTAGCAACTAACAACCCTTCTGCTTCTATCTTAGGACCACCCCAAGGACTACAACCAGATGCGGCACATCTTCTCCTTCGGCCTGGCAACCGGCAAGCATGCCATGGGATCCGGTGAGCCTCTCGGTTCTCCCATGCCGGAGTTCCCAGGCACCCCGGACGTAGAGGCAGTCCTTGATGGCCTTGACAAGCTATTTGAGCATGTCCCTGGGCTCGATAGAAAGAGGAAGAGGGCGGCCTGATGGAGGAAGAGGTCAGTGTCTTCACCAGCATGACTGAGGATGTGAAGGAGGTGGCAACCGCCATTAGGGAGAGCAAGGCTGTCGACATCCACTATACAGCGTCGTCATGGAGCAAGGTGACTTCAGCGATGAGGCTCTCATGGCAGCTCTGAGCCACCTGCTGGACAACAAGGCCTAGGGTGTTGGATTTGTTGCCATGGTAGACGCCCACATGATGCTCTGGCTCAGGAGCTGGCTGGGCAAGCACTACTACTAGAGCTTGCTGCTGGTTATCGCGTGCATGATCCTCGACGGCGATGGTGACAAGGACGACGATGATGATGATGACGTATATTTTGTGTAGCTAGAGCTTGAAAACAATCTGATGGTCTGTATATTTTGGTGAGGTGGTATATACTAACCCCTCACGGTGATCCTCAGGGTGATCACGAACTTGCGGTGGTAGGATGATACCCTCTTTTGGATGTGGTGGTGGTAGGATGACACCATAGTAGTGTTAGGTTAGAACTTGCTATGCCATATGATCATGCATGCTTACTACTTCTGCTCCATTGCTTGCTTCTTGATTGTTCTTTTGCTTGCTGCTTGAACTGCTACTCTTGCGCACTGCCAGGACAAATGGTATGTGGTGTTTGTCGGGAGGGCACCAGGGGTTTATAGTTCATGAGAAGCTTGCAGTGAACAAGTGGCATCTTACAACAACAGCAACCATAGAGGGTTTAAGACTAGGCAGGCAGCGGAAGAAGCTTACGCCAACTGTGTGCGAAAGCACACAGCTGGCATGGTTGAAGTTGGCAACGTTGCAGTTGCCAAGGCGGCGCCACGCCTTCAATGAAGAACTTCATCATCATCGTGCAGTTCGTCGCCATTGCATTGTTGTGGCGTTGGTGTGCTAGATGTGATCATGTGTAAGGTAACATCACCACATAGGGTACACGGTTAGCACACCTCGCACCATGTGTGCAACGAAATTATGTGTGAGTTCAGACAATGCGGGCAAGCAAACACCGTGCCCTAAGGTATCCCCTAATGCGAGAGAATTAGATGCAGGCAACCAAACAATGTGCAGATGTTGCATTACTGCATGCAGGGCCGACCCTGTGTTTTGGGAGGCCCTAGGCGAACTCGACGACATGGGCCCCTAAGTGCTAAGACCATGTATATATATATATGTGTTTGCGTGATACATAAACAATATATATAACTTCATTTGCATAATATTAAAAATAAACTTTCAACCACACATCTTTAGTTTAAAATTTGACTACAATAATTGTTGGACAATGCAAAATAAAACTAACATGACATGATTACCTCAAATAGGAAACAAATTTATTTGCTCCTCTGTACTTGCACCATCTTCATTGACCTTAAGATCTAAATTTTCATGCTCGGGATTAGTTCCTTGCCTATGTTCTTCATTGACATCAACAATACTTGAAGATGTAAAATACTTTGTCAAAGAACCCTTCAGTGGTTGAATTTTCAGATCTATTTCATGCTAATGTCCTAATATTACCAAGCAAAGAGTAGACAACGAATTAGAAATTTATAGATCGGATGATCGGAACCATAGACATGTACACAAAATGAAAAAAATTAGGATGGTTTAATACATACTATGAAAGATTGAATTAGAAAATTATACATAAAAATTTGATACTTCATGGGATGAATCATGGATGAATAGTTTAATATACGTACTAAAGAAACTACTGAAATTGGGGCATGGATGAATGGGTCAGGAACATCCGAACATGGATATTGGATACGTACATGTGTTCACATACATACGTATTGCCGTACTGCTGGAAGGCCGAGTTGCCGGACTGCTGCGTGCCGCGGCGGCAACGAGCGGCTGAGGCACCGAGCGACGAACGACGGAGCGACGAGCTGATGAGATGATGAAGACGAACCGACGAGCGACAAACAGGAAAAGCAAGATATTCCGATTGATTTGCTTTACATGTACGCGTGCGTCGTGCGGCCGTGACGGGAGCTCCTGTTCGACGCTCGCTGCGTCAAACAGTCGAGCAATCGCACAGGCGCGCTCCCTATTGGGCCGGCCCATATAGCAAGCGATGAACTGTAGCGAGCCAGGTCACCGCAGAGAGCAGGTTACTGTAGTAGACGGCCTTTTGTATGTCCTGTAGCAACAGAGTTTTAGTGGTTTAAAATTTTCAAGTTTTTTTTTTATAAAACGAATATTTTTTGAGAACGAAACAATTTTTGAAAAAAAAATTAAATTGGGAATTTTTTTGAGACCTAGAAACTTTTTTTTAAATCCAAAATTTTTATTAAAAAGCGAACATTTTTTGAAACTCCCGAACAAAAATAGAAACACGAACATATTTTTGGAATTTGCAAACAATTCTTTAAATGGAAACATTTTTTGAAACTCCCAAAAGAAATTGAAAGCATGAACATTTTTTTGGAAATTGGCGAACAAATTTTGAAAATGGGAACATTTTTTGAAACTCCTAAACACAATTTGAAAAGTTGAACATTTTTTTAACTTATGGATTTGTTTTTGAAAAGAGAACACTTTTTTTATAATATGCAAACATTTTTTCGAAAATGAAGAACATTTTTTCGTAATTGTGAACAAATATTAATAACAAGAACATTTTTTGAACTTCTAAAACATTTTTAGAATTTTAGAAAAGAATTTGAAATTTTGAAGAACAAAAAGAAAATAAAAAAAGAAGAAAAAGGAATTGAAAAATGAAATAAAAAAAGAAAAACGAAGAAAGAAAAAGAAAAAAGAAACAGAAAAAACTAGTGAAAAAACCGGTTCAAGAAGCTTCTAGAAGGTTCCCAAAACCGGTCAGGAACCTTCCAGAATGTTCCTAAAACCGGACACTGTAGGATGTCCGAAATCTCGTAATTGGGCCGGCCCATCTTGATCGCTAGCTCGCTTGCCTCTGTGCGAAGCCAGATATTCCGATTGAACACTGAGACCGAAAGGTCGAACATGAATCATATAGTAGATATGATCAACATAGTGATGTTCACCATTGAAAACTACTCAATCTCACGTGATGATCGGACATGGTTTAGTTGATTTGGATCACGTGATCACTTAGATGATTAAAGGGATGTCTATCTAAGTGGGAGTTCTTAAGTAATATGATTAATTGAACTTTAATTTATCATGGACTTAGTCCTGGTAGTATTTGCAAATTATGTTGTAGATCAATAGCTCGCGTATAGCTCCCTTATTTTATTTTTGATATGTTCCTAGAGAAAACTAAGTTGAAAGATGATAGTAGCAATGATGCGGACTGGTTCCGTGATCTGAGGTTTATCCTCATTGCTGCACAGAAGAATTATGTCCTTGATGCACCGCTAGGTGACAGAACTATTGCAGGAGCAGATGCAGACGTTATGAACGTTTGACAAGCTCGGTATAATGACTACTTGATAGTTTAGTGCACCATGCTTTACGGCTTAGAACCGGGACTTCAAAAACGTTTTGAACGACATGGAGCATATGAGATGTTCCAAGAGCTGAAATCGGTATTTAAGACTCATGCCCGTGTCGAGAGGTATGAGACCTCTGACAAGTACTTCGCCTACAAGATAGAGGAGAATAGCTTAACCAGTGAGCATGTGCTCAGAATGTCTGAGTACTACAGTTGCTTGAATCAAGTGGGAGTTAATCTTCCGAAGAAGATAGTAATTGACAGAATTCTCTAGTCACTATCACCAAGTTACTAGAACTTCGTGACGAACTATAATATGCAAGGGATGACAAAAACGATTCCTGAGCTCTTCGTGATGCTGAAATCAACGAAGGTAGAAATCAAGAAAGAGCATCAAGTGTTGATGGTTAACAAGACCACTAGTTTCAAGAAAAAGGGCAAAGGGAAGAAGGGGAACTTCAAGAAGAATAGCAAGCAAGTTGCTACTCCCGGGAAGAAGCCCAAGTCTGGACCTAAGCCTGAAACTGAGTGATTCTACTACAAAGGGACTGGTCACTGGAAGCGGAACTGCCCCAAGTATTTGGCGGATAAGAAGGATGGTAAAGTGAACAAAGGTATATTTGATATACATGTTATTGATGTGTATTTTACTAGTGTTCATAGTGGCCCCTGGGTATTTGATACTGGTTCAGTTGCTAACATTAGTAACTCAAAAACAGGAGTTGCAAAATGAACAGAGACTAGTTAATGACGAGGTGACGATGTGTGTTGGAAGTGATTCCAAGGTTGATAAGATCACCATCGCACACTCCCTCTACCTTCGGGATTAGTGTTGGAACTAAATAAATGTTATTTGGTGTTTGCGTTGAGCATGAATATGATTGGATCATGTTTATTGTGATACGGTTATTCATTTAAGTCAGAGAATAATTGTTGTTCTGTTTACATGAATAAAACCTTCTATGGTCATACACTCAATATAAATGGTTTATTGAATCTCGATCGTGGTGATACACATATTCATAATATTGATGCCAAAAGATGCAAAGATGATAATGATAAGTGCAACATACTTGTGGCACTGCCGTTTAGGTCATATTGGTGTAAAGCGCATGAAGAAACTCCATGCTGATGGGCTTTTGGAATCACTTGTTTATGAATCATTTGATGCTTGCGAACCATGCCTCATGGTCAAGATGACTAAAACTCCGTTCTCCGGAACAATGGAGCGGGCTACGGACTTATTGGAAATAATACATACCGATGTATGCGGTCCGATGAGTATTGAGGCTCGCGGCGGGTATCGTTATTTTCTGACCTTCACAGATGATTTGAGCAGATATGGGTATATCTACTTAATGAAACACAAGTCTGAAATGTTTGAAAAGTTCAAAGAATTTCAGAGTGAAGTGGAAAATCATCGTAACAAGAAAATAAAGTTTCTACGATCTGATCGCGGAGGCAAATATTTGATTTACGAGTTTGGTCTTCATTTAAAACAATGTGGAATAGTTTCGCAACTCACGCCACCTGGAACACCACAGCGTAATGGTGTGTCCGAACGTCGTAACCGTACTTTATTAGATATGGTGCGATCTATGATGTCTCTTACCGATTTACCCCTATCGTTTTGGGGTTATGCTTTAGAGACGACTGCATTCACGTTAAATAGGGCACCATCTAAATCCGTTGAGACGACACCATATGAACTGTGATTTGGCAAGAAACCTAAGTTGTCGCTTCTTAAAGTTTGGGGCTGCGATGCTTATGTGAAAAAGCTTCAACCTGATAAGCTCAAACCCAAATCGGAGAAATGCGTCTTCATAGGATACCCAAAGGAGACTGTTGGGTACACCTTCTATCACAGATCCGAAGGCAAGATATTTGTTGCTAAGAATGGATCCTTTCTAGAGAAGGAGTTTCTCTCGAAAGAAGTGAGTGGGAGGAAAGTAGAACTTGATTAGGTAATTGTACCTTCTCCCGAATTGGAAAGTAGTTAATCACAGAAATCAGTTCTAGTGATGCCTGCACCAATTAGTGAGGAAGTTAATGATGATGATCATGAAACTTTGGATCAAGTTACTACCGAACCTCGTAGGTCAACCAGAGTACGCTCCGCACCAGAGTGGTACGGTAATCCTGTTCTGGAAGTCATGTTACTAGACCATGATGAACCTACGAACTATGAGGAAGCGATGATGAGCCCAGATTCCGCGAAATGGCTTGAGGCCATGAAATCTGAGATGGGATCCATGTATGAGAACAAAGTGTGGACTTTGGTTGACTTGCCCGATGATCGGCAAGCCATAGAGAATAAATGGATCTTCAAGAAGAAGACTGACGCTGACGGTAATGTTACTGTCTACAAAGCTCGACTTGTTGCGAAAGTTTTTCGACAAGTTCAAGGAGTTGACTACGATGAGACCTTCTCACCCGTAGCGATGCTTAAGTCTGTCCGAATCATGCTAGCAATTTCTGCATTTTATGATTATGAAATTTGGCAAATGGATGTCAAAACTGCATTCCTTAATGGATTTCTTAAAGAAGAGTTGTATATGATGCAACCAGAAGGTTTTGTCGATCCTAAGGGATCTAACAAAGTGTGCAAGCTCCAGCGATTCATTTATGGACTGGTGCAAGCATCTCGGAGTTGGAATATACGCTTTGATGAAGTGATCAAAGCATATGGTTTTATACAGACTTACGGTGAAGCCTGTATTTACAAGAAAGTGAGTGGGGGCTCTGTAGCATTTCTAATATTATATGTGGATGACATATTGTTGATTGGAAATGATATAGAATTTCTGGATAGCATAAAAGGATACTTGAATAAGAATTTTTCAATAAAAAGACCTCGGTTAAGTTGCTTAAGTATTAAGCATCAAGATCTATAGGGATAGATCGAGACGCTTAATAGGACTTTCACAAAGCACATACCTTGACAAAATTTTGAAGGAGTTCAAAAAGGGATCAGTCAAAGAAAGAGTTCTTGCCTGTGTTACAAGGTGTAAAATTGAGTAAGACTAAAAACCCAACCCCGGCAGAAGATAGAAAGAGAATGAAAGTCATTCCCTATGCCTTAGTCATAGGTTCTATAAAGTATGCCATGCTATGTACCAGACCAGTTGTGTGCCTTGCTATGAGTTTAGCAAGGAGGTACGATAGTGATCCAGGGAGAGATCACTGGATAGCGGTCAAAGTTATCCTTAGTTACCTAAGAGGACTAAGGAAATATTTCTCAGTTATGGAGGTGATAAAAGAGTTCATTGTAAAAGGTTACGTCGATGCAAGCTTTTACACCGATCCAGATGACTCAAAGTATCAATCTGGATACATATTGAAAGTGGGAGCAATTAGCTAGAGTAGCTCCGTGCAGAGCATTGTAGACATAGAAATTTGCAAAATACATACGGATCCGAATGTGGCAGACCCGTTGACTAAACTTCTCTCACAAGCAAAACATGATCACACCTTAGTACTCTTTGGGTGCTAATCACATAGCGATGTCAAATAGATTATTGACTCTAGTAAACCCTTTGGGTGTTGGTCACATGGCGATGTGAACTATTGGTGTTAAATCACATGGCGATGTGAACTAGATTATTGACTCTAGTAAACCCTTTGGGTGTTGGTCACATGGCGATGTGAACTATTGGTGTTAAATCACATGGCGATGTGAACTAGATTATTAACTCTAGTGCAAGTGGGAGACTGAAGGAAATATGCCCTAGAGGCAATAATAAAGTTGTTATTTATATTTCCTTATATCATGATAAATGTTTATTATTCATGCTAGAATTGTATTAACCGGAAACTTAATACATGTGTGAATACATAGACAAAACAAAGTGTCCCTAGTATGCCTCTACTTGACTAGCTCGTTAATCAAAGATGGTTAAGATTCCTGACCATAGACATGTGTTGTCATTTGATGAACGGGATCACATCATTAGGATAATGATGTGATGGACAAGACCCATCCGTTAGCTTAGCATAATGATCGTTAAGTTTATTGCTATAGCTTTCTTCATGACTTATACATATTCCTCTGACTATGAGATTATGCAACTCCCGAATACCGGAGGAACACTTTGTGTGCTATCAAACGTCACAACGTAACTGGGTGATTATAAAGATGCTCTACAGGTGTCTCCGAAGGTGTTTGTTGGGTTGGCATAGATCAAGATTAGGATTTGTCACTCCGTGTATCGGAAAGGTATCTCTGGGCCCTCTCGGTAATGCACATCACTATAAGCCTTGCAAGCAATGTGACTAATGAGTTAGTTATGGGATGATGCATTACGGAACGAGTAAAGAGACTTGCCGGTAACGAGATTGAACTAGGTATGAAGATACCGACGATCGAATCTCAGGCAAGTAACATACCGATGACAAAGGGAATAACGTATGTTGTTATGTGGTTTGACCGATAAAGATCTTCGTAGAATATGTAGGAGCCAATATGAGCATCCAAGTTCCGCTATTGGTTATTGACCGGAGATATGTCTCGGTCATGTCTACATAGTTCTCGAACCCGTAGGGTCCGCACGCTTAACGTTCGATGATGATTTGTATTATGAGTTATGTGATTTGATGACCGAAGTTTGTTCGGAGTCCCGGATGAGATCACGGACATGACGAGGAGTCTCGAAATGGTCGAGAGGCAAAGATTCATATATTGGAAGGCTATATTCGGACACCGGAAAGGTTCCGAGTGATTCGGGTATTTTTCGGAGTACCGGGGAGTTACGAGAATTCACCGGGAGAAGTAATGGGCCTTTCTGGGCCATACGGGAAAAGGACAGACTGGCCACGTGAGGAGGCACGCCCCCCCCCCCCCCTGCCCAAACCGAATTGGACTAGGGGAGGGGGCGCAGCCCCTCTTTCCTTCTCCCTCTCCTTTCCCCCTTTTCTACTCCGTATGGGAGGTGGAATCCTACTAGGACTAGGGAGTCCTAGTAGGACTCCACACCTTGGTGCGCCCCCCCTTTGGGCCGGCTGCCCCTCCCCCTCCCTCCTTTATATACGTGGGGAGGGGGGCACCCTAGAAGACACAAGTTGATCTTTTAGCCGTGTGCGGTGCCCCCCTCCACAGATTTCCACCTCGGTCACATCGTTGTAGTGCTTAGGCAAAGCCCTGCATCGGTAACTTCATCAACACTGTCACCATGCCGTCGTGCTGACGGAACTCTCCCTCGGCCTCAGCTGGATCAAGAGTTCGAGGGACGTCACCGAGCTGAACGTGTGCATATCGCGGAGGTGTCGTGCGTTCGGTACTTGATCGGTTGGATCGCGAAGACGTTCGACTACATCAACCGCGTTACTAAACGCTTCCGCTTTCGGTCTACGAGGGTACGTGGACACACTCTCCCGCTCGTTGCTATGCATCACCTAGATAGATCTTGCATGTTCGTAGGAAATTTTTTGAAATTACTGCGTTCCCCAACAGTGGCATCCGAGCCAGGTCTATGCGTAGATGTTATTTGCACGAGTAGAACACAAAGGAGTTGTGGGCGTGGGTGTATACATATTGCTTGCCGTTACTAGTTGTTACTTGGTTCAGCAGTATTGTGAGATGAAGCGGCCCGGACCGACATTAAGCGTACGCTAACGCGAGACTGGTTTCAGCGCTGCGAGCACTCGTGGCTTAAAGGTGACCGGCGGGTGTCTGTCTCTCTCACTTTAGTTGAACCGGTTTCAATGAAGAGGGTTCTTTTAGAAGATCAAAAAGCAATCACTACACCACGTTGTGGTTTTGATGCGTAGGTAAGAACGGTTCTTGCTCGAAGCCCGTAGCAGCCATGTAAAACTTGCAACAACAAAGTAGAGGACGTCTAACTTGTTTTTGCAGGGCTTGCTGTGATGTGATATGGTCAAGACATGATGTGATATAATTTGTTGTATGAGATGATCATGTTTTGTAACAGAGTTATCGGCAACTGGCAGGAGCCATATGGTTGTCGCTTTATTGTATGCAATGCAATCGCCATGTAATTGTTTTTACTTTGTCACTAAGCGGTAGCGATAGTCGTAGAAGCAATAGTTGGTGAGACGACAACGATGCTACGATGAAGATCATGCTGGGGCGCCGGTGACGATGGAGATCAAGCTGGGGCGCCAGTGACGATGAAGATCATGACGGTGCTTCGATGATGGAGATCAAGAGCACAAGATGATGATGGCCATATCATGTCACATATTGAATTGCATGTGATGTTAATCCTTTTATGCATCTTATTTTGCTTAGTACGGCGGTAGCATTATAAGATGATCTCTCACTAAATTTCAAGGTACAAGTGTTCTCCCTGAGTATGCACCGTTGCGAAAGTTCTTCGTGCTGAGACACCACGTGATGATCGGGTGTGATAGGCTCTACGTTCAAATACAACGGGTGCAAGACAGTTTTGCACATGCGTAATACTCGGGTTAAACTTGACGAGCCTAGCATATGCAGATATGGCCTCGGAACACTGAGACCGAAAGGTCGAACGTGAATCATATAGTAGATATGATCAACATAGTGATGTTCACCATTGAAAACTACTCTATCTCACGTGATGTTCGGACATGGTTTAGTTGATTTGGATCACGTGATCACTTAGATGATTAGAGGGATGTCTATCTAAGTGGGAGTTCTTAAGTAATATGATTAATTGAACTTTAATTTATCATGGACTTAGTCCTGGTAGTATTTGCAAATTATGTTGTAGATCAATAGCTCGCGTATAGCTCCCCTATTTTATTTTTGATATGTTCCTAGAGAAAACTAAGTTGAAAGATAATAGTAGCAATGATGCGGACTGCTTCTGTGATCTGAGGTTTATCCTCATTGTTGCACAGAAGAATTATGTTCTTGATGCACCGCTAGGTGACAGAATTATTGCAGGAGCAGATGCAGACGTTATGAACGTTTGACAAGCTCGGTATGATGACTTCTTGATAGTTTAGTGCACCATGCTTTACGGCTTAGAACCGGGACTTCATAAACGTTTTGAACGACATGGAGCATATGAGATGTTCCAAGAGCTGAAATCGGTATTTAAGACTCATGCCCGTGTCGAGAGGTATGAGACCTCTGACAAGTACTTCGCCTACAAGATGGAGGAGAATAGCTCAACCAGTGAGCATGTGCTCAGAATGTCTGAGTACTACAGTTGCTTGAATCAAGTGGGAGTTAATCTTCCGGAGAAGATAGTAATTGACAGAATTCTCTAGTCACTATCACCAAGTTACTAGAACTTCGTGATGAACTATAATATGCAAGGGATGACAAAAACGATTCCTGAGCTCTTTGTGATGCTGAAATCAATGAAGGTAGAAATCAAGAAAGAGCATCAAGTGTTGATGGTTAACAAGACCACTAGTTTCAAGAAAAAGGGCAAAGGGAAGAAGGGGAACTTCAAGAAGAATAGCAAGCAAGTTGCTACTCCCGGGAAGAAGCCCAAGTCTGGACCTAAGCCTGAAACTGAGTGATTCTACTGCAAAGGGACTGGTCACTGGAAGCGGAACTGCCCCAAGTATTTGGCGGATAAGAAGGATACCGACGATCGAATCTCGGGCAAGTAACATACCGATGACAAAGGGAATAACGTATGTTGTTATGCGGTTTGACCGATAAAGATCTTCGTAGAATATGTAGGAGCCAATATGAGCATCCAAGTTCCGATATTGGTTATTGACCGGAGATATGTCTCGGTCATGTCTACATAGTTCTCGAACCCGTAGGGTCCGCACGCTTAACGTTCGATGATGATTTGTATTATGAGTTATGTGATTTGATGACCGAAGTTTGTTCGGAGTCCCGGATGAGATCACGGACATGACGAGGAGTCTCGAAATGGTCGAGAGGTAAAGATTCATATATTGGAAGGCTATATTCAGACACCGGAAAGGTTCCGAGTGATTCGGGTATTTTTCGGAGTACCAGGGAGTTACGGGAATTCACCGGAAGAAGTAATGGGCCTTTCTGGGCCATACGGGAAAAGGAGAGGCAGGCCACGTGAGGAGGCACGCGCCCCCCCTTGCCCAAACCGAATTGGACTAGGGGAGGGGGCGCAGCCCCTCTTTCCTTCTCCCTCTCCTTTCCCCCTTTTCTACTCCGTATGGGAGGTGGAATCCTACTAGGACCAGGGAGTCCTAGTAGGACTCCACACCTTGGTGCGCCCCCCCTTTGGGCCGGCTGCCCCTCCCCCTCCCTCCTTTATATACATGGGGAGGGGGGCACCCTAGAAGACACAAGTTGATCTTTTAGCTGTGTGAGGTGCCCCCTCCACAGATTTCCACCTCGGTCATATCGTTGTAGTGCTTAGGCAAAGCCCTGCATCGGTAACTTCATCAACACCGTCACCACGCCATCGTGCTGACGGAACTCTCCCTCGGCCTCAGCTGGATCAAGAGTTCGAGGGACGTCATCGAGCTGAACGTGTGCAGATCGCGGAGGTCTCGTGCGTTCGGTACTTGATCGGTTGGATCGCGAAGACATTCGACTACATCAACCGCGTTACTAAACGCTTCCGCTTTCGGTCTACGAGGGTACGTGGACACACTCTCCCGCTCATTGCTATGCATCACCTAGATAGATCTTGCGTGTTCGTAGGAATTTTTTTGAAATTACTGCGTTCCCCAACAAAGTTGACATTGCTGCTTTGATGGAGTTGAGGTAATCAACTATGCATTCTACTTTCTTGCATTACTGTTTTGTAATCAACTATGCATGTGAACTACTTTCTTATTGCTCATGTAGAGAACCACCAAAGAAGAGGAGGAAGACTACCAAGTCAGCCGAGTCATCCATTGTTCCAAGAGGTGATGAAGCACCGGCAACCGCTCTGTATTTTCCACCAAGGTTAGCAAATCTGAATTTGATTTGTGCCAAATGAAAATTGAGTGTGCATTCATCTAATCCATAGCCAAAGCTTAGAAATTACAACCAAGAAGAAAGGAAAACATAGCCAAACTTTGGAGACTACAAACAAGAAAAATGGAAAAGGGTGTAAAAGGTGATCTTTGCTAATTCTGAATTTTAATGTCACATATTATGCATAGTTCATATTGTTATTTGCTCTAAAATTACTGCTGCCATACATGTACAAGTGCAGATCAGGGAAGGGGAAGAAGATGGAGCTTGCTAAAAAGGATGAAATTTGTCCTATGGTGCCATTTGACAGCCCCGCAATGAGCACAAGAAGAAAAAAAACTAACCCAGCCAGCCCCGCAATGAGCACAAGAAGCAAACGAAGACTTAGCTTGTGAACTAAGTTTAATTTCTTTTAGTTAGAGTCACTTTTGTTGCTGCTCATGTCATGTTGTGTGGACTTGGACTCATGTATGTGAACCTTAGGTCACTTTTGTGTAGTCCATATCATGTATATATGGACTTGGACTATGTGCGCGAACCTGGACATGATGACAATCCTTTTGTGTTGCTCATATGATGTAGAGTATGATGTATGTGTGAGATTGGACTCATATATGTGATCATGTATATGTTGGAAATGATATATGTCTACTTGGATGGGGGCCTGTATGTTTATGTGCAAATCTGAATACTATTTGTTGAAATATATGTATATGTGAATTGTGTGATCTGGATGTGCATCAAATTACAGGGGAGGTTCTGCCCAAATTTTGAACTAAATTGTGAAAACATTGTTGCTTTTTACTATGGGAAGAATTTTGGTCACAAGTTCATCAGGGGTAAAATCGTCTTCTCATGTGTCATTTCACATCGTTAGAGGTCAAAATGGATGGAAATGTTAAAAAGGGAACAAATTTTAGCATATGTGGTACATAAGGAAGAAAAAGTTTTGTAGTGTTAAATAAGGCAAAAAAAATTAAGCTAGTGTTAGATAAGGAATTCTCTCTCAGAAGTACGTCTTCCTCTCCTGAGAGCACAAGCTAGCCAGCTATAGTTGTATATTTTGTAATACACATTGAACACTTTTCGGTATGCGATGGATATTTTTGTACTTCCTCCGTTTCTAAATATAAGTGTTTTTAGAGATTTTAATACGAACTACATACGGACATATATAGACATATTTTAGAGTGTAGATTCACTCATTTTGCTCCGTATGTAGTCCGTAATGGAATCTCTAAAAAGACTTATATTTAGAAACGGAGGGAGTAATACACACTGTCCATTCTGTTAATTTACGGTGAACGTTTTTAATATACACTGTAGTTTTTACAACAAATACTCAACATTTTTTTAAAAATATATACTTTTTAGTTTTTAGTAGGATTTTAAATATCTGGCTCCTAAAAAACTAAAACCATTTTTGGGTGAAAAACCAACGTTTTTCCCTTTTGAGAATTAAAAAGATCAAAGAAAAAATCTAAGAGGGAAAAAATAATTCAAAACCGCTCAAGGGCAAGTGGGCCGGCCCATTTTCCTTTTTTTCTGGCGGAGACTGCTTTATATTTGAAGCCCTCCGGCATACAATAGGAACTCTCAATTTGTGCGGTAATTCCTTTTTTGTTCCACTTCCATAGTTTGAAAAATGTTCGCAGAGTAGAAATAATGCTCAATAATTTCACAAAATGTTCTTGAATTTATATAGTATTTGCCAACTCATTAAAATATTCAGGAATTTTAAAAAATGTAATGAAATTTTAAAAATATGCATGAATATTTTATAAAAATCATCAATTATTTTATTCCTGGATTAAAAAATCTCATGAATTGATAAAAAACCACAAAAAAATTAAAATTTTGATGAATAATAAGAGTGCACGAATTTGAATTAATAAGAAAATAAAATAAAAAGAAAACCGGTACCAAGGACAAAACAAAAAAGAAAAACCGGACTAAAAGTTTAGAATCTTGAAAACCAGAAAATTCTATGCATATTGGTTTAGAGATGTCATAACTCCTCCATACCTCACTGCTATTTGGAAAACTAAATGCATTTTGAGGCCAGGCCAGGCCTGGCCGTGAGCATGTGCAGCAGGTGTAGCCGCAGAGGGTCCCTAGCTGTGAGGGGCCCCGACCCAGGTATGTATAGCCCATTACATCGAAAAAGATAAAGTTAAAAAGTGTAGCCCATTAGAGCTGTACGTACGACCAAGCCGGAAAAAAGTCTAGCCCATTAGGGCCCCTAGCTTTGAGGTGTTCGAAGTGCGGGAAGCGACTGCAACCATACATCGATCCGGAAGGCATGGGCATTCGAAGAACAGGTCTTCCAGACGACACACCTAATTTATTTTTGTCAGATTGAAGGCCCCAATCATAGCTTGAACATGATGCTCTATTCAAAGGAAATTAATATGACAAGCAGGGTTGGGCACAAACTCTTCGAGTACTATAAGGCATTCATGAGAATGCAATTACCCAATATTAGGATTCGAGTACATCTTAAAGTTTTGCATCTCAATTTTAGTACTTGTGTTGAACAGGAGGAAGGTTAAAATTCACTTCGGAGATGGAACTTGTCAATATAGAAAAGTAACACATAGACAGAATCAAATCTGGTTGGAGAAGCCGATTGTACCTTCTTCCCGGGTGCCCAATATAGATGACTAATGTTGACGATGTGATTCACTTGCCTTGTTTTTAAAGAACACATGTGCAACACAACAATGCAAAGAGAATCTCATGGAGGAGGGAGAATACGACATATTTGTGGAGTTGAAGGAGCACATGAAACTAGATATGTTGATGAGGGTGGAAATTGAAATGCATGCTTGGAGAAACATATTTAGAGAAAATCAAGAGATAGACAAAAAGTACTTGTGACAACATAGTCATAAGCATGGGATGTACACACTGCATATCATAATATTTTTTTATATGTTCCCATAGATAAGTTTGTTGTTTTAGGGCAACACACACGCATTCAACTAGATATAGCTTCCTTGGATTAGGAACAGATCGGGATGTGGTCGGGTTGTTTTTTAACCTTTCGAGACAACAAAACAACGACATGGAGGCTACATGCAGAGTCAAGGGGCAATAGATTGAGAGGATGAATGATGTATGGACAAAGAAGATGATGAACGATAAGTTGAGCAAGAAAGACCGGCTAGAGGGGTGCTTGCTGTTTGTAAGAATAGAGAGAAGATGGTGCTTGCATTTGTGTTGTGGTTGAACATTTCATACAATATGCTTGTTCATAGGGAGGAAAATGAGCATTGGTTATAAATTTATTTGTTGGCACGTGGCAACGCACGGGCAGTCTACTAGTTTTAAGTAGTAGAGATTATTGATAATTTTGCATGATCAAAATATTAGAAGAAAGTGTTTTACCTAACCGGTGCAATTGTTTCTCTTCCAAGTGATAGAAGATGTTTCATTAGTTCTTCATTGGTATGTGAGCATATGATTCAATCTTAGGATGATATGTCTGTCCTCAGAAAAATGTAGTACGTAGTTGTTTTCTTAAAACGAATATTTTCACCAGAGATGAGTAGATCCAGTCCAGTTATGTATCTAATGAGAGTTTAGAGATAATATTTATTTGTTCATACATTCAATTAAAGCTGTTAACTAGTATCGTACTGCTCTCTGTAAGCGATACTACATAGCAGTCATGGTGTCATGCCTCTCCTTCGCATCCATCCTAGGGTGCAGCACTACTTGACATCCAGCTTAGAGTTGTCTGCCCCTGTTCAGCGTAGAAGCAAACTATGCCACAACCACACAGAGCATTGCGGAGGAGGCGCAACCAGCAACCACGAGCAGAGCAGCTGCGTTGGCGGCGACACATCCGCGGCCGCACGGAAATGCCCTCAGGCAGCTAGACACTAATGAGCGACCCAGGTAACGAGTACAAACTCGCATGTCCACTCAAGCAGCGCACATGAAATTTTCTTTCCTTCTACAAAGTTTACTTCACAACATCATCTCGGTACCAGTTGTACCGCTGCAGCAGCCTAAAAATTCACTGAGTAATGCCTACATTTTTTTTTTGAAAAGAGTAGAAGACTAATGCCTACTTAATTGTATGGCTTAGACACGCCAAGGATGGTGGCGGCGGGGCCTCGGCTGCCCTGCCTCTGCGTGGGGTGTCCCGGATCTGGAGCGGCGGCTCCTTTGGCGAGGCACGGCAGGCTCCGGCGAGCAGCCGTGCGGACGGTGGATCTGGCGTCCTGGCCGCGCGGGCGGCGGGATCCCGGTGGTCGTTAGCGGCTGGCGGCGGCTTCTGCGGTGGCCGGTGCGCGCGATCTGGCGCCTCCCCTCCTCCCTGTAACACCCCCTTGTAATAAGCTCTGTGACACTCTGTTAATCTTGCCAAGTCATGATCATTTGCAGTGCCAAGTCATATGGGTTAATGATCCAAGTCAAATTCACATCTGAAAATCAACTCAAATTCAAAAGTGGAATATGAAGTTGATCAAACACTGTTGGAAAAATGTTCATTAAATGGCAAATAATCCAGGAACATTTGTAAAATCATCATCATTGAAGTTGGAGTTAGATAAGTAACTCTAACAAGATGAAACAGCACCAAAACAGAATATTCAAATCCATTTAAAACCATTTCAGCTTCAAATGAGATCCAAATCTGCCCAAACCAGTTTTTGGTGAAGGATAATATTGCCTTGCAATATTTGGGACAACTCTCGCATTTCACAAAAATGCACAAGTGGCTTAACTATTATAAAACAGAAATGAAATAAAGAAAAAGAAAACAGAAAAGAAAAAAAAGGGAAAGATGGGCCACTGTGCACAGGCCTAAGTGCACAGTGCCCCGCCAGCCGGCCCAGCCCATCCCGCGCATAGTCGTCGTCCTTTTCGTCGCCATGTCGCCTCGTCCGTGGTCACACACACGCGCGCCGCTCCGGCGCCGACACCGCGACGCCGCAGGTCGGGCGAGAGGATAAGAAGGAGCTCCCTCGGCCTCCTCTCCGTCCCTATCCACTTCCCCCTCACTCGCTCGCCCTCTCCCTCCTTCCTTCCCCTCAGATCCACGCGAGGCCGAGCGCCGTCATCGCCGCGCCTCTGGTTTGTCGCAGCCGCCGGCGCTCCGCGCCCGGGGATCTTGTCTGGGAGACGCGCCGTGCTCTACTCCGTCGACTATGCCAAGCAGAAGGAGCCAGGGAGCCCTGCATCTAGCGGATCGAGCCGCCCCGCACCTCTCTGCCTCCGGCGAGCTTCGTCGTCCCCGGCGCCGTCTTCTGCTACTAAGCTGTCAAGGGCCAAACGTGCGAGCCGCTCGGTGAGCTTCCCCGTCTCCTGCTTCTCCATTTGGAGCTCCTCGCTCGCTCCAGCTAGCTGCCGCCGCGGCCGAGCTCTGGACATCGCCGGATCCATCGCCGCCGCGTTCCCGAGCTTCTTTAGCTCGAGCCAGTAGCTCCGACGAGCTCCTGGAGCGCAGTAGCCCCCGCTTAGTCGTTTCGCTTACTCGTCGTCACCTTCCAACATCGAACCCGCGTCTATCCGAACTCCGGCGTCCGCCGCGACGCTCGCCGCCGTCAATTTATGCCGTCTCAGGCTGAGCTACCGCCACCATTCGACGCGCCGTCGAACGGCCATTCGAACGCACCCGGCCCCGTCCCTTTTGGTGGCCTATAGGCGAATTCCGGCGACGCCCGAGTGCCTCCGCCGCGTTTGCGGGTTCGCCGGCGTTCAGCCGCCAGCCGCCGACGTGGCACAGGTGGGCCCCACTCCAGTGAGGCTGCCAGTGGGCCCCCTGGCCCTGGGTTGACTTCGTTGACCGGGTCAACGTCATTACTGTTCACCACAGTGTATGACATGTGGGCCCTCTCAGTTAATTAAGCTAATTAAAACGAATTTATAAATAACACGGATTAGTTAATCTGTTCAGACACTGACATGAGGGCACCACACTCTAATTAACCCCCTGTTAGTCTAAATAGACTCTATTAAGTTTACAGAGGCTGACATGTGGGTCCCACTGGACCCACATGTCAGGTTTGACCTGTACAGCCGCTGTTGACTTGCTGATGTCAGCAATACCTCATGCTGACGTCATAATTCATTTTCTGTTAAATAAATAAATTCCAGAAATTCAAATAATCTTTAAAAATTAATAACTTTTAAACCGTAGCTCAGATCGAAAAAGTTAAAACATGAAAGTTGCTCACAACGACGAGACGAGTCTGATCGTGCCGTCTGTTTCTTCATCGGAACCCCCTACGTAGAAGAACTAGTAACTCCGGACCCGAATCCGGCAGATGAATAGTGCACACACGTCGGATAATAAATCCCAGATTAATTCTAAAAATAACTAAAAATGACTTAGATGCATATTTAGGCAACCCTGCACTGCATCATATCATCACACGCACCGTATTGCATTTGTTTGCATTATGTTTACCTGTTTCTTCCCCATCTTCTCTCTCGGTAGACCCCGACGTTGACGTAGCTCCCGAGGCAGACGCAGCTCAGGAGTACGACTACGTCCCCGACGACACCACCGACGACCTTGCCCTTGCCCCAGAGCAAACAGGCAAGCACCCCCATTTTGAGCATGCCTATATCGCTTATTCTCTTCTCTCTTATGCTTGCATTAGAACTGCTGCTGCTACTGTTTCCTATATCTGTTGCATAGCCTTTTTATTGTAACCTGCCTTGCTACCTTACTGGTTATCCTAGACTGCTTAGTATAGGCTGGGTAGAGACACGACAGAGACCCCCACTTGATCCCGACTGCCCTGCTGGATATCAGAAGACCCGATCATCGGGATTGAAGACCAGACCCTGGCACCGCACATCACTTCCCCTTAGTTGCCGACACTGCTGGGTTACCGTCGAGTGCCGAGGGTGATACCTCGTCAGCACTTCTGATGTTAACCTTGTAGGTTAGTTACTCGGTCGTGGTAAGCGAGGGTGATTCCTCCTACACCACCCCCGATAACGACATCATCGCGCAACTCCTCAAGTGTGGACCTCGAGGGTGATTCCTCCTTCGTTCACCTTGACTTTAACATCAGGTGGGGTTCCATCGAGGGTGATTCCTCAGGGCTCCCCTGGTGTCAGACACACAGATACTGTTGTTGAGTTGACTTGCACTAAACCATGATACTAAAGACGGGTCGGCCCTGAGGGGTACCCGCGCGAGCTTAATGCGAAGTGATGTGGAGTCGGGTTGACCTGGATGGTGCCCGCGAGATAACTACGAGGCGTGGCCGGGCCTTCTTAGCCCTTGCCGCAAGTCCTCGAGACGGGGCGACGGGGTCACATCGATCGTGAGTCTCTGCTCGTTTCCGCGCGCTCCTAATCCACTACGGTTTGGATATTTGATCCGAGGGGCCTCTGGCCTGATAGCACTAACCATCACGTGGTCATAGTATGGGCGTTCTACGTCGTATACTTCAGCCGAAGCTTAATGGACGTCAGCGACTGATGCGGCACACGCTGGGTTGGACTGGGAACGCAATCGCGCTTGTATAAGGGGTTGCTAGGTCTGCTCACCGGCGGTGCACGTAACGTGCAGGAGTTCCCGGGGCGATGGCCCAAGACCCCTGGGGGCATAGGATAGTCCGGCGTGCTGACCTCTCTGTTAAGTATTTGGTCGGGTTGCGGCGTGTTGCTTAGCCGAGGCCGGGCATGACCCAGAAAAGTGTGTCCGGCCGGAGTTAAGCAAGCGTGGTGGGTAAGTTGGTGCACCCCTGCAGGGAAGAAACTTCTATCGATAGCCTGTCCTACGGTAACGGACACTCGGAGTTGTATCCCGATCGGTACAACTAGAACATAACATGTGATGAGAACTGGTTAGTATGGCTCTGGGATTGCTTTCTCGCAGGGAGTCGAGAAAGGATCTCAGGTCGAGGTTGATGATACTACTACTACTTTACATTATGTTCATCTATTCTCCTCTATTGCTGCAAGACTGTCGAAGATTGTTGAAGATGCTAGTCTTCGATAGGACTAGGCTTTTCCCCCTCTATTCTGGCATTTCTGCAGCCCAGTCCACATATACAGCCATTCCTTTGACAATGATGCATATGTAGTGTAGATCCTTGCTTGCTGAGTACTTCGGATGAGTACTCACGTTTGCTTTATTTTCTTTTTCCCCCATATTCCTTTTGATGCCACCAGACGACGGAGCCCCTGAGCCAGACGCCCTAGCCGACGACCAGTACTACTACCCGCCTGGCGAGTACTACTACTACGAGGAGTCGTTTGACGACCAGGAGTAGGATCGGAGGGTCCAGGGCAGGAGGCCTACGCCTTTCGATCGTAGTGTTTTATTTTACCCCGCCTCTGTGAAGGCTTATCTCTCTCTCTCTGTAATATATCTGTACTCAGATATCTGATGCTTCTGCTGACGCTTGTATGCTATCGAGCTATGTATTCGAGCCCTCGAGGCCCTGGCTTGTAATATAAAGCTTGTATGACTTTATTTATGTTTTAGAGTTGTGTTGTGATATCTTCAAGTGAGTCCTTAGGCTTGATCGTGTGCATTTGCGTGTATGATTAGTGCACGATTAAGCCGAGGTCATCACAGGTTGGTATCAGAGCCGACTGCCTCTAGGTATCCCCCTTCCCAATTCCTTGGCCGAAGTTGAGTCTAGTGGTCAAAAACTATTTTACTAACTTGGCTGTGTGGCTTACGGGCCCATGTCGCCAACTGGGTGGTATTAGGATCTTTTATTCCTCGTCTTTACTCTGGGATTCTAATCTCTCATCTATTCGGGTTTAATAAAATTTACTAACACCGACATTTAGGTTCTCGTTAATTCTATCCACCCGGAGAGCTGGATTCAGTGCGATTTCCCTGACGTTGATCTAATTAGCCTGATAATCATTTTCGTTTCCATTGTTTTGTTTAACCTTTCCTTCCGAGATCGGTTATAATTCTCATTGTCTTATGACAACCCTGAACCTCTCTATTTCAGATGGATCGACTGTTTCCACCGCGGCCTACGACCCAGCTTGTGCTTCGCACTTGGGCTCGTGATGCCCCTGGGTTTCCAGCTGTTCTGATCGCCCTCCTGGGTAGACTGGGTTACCGCTGGTATCCCGAGTACATGGTCTATGAGGTTTACCGCGAGTTCAACCAGGAACAGTACTATGCTGAAGTTCGGATTTATGATCAGCAGAATGACTCGGACACCGAGCTACACCTTTTTCACGAAATAGGCATGACGATTGAGATGGCAGTACATGATGCCGCCTACTCTGCTGTCGCACGTCTCCGAGGAGAGCACAATGCTAACTTGGATGATTCTGTGTTTCGGTACATTCCGTATGCACCCGTTGGAGATGCTACTGGATACTACACAGCTATCTCTGCCCCGTACGAGTCTCGACGCTACGACCCGCAGATTCTGATTCAGTGCACTCAGGCTCTGGATCGCACTGTTCGGGCTCTTGTCGTCGAGTTGTTCGCCACTCGAGCACGCTACTACGAGGCTATGACACAGTTGCTACCAGCTGTTCGTGCAGGGATACATTCGGAGTATATTCTTTACCCACGCAGGACCGAGATGCCGTCAGGTATTGATTGGCCTGCAGTGGGAGGTCACACGCCTGCACGTGGACCTCTTCTTACAGTTCGAGACCGGGTTCTGCATCAGAGTGCACATGGAGCACAGGATCCTGCCGCGACGAACATTCGTCGTCCGCACTTGCAGTTACCCCGTTTCAGTGGTTTTCTCCGACGCTGATGTAGCCTTTGCTATGTCACGTTGTGTACTTCCTTACCGCGTGCCTGCGTGCCGCCTAGTGTGTCTAGCTTTTCAATTTGCGCCGTTATGCTGCCCGATTGTAACCGACTGTGTATGGATATGTATGTCTTAATGACTACTTTTAGCATCTATTGCACTCTTTCAATAATGTCGAGTTACATCATGTTTATTGTTAAACACTTGCATAAGCTATTGCTGAAATACCCCTGTTGGAATAGCAGGATGGCTAACAACAACCCGCCACCGCCGCCACCACCTGATTACATGGCAGCGATGATGCAACAGTTTGAACTCAACCGCCAGTTTATGACGGGGATTATGCAGCAATTCCCTCGTCCTGATGCTAATCAGCAGCCACCTTCCATCACCTTGCCAGAGTTCATGAGGCTCAGTCCATCGTTTTTCCGCAACACAGTCAACCCACTAGATGCCGATGACTGGCTGCGTGACATCTCTCATGAGATGGAGTCTGCTGGTGTCGCCCAAGTCAACTATGTCACTTTTGCGACTTATCTTCTGAAGGGTCCCGCAGCCCAATGGTGGGCCACTCACCGACAGACTCTGCCGCCTGGTGCTGTTGTCACTTGGGCAGAGTTCAAGATTGCTTTCCGTGCCCGATACATTCCTCTAGCTATCATAGCTAGGAAGAAGGCCGAGTTCCGTAGCCTTGTTCAAGGAAACAAGACTGTGGAAGTCTATCAACGCGAGTTTCTAGACTTATCTCGCTACGCTGAAGAGGACATTCCTACTGATGAACGAAGGCAAGAGAAGTTCCGTGAAGGACTACATCATGATATACATTTGGCTCTCCTTGTCCAAGACTATCCTGATTTCGCCACCTTGGTGAATAAGGCTATTATGGTTGAAACTGGACTGAAGAAACATAAAGAAGCGTCCAGACGCACCCGAGAAACGGGCTCATCTTCGGGCTCGTCTTCCCAGAAGCGACGCATCTGGTTTCCCCAAGGCATGTTCCGTTCAGCAGCTCCTGCAAACAGGCCCTCTTATGCTGCACCACGCCTGCCACCTCCACCACCGAGGCAGCCTCTGCCAGCTCCAGCACCTTGTCCTGACAGCGGACTATGCTTTAAGTGTGGCAAGCCAGGTCACCGTGTTAGAGGTTGTTCTCAGAATCAGAATCAACTGGCTCTTCCTTCAGCTGGCCGTGGTATTGGACGTGGTATTCCTCAACAGCGCAACTATAATGCCAGACCTTCTTATGGTCGTGGGCAGTACTACCACGTCAACATGTCTGAAGCTCCAGATCAACCAGATAATGTGATGGGTACACTTCTCATTAATTCAGTACCTGCATCCGTTTTATTTGATTCAGGAGCATCGCATTCATTTATGTCAGATAAATTCGCACTCATGCATGAAGTTAAATGTGATATGCTACCCCAAAAGATCTGAGTAAATACTCCCGCGGGACACTGTCAAACCTCCTTGGTTAGCCCTGATGTTGTGATTAATATCGAAGGGTTGGAGTTCCGAGCATCCCCCATTATTCTCAACTCCTCTGATATTGATCTTATTTTGGGAATGGATTGGTTGAAGGCCCACTACGCCTCAATCAACTGTGCCACTAAAGTGGTACACCTTCTACATCCATCGAACGAGATAGTGAATTATCAAGCTCACCTCACCCAGAACGCCGAGGCTCAGATCTATGCCTTGAACGCGTTGAACGCTTCTCCACTTGATGGGATCGAAAACATCCCAGTGGTCTGTGACTTCCCGGATGTTTTTCCAGAAGAACTTCCAGGAATACCCCCTGCTAGAGCTGTCGAGTTCGTCATCGACTTGAAGCCTGGCACCACTCCTATTGCAAAGCGTCCCTACAAGATGCCTCCGCACCATCTTATTGAACTTAAGGAGGAAATTGATAAATCCTTAAGAAAGGGTTTCATTCGCCCTAGTTCCTCTGCCTGGGGAGCACCTTCTCTCTTTGTCAAGAAGAAGGATGGAACTAACCGCTTGGTTCAAGATTACCGTCCAATCAACCAGGCAACTATCCAGAATAAATATCCGCTTCCCCGGATCAACGATTTATATGATCAACTCGCAGGATCTTCGGTGTTTTCTAAACTCGACTTGAGGTTGGGTTATCACCAGATCCGTGTCCGCGAAGAGGATATTCCGAAGACTGCATTCGTTACCCGTTATGGCTCTTACGAGTACACAGTCATGTCGTTTGGCTTAACAAATGCTCCAGCTACCTTCTCCCGCTTAATGAATTACATATTCATGGATTACCTCGACAAATTCGTCGTGGTATATCTGGACGATATTCTGGTTTATTCGAAGAACAAAGAAGAACATGCTGAGCACCTTCGTCTTGTTCTGGAGAGACTACGAGAGCACAAGTTATATGCCAAGTACTCTAAGTGCAAATTCTGGCTTTCTGAGGTAACCTACCTTGGACATGTCATTTCCAAGGATGGTATCGCAGTTAACCCGGAACGAGTTCAGGCTATTCTTGACTGGACCCCTCCGAAGGATGTCAAGCAAGTCAGAAGTTTTCTCGGGCTTGCAAGTTATTGTCACCGTTTCATCGAGAATTTCTCCAAGATTGCTAAGCCCCTGACTAATCTGCTCCACAAAGGCGTTAAGTTTGAGTGGACAGACAAATGTCAGGAAAGCTTCCAGACCCTCAAGGACAAGCTGACTTCTGCTCCAGTCCTTGCTCCTCCAGACTCTCGCAAAGATTTTGTGATCTTCTGCGACGCCTCTCGCCAAGGACTAGGTTGTGTCCTAATGCAAGAGCGAAGAGTAATTGCTTATGCTTCGCGACAATTGCGTCCACATGAAGAGAATTACCCAGTGCATGACCTCGAACTTGCTGCTGTCATTTATGCTTTGAAGCAGTGGCGTCATTACCTCCTTGGTAATCGGTGTGAGATTTACATCGATCATCAGAGCTTGAAGTACTTATTCACTCAACCGGAACTTAATCTTCGTCAGCAGCGTTGGTTGGAAACAATCACCAATTATGACTGTGGTATTTCCTACACTCCTGGCAAAGCTAATGTGATGGCTGATGCCTTGAGCCGCAAGTCATATTGTAGTAACCTCATGGTAAAGCAAGCTCAACCCCAGCTGTATGAAGAATTGTGCAAGCTAAACCTCTGCATCGTCCCGCAAGGTTCTCTTAATAACCTTGTGATACAACCAGATCTTGAGAAAGCTGTCAAGATTGCGCAAGCTAAAGATGCCGAAATTGATCTAATGAAGAAAGAGCTTCACCTTCAAAAATACAGGGATTTCTCGATCGCTGAAGATGGAACCTTGTACTTCCGAGACCGCATTGTAGTACCTCGCTTCGAACTGATGACTGACAAAGTCATGAAGGAGGCCCATGATACACCGCTATCTATCCATCCGGGTAGTACCAAGATGTATCGAGATCTTCGTCAAAGGTACTGGTGGTCTAGAATGAAGCAAGATATTGCTCGTTATGTTGCCGAGTGTGACGTTTGTCGTCGCGTGAAGGCAGAACATCAGAAACCTGCTGGAATTCTGCAACCACTTCCTATTCCTCTGTGGAAGTGGGATAAAGTGCAAATGGACTTCATTACTGGTCTTCCCAAGTCTCAGAAGGGTCACGATGCTATTCTTGTCGTCATCGACCAACTCTCAAAGGTTGCACACTTTCTGCCAGTTAAGGAGACTATTACTGCTAGTCAGTTAGCAGAGCTATATATCTCCAGAATTGTTTCACTCCATGGTATTCCCAAAGAAATCAGTTCAGACCGTGGCAGCATTTTCACTGGCCATTTCTGGGAAAGTTTCCAGAAAGCAATGGGAACTCATATTACCTGGAGTTCAGCTTATCATCCCCAATCCCAAGGTCAAGTTGAGCGCGTTAATCAAGTGCTTGAAGATATGCTTCGAGCTTGTGTTATATCCTTCGGTAAGAAATGGGAGGAATCTCTCCCGTATGCCGAGTTCTCTTATAACAACAGCTATCAAGCCAGCTTGAAAATGGCCCCCTTTGAGGTTCTTTATGGTCATAAATGTCGAACCCCTCTGAATTGGTCAGAAACTGGGGAACGACCTCTTGTTGGACCGGACATTATTCAGCATGCCGAAGAACAAGTCCGAATTGTCCGGGAGAATCTCAAAGCGGCTCAGGACCGCCAGAAGAGCAATTATGATCGCAAGCGATGGGGTGTGATCTATCAACCTGGTGATCAAGCTTATCTCCGTGTCACTCCAATGAAGGGCACCCGTCGTTTCGGAATCAAGGGCAAGCTAGCTCCTCGCTATATTGGTCCTTTCCGCATCATGGCTAGACGTGGACAGGTGGCATATAAATTGGAGTTACCACCACAGTTCTCTCATATTCATGATGTCTTCCACGTGTCGCAACTTCGTAAGTGCTTCAACGAATCCCCGCACCGTGCGGTGGATCATGAGATGCTCGAGCTACAAGATGATCTTTCCTATAAGGAGCATCCGATCCGCATCCTCGACGAATCTGAACGTCGAACTCGTCAGAAGACGACCAAGTTCCTAAAAGTGAAGTGGTCGAATCACACTGAAGATGAAGCCACTTGGGAACGCGAGGATCATCTTCTGGAAGAATATCCCAGACTCTTTCCTTCTACCTCCTAAATTCTCGGGACGAGAATTTCTTTTAGAGGAGGAGAACTTGTAACACCCCCTTGTAATAAGCTCTGTGACACTCTGTTAATCTTGCCAAGTCATGATCATTTGCAGTGCCAAGTCATATGGGTTAATGATCCAAGTCAAATTCACATCTGAAAATCAACTCAAATTCAAAAGTGGAATATGAAGTTGATCAAACACTGTTGGAAAAATGTTCATTAAATGGCAAATAATCCAGGAACATTTGTAAAATCATCATCATTGAAGTTGGAGTTAGATAAGTGACTCTAACAAGATGAAACAGCACCAAAACAGAATATTCAAATCCATTTAAAACCATTTCAGCTTCAAATGAGATCCAAATCTGCCCAAACCAGTTTTTGGTGAAGGATAATATTGCCTTGCAATATTTGGGACAACTCTCGCATTTTACAAAAATGCACAAGTGGCTTAACTATTATAAAACAGAAATGAAATAAAGAGAAAGAAAACAGAAAAGAAAAAAAAGGGAAAGATGGGCCACTGTGCACAGGCCTAAGTGCACAGTGCCCCGCCAGCCGGCCCAGCCCATCCCGCGCACAGTCGTCGTCCTTTTCGTCGCCGTGTCGCCTTGTCCGTGGTCACACGCGCGCGTGCCGCTCTGGCGCCGACACCGCGATGCCGCAGGTCGGGCGAGAGGATAAGGAGGAGCTCCCTCGGCCTCCTCTCCGTCCCAATCCACTTCCCCCTCACCCGCTCGCCCTCTCCCTCCTTCCTTCCCCTCAGATCCACGCGAGGCCGAGCGCCGTCGTCGCCGCGCCTCTGGTTTGTCGCGGCCACCGGCGCCCCGCGCCCGGGGATCTTGTCTGGGAGACGCGTCGTGCTCTACTCCGTCGACTACGCCAAGCAGAAGGAGCCAGGGAGCCCTGCATCTAGCGGATCGAGCCGCCCCGCACCTCTCTGCCTCCGGCGAGCTTCGTCGTCCCCGGCGCCGTCTTCTGCTACTAAGCTGTCAAGGGCCAAACGTGCGAGCCGCTCGGTGAGCTTCCCCGTCTCCTGCTTCTCCATTTGGAGCTCCTCGCTCGCTCCAGCTAGCTGTCGCCGCGGCCGAGCTTTGGACATCGCCAGATCCGTCGCCGCCGCGTTCCCGAGCTTCTTTAGCTCGAGCCAGTAGCTCCGACGAGCTCCTGGAGCGCAGTAGCCCCCGCTTAGTCGTTTCGCTTGCTCGCCGTCGCCTTCCAACATCGAACCCGCGTCTGTCCGAACTCCAGCGTCCGCCGCGACGCTCGCCGCCGTCAATTTATGCCGTCTCAGGCTGAGCTACCGCCACCATTCGACGCACCGTCGAACGGCCGTTCGAACGCACCCGGCCCCGTCCCTTTTGGTGGCCTATAGGCGAATTCCGGCGACGCCCGAGTGCCTCCGCCGCGTTTGTGGGTTCGCCGGCGTTCAGCCGTCGGCCGCCGACGTGGCACAGGTGCGCCCCACCCCAGTGAGGCTGCCAGTGGGCCCCCTGGCCCTGGGTTGACTTCGTTGACCGGGTCAACGTCATTACTGTTCACCACAGTGTATGACATGTGGGCCCTCTCAGTTAATTAAGCTAATTAAAATGAATTTATAAATAACACGGATTAGTTAATCTGTTCAGACACTGACATGAGGGGCCCAAACTCTAATTAACCCCCTGTTAGTCTAAATAGACTCTATTAAGTTTACAGAGGCTGACATGTGGGTCCCACTGGACCCACATGTCAGGTTTGACCTGTACAGCCGCTGTTGACTTGCTGATGTCAGCAATACCTCATGCTGACGTCATAATTCATTTTCTGTTAAATAAATAAATTCCATAAATTCAAATAATCTTTAAAAATTAATAACTTTTAAACCGTAGCTCAGATCGAAAAAGTTAAAACATGAAAGTTGCTCAGAACGACGAGACGAGTTTGATCGTGCCGTCTGTTTCTTCATCGGAACCCCCTACGTAGAAGAACTTGTAACTCCGGACCCGAATCTGGTAGATGAATAGTGCACACACGTCGGATAATAAATTCCAGATTAATTCTAAAAATAACTAAAAATGACTTAGATGCATATTTAGGCAACCCTGCACTGCATCATAGCATCACACGCACCGTATTGCATTTGTTTGCATTATGTTTACCTGTTTCTTCCCCCTCTTCTCTCTCGATAGACCCCGACGTTGACGTAGCTCCCGAGGCAGACGCAGCTCAGGAGTACGACTACGTCCCCGACGACACCACCGACGACCTTGCCCTTACCCCAGAGCAAACAGGCAAGCACCCCCATTTTGAGCAAGCCTATATCGCTTATTCTCTTCTCTCTTATGCTTGCATTAGAACTGCTGCTGCTACTGTTTCCTATATCTGTTGCATAGCCTGTTTATTGTAACCTGCATTGCTACCTTACTGGTTATCCTAGACTGCTTAGTATAGGCTGGGTAGAGACACGACAGAGACCCCCACTTGATCCCGACTGCCCTGCTGGATATCAGAAGACCCGATCATCGGGATTGAAGACCAGACCCTGGCACCGCACATCACTTCCCCTTAGTTGCCGACACTGCTGGGTTACCGTTGAGTGCCGAGGGTGATACCTCGTCAGCACTTCTGATGTTAACCTTGTAGGTTAGTTACTCGGTCGTGGTAAGCGAGGGTGATTCCTCCTACACCACCCCCGATAACGACATCGTCGCGCAACTCCTCAAGTGTGGACCTCGAGGGTGATTCCTCCTTCGTTCACCTTGACTTTAACATCAGGTGGGGTTCCATCGAGGGTGATTCCTCAGGGCTCCCCTGGTGTCAGACACACAGATACTGTTGTTGAGTTGACTTGCACTAAACCATGATACTAAAGACGGGTCGGCCCTGAGGGGTACCCGCGCGAGCTTAATGCGAAGTGATGTGGAGTCGGGTTGACCTGGATGGTGCCCGCGAGATAACTACGAGGCGTGGCCGGGCCTTCTTAGCCCTTGCCGCAAGTCCTCGAGACGGGGCGACGGGGTCACATCGATCGTGAGTCTCTGCTCGTTTCCGCGCGCTCCTAATCCACTACGGTTTGGATATTTGATCCGAGGGGCCTCTGGCCTGATAGCACTAACCATCACGTGGGCATAGTATGGGCGTTCTGCGTCGTATACTTCAGCCGAAGCTTAATGGACGTCAGCGACTGATGCGGCACACGCTGGGTTGGACTAGGAACGCAACCGCGCTTGTATAAGGGGTTGCTAGGTCTGCTCACCGGCGGTGCACGTAACGTGCAGGAGTTCCCGGGGCGATGGCCCAAGACCCCTGGGGGCATAGGATAGTCCGGCGTGCTGACCTCTCTGTTAAGTATTTGGTCGGGTTGCGGCGTGTTGCTTAGCCGAGGCCGGGCATGACCCAGAAAAGTGTGTCCGGCCGGAGTTAAGCAAGCGTGGTGGGTAAGTTGGTGCACCCCTACAGGGAAAAAACTTCTATCGATAGCCTGTCCTACGGTAACGGACACTCGGAGTTGTATCCCGATCGGTACAACTAGAACATAACATGTGATGAGAACTGGTTAGTACGGCTCTGGGATTGCTTTCTCGCATGGAGTCGAGAAAGGATCTCAGGTCGAGGTTGATGATACTACTACTACTTTACATTATGTTCATCTGTTCTCCTCTATTGCTGCAAGACTGTCGAAGATTGTTGAAGATGCTAGTCTTCGATAGGACTAGGCTTTTCCCCCTCTATTCTGGCATTTCTGCAACCCAGTCCACATATACAGCCATTCCTTTGACAATGATGCATATGTAGTGTAGATCCTTGCTTGCTGAGTACTTCGGATGAGTACTTATGTTTGCGTTATTTTCTTTTTCCCCCATATTCCTTTTGATGCCACCAGACGACGGAGCCCCTGAGCCAGACGCCCCAGCCGACGACCAGTACTACTACCCGCCTGGCGAGTACTACTACTACGAGGAGCCGTTTGACGACCAGGAGTAGGATCGGAGGGTCCAGGGCAGGAGGCCTACGCCTTTCGATCGTAGTGTTTTATTTTACCCCGCCTCTGTGAAGGCTTATCTCTCTCTCTTTGTAATATATCTGTACTCAGATATCTGATGCTTCCGCTGACGCTTGTATGCTATCGAGCTATGTATTCGAGCCCTCGAGGCCCTGGCTTGTAATATAAAGCTTGTATGACTTTATTTATGTTTTAGAGTTGTGTTGTGATATCTTCAAGTGAGTCCTTAGGCTTGATCATGTGCATTTGCGTGTATGATTAGTGCACGATTAAGCCGGGGTCGTCACACTCCCCTGTTCGGCGTGCGGGCCAGCCTGGTCGGGCCGCGCTTCCCTTGGTCGCCGGTTCTGTACAGGAGGCGCTGCTGGTGGCGGGGATCTAGTTCGGGCAAAATCCCTGGCCGGCCATGGCCGACCGCGCTGACGGCAATGCCTGAGGGCGTCGTTCCCCTCCTTGGAGGCGTCGGTATGGACTAATCACTTCACTTCCCCTTCCCCTAGATCTCCCGGGCGAAAGCCCTATTTGTTGGGCGGTGGCGGCGCTCACGGCGGCGTTCCCTTCTTGAAGGCGCCGCTTTGGAAACCTTGGGGTTGGGTGGCACTTGTGGGTGGTGGGCGACGGCGGTGGTGCGGCCCTATCCTAGCATGGATCTATGTCCGTTGCTTGGAGTTGGACTCGCGTAGGTGGAGGTCGTCGTTTGGCGTCGTGGTGGCGTCGATGGCGGAGGACCTGCCAAGGTTGACACCTCAATCTGCTCTGAAGATGGACCAGTGAAAGATGGCGGCGACGACACATGTGAGTGCGTCGGACCGGTTTGTGCCCCGGACCCGGTAGGTGGCTCGGTCGGGAACTCCGGCTTTAGATGTTAGGCGTATGTGAGATGTCTGGGTATGTGGCCCAGCTTGCACCCCTTCATCATATGGATAGGAGTAGCGGCAGATGTTGCCAAGATGGCGGATTCAGGCATATTGTTGTTATAATTTGTAAGGTCCTCAAGAATACTCAATAAAATGACCGCATGCATCTCCCAGATGCAGAGGCCGGGGACCTTCCTCCTTTTCTAAAAAAAAATGTATGACTTAGACTTAAAAGAGAAATTAGCCCGCCCTACTTATTTGTTGTAGCTCAACCCAGAGACAACTCTCCATGACTCCATACCACAATCTTGTGCGAGAGTATGACCAACTAAATTAGCTTCTCTCAGACAGAAAGAGTAGACAATAATAAAAAAGGAGCATGTATGTAGATATGTGTTGCCAAAAATCCTTCATTTTTAAGCGTATTCAGTACTTCTCTGCAGTGCAGTCCAATATAATCATTATCTTCTGGCATCCCAGTTGATTTGCCAGATGAAACAGATTCAAATCAGCCCGCCCCTCAGTGATGTGGAACATCCTTTATAGACCTGACTGCTTCTACTTTCGGATGCTCGTGTTCCTGATGAGATCTATGCTGACTTGGAAAGATAGCATACACATCCGGGATCTGTTGGGCCACCTTCTCATATCCCAGTAGTCCGGTACCTCTCATGCCGATGGCAAGGTAATTAATTAGTAACTTACTACCAAAGGAATGAGTAGTTTACTAATTCCCATGAATATATTGGTGATCAATGCATACCACGTCATTTATTTATTTATTTTTAAATGGAGGAAGACCCCCGGTCTTTGCATCTGGACGATGCATGCAGTCACTTTATTAATTATTCACAAAGACCTTACAAAGTATTACATCAGTAAGTCTGAAACCACCATCTTGGCAACATCTGTCGTTACTTCTAT
Organism: Thinopyrum elongatum; assembly: GCA_011799875.1. NCBI lineage: Eukaryota > Viridiplantae > Streptophyta > Magnoliopsida > Poales > Poaceae > Thinopyrum > Thinopyrum elongatum. The sequence goes on along the minus strand of CM022303.1, from coordinate 601,509,709 downwards.
CCATTTGATGAAGGGGTGCCGATAGTCCGAGCCTAATACCAAACAGACCTCGCACCTAAGCCTAACATCTAAAACCGGAGGCGCCAGCCAAGCCATATACCTGGTCTGGGGCACACACCAGTCCGGCGCACTCATAGAGGCCACTGCCGCCGTCTTCCACCGATCCATCTTCAGAGCAGGTACTGACACCATGACCTTGCCAGGCTTGCCATCGACGCCACCACGACGCCAGACAGGAACACCGAGGCTCCACTGCGCCACGCCGCCGAGATCCACAGTCTTCGATGCGTAAGATGAAACACCGCTCCACCAAAGATGTTGTCTGCTGGTCCCTCGAGCCCATGCACACCTCCAAGACTGACGCCCCCAAGGGGGAAACGACGCAAGAGCGCCGCCGTCATCTGATCTACCGATCTAGGGTTTCCTCCGGAGGTAACAGATAGAGGTCTGGAACTTCTCCACGGCGATGTCTTCAAGAAGAGAACGACACAGAAGAGCGCCGCCATCGCCGGCCTTGGCATCTAGACGAGCGCAAGGTTTTCACCCAGATTTGTTAGAAGAACCTCCATCTAGTCTTGTGTACGGATCGCCGCCATTTCTACCGAGGACTGGAAGTAGGATCCAGGCCGCCGCCGCCTGACCAGCCAGCAGTCGCGCCGTGCGAGCAGCAGGGCCGCCCGCAAGCACCAGCCGCGCCACTGGAGAGCCCTACACCAGACCCCGCCGCTGGCCCAGGAGAGACGACGCCACGTATGCCCAACAGCCACCGCCGCCAGCCCGCGCCGCCGTGCCTCACGCCCGCGCCGCGCGGCCACTAGAAGAAAGCGTCCCGCGTCGCCATCCTCGGGCAGGAGAAGAAGAAGGCCCCGCCGCCGCCTAGGCTGAGCGGGCTTTGCCTGGTGACCTGCGCCGGCGACGGCGAGAAGGGACGGAGGAGGGAGGAGAGGCGAGGGGCAGCAGATCTGGGCTCCCCCGGCCGCCCGCGGGGGCGGTGCCAGGAGAGGGACGAGGGGTCTGTTACGAGGGGTCACCTCCTCATGATCCGTATTAGTATTGCATGTCGATGCGAAAAGTGAGAAGTGAGCACTAGCTCAGTGTTCGTGTCTTTTGTTCCAGGCCAGCCGGGTTCGATCCCTATGGGGAACGAATATTTCAACCATGTCTCTCGCTCTTTCTGTAAAAATATGCCAAGGGGTGCTTGCACCTGTGGTCTTTTTTTATGCGAAAAGTAGACTAGATTGGGAAAACGGAAGGACAAGAGAACTTAACAAATCTCTAAACTTCAAGTGAGTTTGCATCTCTCTTGCGATGGAAAGTCGGGCTTATTAACAAGGAGCGGGTGTGGCAAGATGCAGGTGTATAAACACTGGAGAGGTAGTTCAATCTTTCAATTCATCTCGAACAAACTTCTGGTAGCTAGCTTTTAAATACGTCATAAAAGATCCAATATGTCTTGTGGCACCGCAGCTAGAAACACACCTGGGTGCATCGTGCATGGCTGCGCTTGCTGGCGCCCCCCAGCCACACCCAATTCGTGTCTGCGTGGTTGCACAAGGTCTTGCTGCCGCTCCAATACACGTCTTTTATAAGCATCTCTATCAGATCTTCAAAATTTATGTTTGAGAGAAAACTTTTTGTTTGGAGAGATTAAGGCCTTAACTACTAGATTGAGCAGACCAATAATCCATGTAGAATATAGAATTTTATCTCTCAAAATGCAGCCGTCCTATCTAAATTTAGTTCAACCGTTTAAAACCACATCTTGTAAAAATTGTCGGACCCCCCAACTTTACTATCGATGCCAACCCGCTGCCACGCCCATCGCTGCTGTCCACCTCACAGCGCCAAAACCGTTCAACGCGACCATCCCCTAACCCCACCGCCCTTTCCCACACCTTGTTGTCGCTCGGTGGCCGCGCAGGTCCGTTTTCGCTGGGAAGCAAAAACAGGCCGACCTTGGAGATAGCGTAGGAATGTCAAGCGCAACTCCTAGACGGCGAACGGCACCAAAACTGGGGGAAGAAGACAACCACCACTGCCCCTAGTCTGGCCCCGACATCCTAGCCGCATTCGTCACCTCCACTCATGGGAACCTTCTTAGCCTTAGGCCCTTAGCTACGCCGCTGATCGTCGTGTCTCGGACCCCGCCCGACTACTACTACGGGGCGTAGCAGTAGCGCTAGCTTATAATCCCACGCTGCTGCTAAGTTGGGCCCACCTACTGGCATAGTACACACATAGTGATAGCGCTTTGTCTCGGACCAGCGCTACTGCTACTGGCTTAGCAGTAGCGGTGGTTCCCTAGGACGCGCTACTACTACGGGTAGCCCCATGGGCTAAGGCTGGGACCACTTAGCAGCAGCGCCGGGTGGCGAGCCAGCACTACTGCTACGGAGCTACCTGTACCGTCGGTTCAAGACCAGCGCTACTGCTATATAGCGGTAGCGCTGCTCTTTTGCCCCACGCTACTGTTAAGGTTCTATCTATAAGATTTCTTCTAGTAGTATCCTGCTCTCGGCAACATGATTGCGAGACTTCCACAACGCAGACCGGAAGAAAGGGGGGAGTCATTGGCTAGTTCTTGGCATGACAGTGGTCGGTGTTGTGCCATTGGGAGTATCGTTAATACTAGCCTGGAGGATTCTTCTTGCCCGGAGGAGGCGACTGTCCAACGAGAAGGGATGCTCTTTAACGGTGTACAACTATGGCGACCTCCGTGCCGCCACGAAGAACTTTTCAGAGCGGCTTGGCGACGGCGGCTTCGGCTCGGTGTACCGTGGTGTCCTGAAGAAGCAAAGCCAAGTGGCAATGAAGAAGCTGGAAAGTCTCGGGCGGCAGGGCGACAAGCAGTTTCGGACGGAGATGAGCACAGTGAGGCCTATCCAGCACGTGAACCTCGTCCGGCTCCTCGGGTTCTGCTCGTCGGGCGATGAAAAGATGCTCGCCTACGAGTACATGACCAGAGGCTCCCTCGACGGTTATCTTTTCCGTTGCGGGGCGTGCCCGAGCTGGCACGACCTGTACTGTATCATGGTCGGCCTGGCGAGAGGGCTGGCCTACCTGCACCGTGGCTGTCGCGAGTGCATCATACACTGCAACATCAAGCCAGAGAACATCCTGCTGGACGAGGACATGTCCCCGAGGATCGCCGACTTCGGAATGGCGAAGCTGGTGGAGAGGAACTTCAGCCGTGCGCTGACGATGATGCAGGGCACCATCGGGTACCTCGCGCTAGAGTGGATCTCCGGGCAGCCAATCAGTGCAAAGGCAGACGTGTACAGCTTCGGGATGGTGCTCTTCGAGCTCATATCAGGATGGCGCAACTCCGAGGGATACAGCGAGGTGGTGGCGACGGGGATCTCACAGCTTGGGCCGTCGACCTTCTTCCCCGTGTGGGCCGCGGAGAAGGTCGTGGAAGGGGAAGTGAGCTCCGTGGCTGACGCGCGGCGACGTGAGGCCGGAGGAGTTGGGAGGAATTGGACCGGACGTGCAGAGTGGCGTGTTGGTGTATCCAGGGCGAGGAGATGCAGCGTGCAGGCGTTGGTGTATCCATGGCGCAGGTCGTGCAGGCGCTGGAGGGCACGGTCCAGGTCCACGCGCCGCCGGCGCCGCGGGCGCTGCAGCACCTCGTCACGCTCACGTAATCCACACGGCGCGCGCCATCTTCTTGCTAACCAATCGATTTCAGAACATGACAACTATACGAATGAGTGTACACATCTCGATTCTCGAAGTGCTGACCAAAATTGCTAGCTAGCTTCTCAGTCGCATCAATTATTTTCGAAGTATTATGCTACTAGCTAGTCTTGCTTGTTTTCTCCTATTCACAATGTCTGAACATTTCCCTTTTCAGTATCTGTTTAGCTATAAGTTACCTATAAATTTCAAATTTGGGTCGGTCGATTTAATGGGGAATGAAGAAGAAGGCCGGCGGAGCACCGAGGCCATTGACAGCGGCGCCAGGCGAGCGAAGCTAGGCTTAGGGGCGTCGGCAAAGTCTCGGCCAGAAATGAGCCATTGTCGGCGACGAGCCGGGAGACACTAGTTCGAAGGTTGACGATTCGGGGTGCAGGGGTGCAGGTTCGGGGAAATTCGGGTGGTTAGCTCGTTTAGAGGGATGGCCGAGGGTGACACTAGCAAGGCGTTGGGTGGCGGTGCGGGGATGGTGGGGCGGCAAGGCTGGCGCGAGAGCGCCACCGCACACGGGCGGCGAACGGGGTGGTCGCTGGCTGTTTGGGGAAGAAGTTAAACAGGCGAGAACGGGAGATATAAGAAGTCCATCTAACCATTGCAGATTCACATCTGATGGATGAAGAAAGATCGACAGACCAAAAATAAATTCAATCACCTGACCCTTGGCCAGTCCCTTCTAGTAGTACTTGATGTTTATTTTGAATTCTGCATGAAGATGTATAAGCGTTGAATATATGTGTACGTGTATATTGTGTCTTGGTCCCATCTTCTAGTTCATCTGTATAGTTGAGGTTGTGACCCCCTCTCTGTACTCATATATACGTGCCTGGTGCACCGATTAATGCATTGTGTTTGCACAGCCTATTCTTCATATTCTACATGGTATCTATCACAGGTTGGTCGACCTAACCCTAGCCGCCGCCGCTGCTTCCCCACCCGCCGCCGTCGCCGCCGCGTGCCCTCCGCGACGCCGCCACCGCCGCCGGTCGCCGCTGCCCCGCCCACCTCACGCCGCCGCCACCAGCCGCCGTTGCCGCCGCGCGTCTTCCGCGCCGCCATCACCGCCGCCGGTCGCCATTGCACACTGCTCCCCCGCTTCCACAACCTCCTCCTCCCAACCCTAAACCCCAACCCGCGCCCCCTCCCACCCGCGCCACCCCCCACCCGAGCTGTCCCGAACCCTAGCCGCCTCTAACCCGCGCCGCCACCACCTCCCACGTCGCGCCATGAGCTCCTCCTCTTCCACCCTTTCCAACCCCTTCGCCGGTCCCGACTTCACCCTCATCCGTGACCTCAACATCCATGAGCGCGTCCCGGTGGTGCTTGATCAATCCACCGCCTCCTACTCCGCTTGGAAGCGGTACTTCTCCTTGGTGTTTTGCGAGTACCTACTCCACGGCCACGTCGACGGCACCGTGGACTCGAGCCTTATGATTAATGACGAGGAGTGGATGATCCTCGACGCCACCATCATCCGCTGGTTCTACCTCACCATCTCCAGGGACCTCTTCCACACCATGGTGGATGATGACGATGACGCCTACGCCGTCTGGACCAAGCTCAATGGCCTCTTCACCGACAACAAGCTACAGCGCAAGGTCCTCCTCCACGGCGAGTTTTACGGGTGCTAGCAGCTTGACTCGTCCATCGACGATTTTTGCATACGCCTCAAAAAGCTTGCCGATGAGCTCCGCGATCTTGGCGAGACGGTCGGCGACGAGCTCCTCATCAGCACCCTCACCGCCGGCCTCAACGAGGACTTTGGGAACGCCGCCTCCAACCTCACCCTCATCCCGGATCCTACCTTCACTAAGGTGGTGGCGTACCTCAAGCTGGAGGAGCGACGGATGAAGATGGCCCGGACTCGGGCGACCCACACCGCTCTCGTCGCCGGCACCCGCGG